>CM051842.1:58822982-59294226 GCA_028451465.1 Erethizon dorsatum
ATTATAAACAAAGGTTATTTTACCATGTTTCATTCAGAACCTGGGTATTCAAATTTCCTTATTTTCTATGACCAAATTGCTTTATATACAAACATTTTGAATACCTAAGAGTTTCTATAAAATAGAGCTAATGACAGAAAGACTCCCAAGGTTGTCTGCTGAATCAGTCAGGCTGGGCTTTTTTCCTACTGTTGTTTATTGTAGTTATCCATCAAATTTTTTCTTCAAATTGAAGGAAAGTACTTCGAGGGTAAGTACTTGTTTTTCCCTGCTCATTTCTCCAACATGATATATAGCCTAACATATCAGGCATTATTCTGATATACTGATATATTGTTGTCCAAGTGTGGCTTCTTTACATGTCACCAGATTAGAATTCAAAACTAGAATCCAGGAGACTATGGACATGAGAGCTCTGTAAAAGGACAAAAAACTGGTGCTTTTCTGATCCTTTTACTGATCCTTATCACCAGGAAAACCATTGTACAAAGAGGTCAGTGTATATATTTTCCCATAATTGTAAGATTGAAGACTCAGGAATTTGTTGGGCTGTTATTCACAATCCTATGCAGTTCCTTTATTCCCCCTTTGTACTGCCAGTCTGATTCGTGTATACATTAAGATCTAGCTAGTGGAGTGTGGTTGTAATTGTTAAGTATCATATTCTCTTTTTTCTCTATCCTAACCCCATATCTATAATATAGGGTTGGTAGCTTTTGATTCTCCAAGTATCTGTAAGAAAGTAAGTAAAGACAAGTTGGAGAACTTTTAACCTCAATACATTCCTGCTGACTGGCCTCTTGTCAGCAAGTGTCCATATTCTCTAATACAATTTAAATTATAGCCCTTCACATAGTCATTTGGCACATTTTCCAATGTAATGCAACATGCAATGACCAAGACTCCTGGCATCAGCATCACAGTACTCTGATTCTACTCTGCTCAGAGCATCAACCTGTGTGTAATTCTGAGGAAAATCACTCAACATCTCTTTCAATTTTTCTTACCTGCCCTCTGTGGAAATGTGAGCTCTCTGGACTAGTCTGCCTATACTTCTGCATTTGCCTAATGAGTTCTCTTATCCATTCCACAAAGAATTAATTTCCAGTCTTCTCCACCTTCTTCAGCACTATTCTGAAACCACAGCACACTATTGTAATGGGCTATAATTCATAAGACAAACCCCAAAGGATAATACATGATCAAGAAGTTCTGAGGATTGCTGCTTTATTATGTCAAGCTTCACTGGCTCACAATTATTTTCTGAATTACCACTTGTCCTCCTTTCCTAACCTATCTTTATGTCAGACTTGCAGACATCAAGTATTCTGTATTTTAAGGTTATGTGGAAATAAACAACAAAAATAGATTTGGTCACTGATGGACAAATCCTGAACAGTACACTGTGGTGAAAGAAAAGTCGGTGAAGATAGTCTCTGGTATTATGAATAGCATGCAGACAAAATGTGATATCATAGTATCACAGGCCTGCTCTGGGTAAATCTGCAAATTATTGAAAGAGATTGGAGTGAGTGAAATATGTGTGGAGATATATCATGATCAACAGATGTATCACATATTCATTAGCCTGTTTATTCATTTATTCTGTAAAGCCCACCTACTTCATCTAGGTACAGTGTTAGAAATTGAAAATTCTAGTTAGAGTCATTCCCTTTGGGATCTATTTCTCTAGTGGAAACTACAGGAAATTGGAAAATACAACATAGTATGGCTTAGAGTATAAAAAAAAAATAAGATGTTTGCACTGGGCTTACTGGAAACTCATAAAAAGGTCACCTGACCAGGACTTGTATTTCTATATAGTCTTCTGGAGGGAAGTGACATCTATCTGAAACCTAATGCATGAATAATAATTTCACAAGCAAGGGGAGGTGAGAGGTGATGTTCCTAGCTGCATCATTTGACACATAAAATGTTCTGAAGAATATGGAAATTCTGCAAATTTAAAGAAAATATGGGAATTTTATAAAGCTTGTCAAGAGATGAAAATAGCATATAAGAAATAGGAATTATTTTCTAAAGATTTGAAGCTATATAGTGGGTGACCAAACTAATAGGACATTTAATTGACATAGAGGTTTATTAATAGTGAAATATATGTAAGATTTGAGCTTGGACTGAAAGATTAGGAGAGTAGTAATATTTGTGGTATACAATCTGGTCAAAGAGCCATCAGCCAGATGTCAGAAATGTTACAATGTCTCGTGTGTGTGTGTGTGTGTGTATTGATATTATTTCCTGAAATTTTTTGAACATTTGTCAAAAAGAAGTTTTGGATGTTCTTTTATTAATGGAAAATTCCTCAATTTTTAAATCATGTTTGTGGTACAATGCTGAGTGAATTAACTTCCTATATGGAAAAATCATTGAGAAAACAAAAGATTAGATAGTTGGGGGAAAATAGGTGGCCTGTAAATTCATTCAAAATGACTGTGTTGTTATGGATCAAAGAAAAGGCCATGAACTGGCTGCCAAGGCTGTTTCCTCTCAGACTTTCAGTATTTGTATGTGAGACCAAGGTTTCAGGAGAACAGATGAGTGGAGATCTTGTTTTCTCCTTTCTCACTGTCTTTGCACACATATTATGTGAATCCCCACTCTCTGATATAATGAAAAAAGCCCCATACAGAATACAAAGACTGCTATACTGGAAATCTAGTGTCCTGGATCCTGAACCTGCTGCTACCATTTACCAACTGTGTCCATTAACAATTCCTTAACATCTCTGATTGCCAGTTTACTGTCCATGAAATAAAGGTAAATGTACTGTGAGTTCCCTGTTTATGAATTGCAATATTTGTATCTATTGAGTGCCTGATCGAAAAAATCTGATACAACTCCAGCAATTTGGTATCTCAGAATTCACATACATAGAGCTGACTGTCATGTAATAAAGCCAATGACAAGAACTTTGTGAGAGATGCAGCTTTCAATGACAGAGAGAGTATTAAAGATTTAAGCTTAGTAAAAAACATAAATTACTCATGTCATCGATAAGATATGATCCTCACCCTGATGGACATGATTATGGGAGACAAATAGATTAAGTTAAAGAAGACAATCTGAACTGGGCTGATGGTGGTACATACCTGTAAACCCAGCTACAGGAAGCTGAGGAAAGGATTGGAAATTCAAGGCCAGCTGAGGCATTTAGCAAGACTTTGTCTCACATGATTTTTTATTTTTTATTTTAGTTGTATTAGTACTTCATCTTTTTTTTGTGGGTACTGGGGGTTGACCTCAGGACCTCGCGCGCGCCAGCAGGTGCCCGTGCCGCTGAGCGATATCACCGGCCCATCATCATTTTTTTAAATGGATGCTTTTACAACTTAGTGGTTGAGTCTCCTTGGGTTTAATCTCCATTACTGGGGAAAATAAAAAAAACATTAATCTGAGAATATTCAGGATTGTTTTAGGGGATATAGCAAATAGTCCATATTGGATAGATTATAAGGGGTATAGCTCAGTGGTAGAGCATTTGACTGCATAAGGTGTTTTGCCAAGGTCCTTTTTATATTTTATTTTTAATTAATATGAATTAATTTTACATATCAATAAAAATCAGTGTGATATTTCAACAGGCAATAGCATTCATGCATCAAATCTGCCTTACCATTATCCACTCTTCCCCTCTACCTTCCCAACTTTTAGTAATCACCATTCTATATGCAGGTCAAATTAAAATTCTACTTTTGAAAAGTAGATAGGAACTAGAACCTGATGGTCCTTATGCGGTCAGCACAGAGGGTTCCAAACTTAAATTGTAGTTAATTCAGGGGAAACAAATATGTTAGGACCTATGAATCAAGAAACAATATCAGTCTGACATTCAACGTTTAAAATGAAGGAACTACTGCCATTTTCAATAACATGGGTGAACCTTTTCTTAGTTTCTTTTCTCATAGCTGAGACAAAATACACAACACCCATAAGTTAAAACAGGAAATGTTTACTTGGTTCACAGTTTGTAGAGGTTTAAGTAATACTTGGATGTCTCCAAGACAGGGTGGCATGGCAAAGGGGTATAACAGGATACATAGTCCATGACAAGCAGGTAGGAGACAGAAAACAGCACTGAGCATGAGCAGCAGCACAAGTAGCAGAACCTGCTCCATTTTGTCCCTTGAAGGCTACCCACTTTTGGGTGGTACCATCCACACCCAGTTTGGGCCTGCCTTTCCGTTATCCACAACCAGAAATGATAGAACAATCAGTGGACTAATTTAGTAATCACACACCTTAATCCCAACATCACACAATTTAATCCCAGCATCACACACCCTAGATCCAGCTACTTCCCCAAAATCCCACTATGAATGCATGAGGCTTTGGGGAGACATCTAGACACAGCCATAACAAAACTGGAGGACAATATGCAAAGGGAAATAAACCAGGTACAGAAAAGCAAATATTGCATATTCTCATTTATATGTGGAATTAAAATATAATCAAATTTATAGAAGGAGAGAGTACAGTAGTAGTTACCAGAACATGGGGGTCCAGATGGGGAGATGTTTGTCAGTGAGTACAAGAGGAATACAAGTTAGACAAGAGGATAAATAAGTATTCAAGATGAAAAAAAAAATAATATGAGTAAAGTTCTTCAATTAATGGATGGTCATTTTTATAATGTACAAGAAGAGACTATATCTTATAAAATATTAATTCAAATTTTTTATTTTATTTTATTTTATTTTTTATTTTTTTTGTGGGTACCAGGGGGTCGACCTCAGGACCTCGCGTGCCAGCAGGCGCCCGTGCCACTGAGCGATATCACCGGGCCCTTTTTCATATGTGGGTTCCAGGAGTCGAACTCGGGCCCTCGCGCTTAACGGGCAGGCGCTTAAGCCACTGAGCCATCTCACCGGCCCCAATTTTTTTATTTTAAAGAGAAGAAAAAACAAAACAAATCAAAAGAAGAACAAATTTTCAAAACAACATAATAGGAGGGTAACAATGGTTAATACATTACGTGTTACTATCTTTAAGTTAGTTATTCAGGATACCAGACATTAGCATTCAATTGTCCAAACATTATTGGCACAAACCTTACTCTTCAATGAACTAAGTAAAATTGGTAGTGTATCTATCTTAACCATCTTATATATATATACAATTTTTTTCCCTTTCCCTTCTTTCTTTTCCCTATTCCAGTCTCTCTTTCCTTTTGACCGTTTCTTTTTGATTCACCATGTCTATTGTACATTTTGGATCTTATTTACTCTTTCAGTTTCTCATGCTAGAGAGACAATACGATGCTTACACATGTGCTTCTGGTTTATTTCACTTATGAGTATTTTCTCGAGTTGCATCCATTTACCTATAAAAGTCTCCAGTTTATCCTTCTTTATGGCTGAGTAGTACTCCATTGTATAAAAATACCACATCTTTCTTATCCATTCCTCAGTTGATGGGCATTTGGGTTGTTTCCAAGATCTGGCTATTACAAATTGTGCTGCTATAAACATGGGTGCACATATATCGCTGTGGTACGATGTTTTTAATTCTTCTGGGAAGATGCCCAGAAGGGGAATAGCTGGGTCAAATGGGACCTCCAACCCTAGCTTTTTGAGGAATCTCCACACTGACTTCCACAGTGGCTGTACCAGTCGACACTCCCACCAACAGTGAAGAAGGGTTCCTTTTTCCCCACAGCCCCTCCAGCATTTGTTATTAGTTGATTTCTTTATAGTAGCCATTCTTTCTGGGGTGAGATGGTATCTCAGTGTTGTTTTAATTTGCATCTCTCGAATGACTAGTGATGTTGCACATTTTTTTGTATATTTATTTGCCATTAGTATTTCTTCATCTGAGAAATGTGTATTCATCTCAGATGCCCATTTTTGGAGTGGGTCTTTAAATTTGGGAGGTCTGATTTTTTTGAGTCCTTTATACGTTCTCGATAGTAATCCTTTGTCTGAGGAACAGCTGGCAAACATTTTTTCCCACGTTGTGGGTTGTCTCCTCACTCTGTTTGGTGGTTTCTCTTGCTGTGCAAAAGCTTTTTAATAAGATGAGATCCCAGTTATTGATTCTTTGGGATAGTTCCCGTGCGGTTGAGTTTTTATTCATAAAGTTTTGCCTACACCAATGTCTCCAAGGGTTTTACCTATCCTACCTTCCAGCAGATTTAATGTTTCTGTTTTAATATTTAGATCTCTGATCCATTTTGAATTTAGTTTAGTGCATGGTGAAAGATACGGGTCTAGTTTTAATCTTCGGCATGTGCAGAGCCAGTTTTTCCAGCACCATTTATTAAAGAGGCTATCTTTCTTCCAGCGAATGTGTTTGGCACCTTTGTCAAAGATAAGGTGGCTTAGTATGTCTGGGGTTGTTTCAGCATCTTCTAATCTGTTCCATTGATCTTCAGGTCTGTTTTTTTTGCCAGTACCACACTGTTTTTATCACAGTAGCTTTATAGTATAATTTCAAGTCAGGGATTGTGATGCCCCCTGCCTTGCTTTTGTTGCCCAGAATTGCCTTTGCTATTCTAGGTCTCTTCTGATTCCAAATGAATTTTAGGATTGTTTTCTCTAATTCTGTGAGATATGCTGTTGGAATTTTGATTGGAATTGCATTAAATCTGTATAACAATTTTGGAAGTATGGCCATTTTCACTATATTGGTTCTTCCTATCCAGGAGCAAGGGATATCTTTCCATTTTCTGATATCCTCTTCAATCTCCTTTTTCAGAGTACTGTAGTTTTCAGTATAGAGGTCTTTTACATCCTTTGTGAGGTTGATTCCTAGGTATTTCATTTTTTTGGATGTTATTGTGAAAGGTATTGTTTCCCTAATTTCTCTTTCAGTAAGTTTGTTATTTGTGTACAGGAAGGCTATTGACTTTTGAGTATTGACTTTGTATCCAGCTACACTACTGAATTTGCTTATTAAATCTAGCAGTTTTTTAGTGGAGTTTTTGGGGTCTTCTGTGTAGAGTATCATGTCATCTGCAAATAATGATAATTTAACTTCTTCCTTTCCAATCATTATTCCTTTTATTTCTTTCTCTTGTCTAATCGCTCTGGCTAAAGTTTCCAGAACTATGTTGAATAAGAGTGGGGACAGTGGACATCCTTGTCTTGCTCCTGATTTTAGAGGGAAGGCTTTCAGTTTTTGGCCATTTAGTATAATATTGGCTGTTGGTTTGTCATAGATAGCTTTTACCAGATTGAGATAAAGACCCTCTATTCCAATTTTCTGTAGGGTTTTTATCATGAAAAGGTGCTGGACTTTGTCAAAAGCTTTTTCTGCATCTATTGAGATGATCATGTGATTTTTGTCTTTGGTTCTGTTAATATGGTGTATTACATTTATTGATTTACGTATGTTGAACCATCCCTGCATCCCTGGGATGAATCCAACTTGGTCATGGTGTATAATCTTCTTGATGATTTGTTGGATTCTGTTTGCCAGTATCTTATTAAGGATTTTTGCATCTATGTTCATTAGGGAGATTGGCCTGTAGTTCTCTTTCTTAGTTGGGTCCTTCTCTGGTTTTGTTATCAAGGTAATGCTTGCTTCCAGGAATGAATTTGGGAGTATTGCTTCCCTTTCAATTTCATTGAAAAGTTTGAGAAGTAAGGGCGTTAGGTCTTCTCTAAATTTCTTGTAGAATTCGGCAGTGAATCCATCAGGGCCTGGGCTTTTCTTTGTTGGGAGGTTTTTAATTACATCTTCAATTTCATTGGTTGATATTGGTTTATTTAGGATTTTTAAATCTTCTTGATTCAGCTTTGGTAATTCATATGAATCTAGGAATCTGTCCATTTCTTCTGCATTTTCCATCTTAGTAGAATATAAATTTTCAAAATAGGTATAGATGATCTTCTGGATTTCTGCAGGGTCTGTCGTAATATCACCCTTTTCATTTTCAATTGCATGGATTTGAGTCTTTTCTTTTTTTAATAAGGTTGGATAAGGGTTTGTCAATCTTATTTATTCTTTCAAAGAACCAACTTTTTGCTTCATTGATTCTTTGTATTGTTTTTTTAGTCTCCAATACGTTAATTTCTGCTCTGATCTTTATAATTTCCTCCCTTGTATGGGCTTTTGGCTTAACCTGCTCTTCTTTTTCTAGAAGCTCGAGGTTCACCCTTAAGTTGTTTATTTGCGCTTGCTCTATTTTCCTGATATAAGTATTTAATGCTATAAATTTCTCTCTTAGGACTGCTTTCTTTGTATCCCATAAGTTCCGGTATGTTGTACTGTCATTATCATTCAGTTGTAGAAAGTGTCTAATTTCTTCTTTAATTTCATCTGTGACCCATTGGTTGTTCAGGAGAGTGCTGTTTAATTTCCATGTGTTTAGGGAGTTTTTGTGAGATCTTTTGCCATTGATTTCGAATTTCATTGCACTATGGTCTGATAATATGCATGGGATAATTTCAATTCCTTTGCATTTACTTAAGCAGGTTTTATGAGCTAGTATGTGGTCTATTTTGGAGAACGTCCCATGTGCAGCTGAGAAAAATGTGTATTCTGATGTTGTGGGATGGAACACTCTGTAGACATCTACTAAGTCCATTTGTTCAAAAGTTTGGTTCAGTTCTACTATTTCATTATTGATTTTCTGTCCAGTTGATCTGTCTTTTTGTGACAGTGGAGTATTGAGATCTCCCAATATAATTGTATTAGTGCTTATTTGATTTTTCATGTCCTTTAGTACTTGTTTTATATAGCTGGGTGCATTGGTATTTGACGCATATATATTTATGATCGTTATCTCTTCCTCTTGGATTGTTCCCTTTACAAGGATGTAATGATCGTCTTTATCTCTCTGAATCCTTCTTGGCTTGAAGTTCACTTTGTCTGCAAAAAGAATAGCTACCCCTGCTTTTTTCTGGGTTCCTGTGGCATGGAGTATTGTTTTCCATCCTTTGACTTTCAGTCTATGAATTTCTTTCTGAATTAAATGTGTTTCTTGTATACAGCATATTGTTGGATCTTGCTTCTTGATCCATTTCGCCAGTCTGTGCCTTTTAATTGGTGAATTGAGACCGTTAACATTGATGGTTAAAACTGATATGTATTGACTTATACTTGTCATGATATCTTCCTGTTGTTGGTTCCCACTCTTTGTTTTTCCCCTTTCCTGCTATTTAATTATTTGCCCTGCCTGGTGGATTCCTTCTGTTGGGGTCCCTATCTCTTTCTAGAATGTCCTTCAGAACATTTTGGAGTGCTGGTTTGGTGGTCATAAATTTTCTCAGATGTTCTTTGTCATGAAAGTATTTCATTTCTCCATCAATTTTGAAAGATAGTTTTGCAGGGTACATCAATCTGGGTTGACAGTTATTTTCCTTTAGAGCTTGAAATACATCATTCCAAGCTCTTCTTGAATTGAGGGTTTGTGCTGAAAAGTCAGCTGTGATTCTGATGGGTTTTCCTTTATAGGTGATTTGTCTCTTCTCCCTAACAGCTTTTAAGATTCTGCCCTTCTGTTGAATTTCTGGGATCTTGACTATAATATGTCTGGCTGAAGTTTTTTTTTGATCATGTCTAGTTGGTGTTCTAAAAGCTTCACTTATAGGGGCGTCAAATTCCTTTTCTCTTCCAGGAAAGTTCTCCCTGATTATGTCTTTGAACAAGGTTTTAATGTCATTGATGCTATCTCCTGCTTTTTCATTTATTCCAATTATTCTTAAGTTGTTTATCTTTGAGTCATCTAGCAGCTGCTGAATTTATTTTTCATGGTCCCTTGCTGTTTTTAAGAATTCTTCCTTTTCATGATCACTAATTGCAAGCCTGTCTTCTATATCTGAGATCCTGTCCTCGCATTGGCTTAATCTGCTACAAATACTTTCAATGGAATTTTTGTTCTCTTGGATATCTGCTTGAATCTGCCTTATGGATTCCATTTCTTTCCTATGCTGAGCATTCATGGTTTCTATAGTTTTCTTAAGCTCATCTATTTTTTTGTCTGTATCAGCTATAGTGTCCTTAAGCATGGTCTTCAATGTGGACATTATCTCTGCAGTTATCTGTGAGATTATTTCTGTTTTAATTTTTTCCAGAGCCTCATTCAGTTGCTTTGTTGTTACCACTTCAGATAGGCCAGGTGGGTGGCTTTCGGATTGTCCCACCTCGTTGCCCCCTAGGTTTGCCTTTGGTGAATTGGATGTGTGGGGTTGCATCTTGTTTAAGTGTCGTCTCATTTTTTCTTTCTTTAATTCCTGGAGTGATGTTTGCAAATTACGTATGGTAGGTTACTTTATTGCTAGTGTTTAAGATCTTTAGAAGATGACTACTTCTCTGCAGTATCTTCCAAGTGGAGCTTGCTTTTGGGTTTTGAGCTTTCTGCCAGATCCTACCTCTTCAATTCGTTGGGTATGCGAAGTTGCTACCTTTTTGGCCCAGTCCTTGATTCTTTGGTACTGTGCCACTGTATTTTCTGTGTCCCTTAGTCAATCTCAATCACGAAATATCAGGAAGGAAAGATGTTTAGAACAATTATTTCACATTTGGCTATAATGTTAACTAAAGCATCAAACACAGCCTAGAAAATGACAGACTGAGCTAACCAGTTATTTACCACTTTTAGCTGTATAGAGTTGCGGTTATATAACAAAATCTAAAACACACCAGAAAAATTATATGCAGTATACAAGTCCTATGTATGTCAATTTTTCCCTGAGGAGTTTAAATTTAAAATGAGTTAAGGAGGAAATAGAGTGTTGGAAGAATAGGAAGGAATTAGATGTAAGGTTAGAGGACCAAGAGGGATCCCACTAAAATTGGGACACTGGTGCAGAGGACTGGTGGTAAAAAGAGAAGGAAGGGATAAAAGGAAGAACAGATCACAACCACAATCACAAAGAAGTTAGAGGCGCTGTTTACACTCATATAAAAAACCAGAGAGAATAATGAAGGAAAGAGCCAATACACATACAGAAACAAAAACGAAGATAAAAACAATAAAACAGACAAAACAAAAATAAATCCCCACCAAAAAAAAAAAAAAAAACCCTTCACCAGAACAAAAAACAAATGAGTGAGAAAAAATAAATAAATAAATAAATAAATAAATAAAATTAAAAAAAAAAATAAAAAGAATCAGTTCCAGGTGTTGACTCTGCTGTAGGCAGGCACCGTGTGGTGACAGAGTCCTGTTCCGTGCAGGTCGGTCCCAGTAAGCCAGGAGCGGCCCTCTGGCGGGCGGTGAGCAGAGGCCCGTACTTTCAGGCAGAGACCAGTCTAACTCGCCTGCCGCTCTCAGCGCCCTTTCACTATCCCTGGGCCTGAGAGGCGCAGCGCGCTGTCCAGAGCGCGGGTTCCCTGCACTGGTTTCCCGCCGCTCTGATTTTCACGCCCCCCACAATGGCGCCGGGCCAGTCGCTCTCTGGCACAGGACAGGTGTGGCTGAGAGACCAGTCTCGTTCGCCTGCTGACCTCAGCACACTTTCGTGGGCCTGAGAGGCCCCGCGCTGCCCTGTCCGGAGCACGAGTGTCCAGCGCTGTTTTTCTTTCGCGCCGCTCTGAGTTTCGCCACACCCCCCACAATGGCGCCCCGCCGGTCGCTCTCTGGCGCGGGGCAGCTGTGGCTGAGAGACACTCACCGCCGGCCAGCGCAGTTCTCCGCCGCTCCCCCGCCTCGCTGCTGTCTCAGGATCCTCCGTGGGGGCTCCCTGGGCGCCAGCTGTCACCTTGTGTCCCTAGAATTGAGCTTCTGTCGCGCTGCGATTCCTGGGATGGTAGAAGGTGCGCGCGTGCGCGGTCTGCTCCTTCTTCTTTGTTGGAAATCACCCTTCACTGGTGCCGGGGGTCCCAGATTGCCCTTCAGAACTTTTCTGGGTTCCGGGGAGGCATCTGCCCCCCTCCTGCGCTTTCCCGGTCGCTATATTCCCGTGTTCCAACGGTAACTTTTAGAGAGAGTTTCGCTGCCTGCTTCTTACTAATCCGCCATCTTTTTTCTACCCCCTTTTTCGTATGTGGGTTCCGGGAGTCGAACTCGGGCCCTCGCGCTTACAAGGCAGGCGCTTACGCCGCTGAGCTATCTCACCGGCCCTGTCTGTCCTTTTTTAACTTAAGTAATTTTTGTTTTATGAGGTTGGGTGTGCGGCATTTGATGTATATTCAGTACTGTTCTCTTCCTGTTGGATTAGTCCTTTTACCAGTGTGTAGTGGCTATCTTTGTTTCTTCTGATCAGTTTTGACTTGAAATTGGTGTGTCTGAAAATAAAATAGCTACTCCTGCTTGTTTTGGGGCTGTGGCTGAATGGAGGTTTTTTTTTTTTTTTTTTCCCCATCCTCTCACTTTTAGTCTGTACTTTTGGATGAGTTTTGTCTCCTATAAGCAATACATGGTTCCATTTTGTTTTTGGATCCTATCTGCCAGTCTTTGTATTTTGATTAAGGAGTTGAGACCAGTAACTTCAGTGATACAAACAGCCTACTGCGGCACGTGTGCTGTAGGTTTGCCACCAACTGCTGTAAGGTGTTCGTTGAATTCTGTCATTGCATTACTTTTCCAGTGCTTCTTCCTTTATTTTTTTTCCTTTCGTTTAACTGCTTTCCCAATTATATATATATATATATATATACATACATACATACATACACTTTCCCTGGGGCTCTTTGGTGCCGGTGGCCTCCCCCTGTCTCTGTCTAGGATTCCCTAAAGTAGTTTCTGCAATTCCAGTTTAGTGGGCATGTATTTCTTTAGGGTTTCTTTGTTGTGGAAAGTCTTTACTTCTTCAGTTTTTAAGTCTAGCTTGACAATTGTTCTCCTTTGAGGCTTGGAAAACTTCACTCCAAGTTCTCCTGGCCTTTAAAGTTTATGCTTAGAAATCTGCAATTATTTTGATAGACTAGCCTTTATTGGTTACTTCCTGTTTTTCTCTAACAGCTTTTGATATTCTCTCCTTTTGTTGAATTTCTGGAATTTTTGATTATGATGTGTCCTGGCTATTTGGGAGTCCATGTATCTCTTGTACTTGATTTTTTTTTTAATTTTTGTTTTTTTTTTTTGAGACAGAGTCTTTCTGTGTAGCCCAGACTGACCTTGAACTTGTGGTGATCCTCCTGCCTCAGCCTCCTGAGTGCTGAGATTAAAGGCATGCAGTACTATACATGGCTGTAGTTGAATCTTGAATTCTCTCCCTAGATTTGGAAAATGTTCTGCTACGATTTCTTTTTTTTTTTTTTTCTTTTTTGGTGGGTACCGGGGGATCGATCTCAGGACCTTGCGCGCCAACAGGTACTCGTGCCGCTAAGCGATGTCACCGGCCCTTTTTTCGTATGTGGGTTCCGGGAGTCGAACTCGGGCCCTCACGCTTGCCAGGCAGGTGCTTATGCCGCTGAGCCATTTCACCGGCCCTCTTTTTTCTTTGTTTGCATTTTTTTTCCCGGTCTTTTTGAGACAGGGTTCCACTGTGCAGTTCAGGCTGCCTCCACAGCAAGCCTCCTGCCTCAGCCTCCCAAGTGCTGGGATTACAGGTGAGTGCCACCACGCCCGTCTTGGTGTTTTTTTTTTTTTTTTTTTTTTGAGACAGGGTTTTACTATGTAGTTCAGGCTGGCCTTGAACTCACTAAGTAGCTCAGGCTGACTTCTAACCTGTGGCAGTCTTCCTGCCTCAGCTTCCCATGTGTTGGATTACAGGTATGTGCCATCACACTCTGTTCTGCTATGATTTCAGTGAATAAATTTTTTATACCTTTTGAGCGTCTTCTCATTTTTCCTTTATTATAATTCTTAGGTTGGTTTTATTTTTTGAGTCATATAGCAGCTGTTGGATTCAGTTTGCAACGGTATCTTGTTGTTTTTAGGGTATCTATGAGTTTATGATCTACTTGAGTAGATCAATGAGTTTACATCTACCTTGACTTATATTTGTTTGTTTGAGACAGGGTCTCACTATGTAGTGCAGGCTGGCCTTGAACTTATGGTGATAGTGATCCTCTTGTCTCAGCCTCCCGAGTGCTGGGATTATAGGTGTGTGCCACCACGCTGGGCTTTTGGCTTCTGACACTGTTGTCACTGTGTTCAAGTCTGCTACCCATGCTTTCCATTGAGGTTTTTATATCATATATTTACGTTTTTTGTTTTGTTTTTCCTGCTTTCTAGATCTTTCCTGAGGTGGTCATTTTTGTCTTTTTTTTTTTTGTACCAGGAATCGAACTCAGGGCCCCGTGCTTGCCAGGCAGGTGCTGCGCCGCTGAGCTATATCCCTGGCCCTCATTTGTGTCTTGTATGTATTGTCTTGCTTAACTCAGTTTATTCTTCTTCGAGCTTGTTGAATATTTCATTGAAAATTCTTTATCTGTTTAAATCCTCTTTGAACTCATTAGACATCTTAAATTTCTTATGTGTTTCTTCTTTTATCTCTTCAAATATTTTGACCACTTGAGTTTTGAGTTTTTTGACTATAGTTTCTGCTAACATCAGTATGTGTGAGTTTGGCTTTTGGGGAGTTAAGGGATTGGGAGGCATTTTGTTGCCTTGCTTTCTCATGTTTCTATTGTTTTTGAACTGTGGGTTGAAGATTTGTTTGGGTAGAGAAACTGTCACTACTGTGGAGATCTCTTTAGTTAGAGTCTGTCTCCTTGTGATGTGTCCTTGGATTTGGTTGTATATTGATGTTTATACCCCTCTTCATCCTATTCAGTGTAATGTTTAAAGGTCTTTCTTTTTTTTTTGGTGGGTACCGGGGGTCGACCTCAGGACCTCGCGCACCAGTAGGCGCCTGTGCCGCTGAGCGATATCACTGGCCCTTTTTTCATATGTGGGTACCGGGAGTCGAACGCAGGACCTCGCGCTTGCCAGGCAGGCGCTTATGCCGCTGAGCTATCTCACCGGCCCTCAAAGGTGTTTTATTGTCCTACCTTCTTCTGGGGGCTTGATCCCCAGCACCACTCAGAGAAAAAACACACTGCAGTAATGTTGATGACACAGAGACAAACCAGATACTGGTATACAGTAAAAACCAATTAAAAGAGCCGGGTGTGGTGGTGCATGCCTGGTTTCCCAGCACTTGAGAGGCTGAGGCAGGAGGATTGCTGTGAGTTTGAGGCCAGCCTGGGCTACAAATGAGTTCAAGGCCAGCCTGAACTGCTGCATAGTGAAACCCTGTCTCAAAAAGGCGAAAAAACAAAAGCAACAGCTATGCCACCGTTAACAATAGAAATCAGCAATAATAATAGAGCCAAAGACAAGCTGATATTGACAATATGGTAATAAGAACCAATAGCAACAAATATACCTTGTTTTGTTTGTTTTTTTGCTTTAAGATAGGGTCTCACTATGCAGTTCAGGCTGGCCTTGAACTTAACTATGTAGTCCAGGCTGGCCTAGAATTTGGGGCAGTCCTGCCTGAGCTTCCCAAGTGCTGTGATTACAGGTGTGTGCCACCGTGCCCAGCAGCTATACCATTTTTTTTTTCTTTTTTGAGACAGGGTTTCATTATACAGTTCAGGCTGGCCTTGAACTCACTTTGTAGCCCAGGCTGGCCTTGAACTTGCAGCGATCCTCCTGCCTCAGCCTCCCTGAGTGCTGGGATTACAGGCATGCACCACCACGCCTGGCTTAGCTATACCATTTTTAACAATAGAAAAGAGATCTATAATGATAATGTGGACACAAAGACAAACCAAATACTGACATACAGTAAATACCTACTAAAGGCAAAACTATATCACCATTAACAAAAGAAAAGAATTCAGTAATAACAGAGCAAACTAAATAGCTAAAAATTAATAAAGCTAATGGTAATAATAATGGAGGGGTGGGGAAAGGAAAAATAAAAGTAAACTCAAAAAAGAAAGAAAAGGAAGATGAGAGAAAAGTGAGATAAAATCCAATTAAAGAATGAAAGACAGCACTTGAGAGGCTGAGGCAGGAGGATCACCACGAGTTTGAGGCCAGCCTGGGCTACATAGTGAGTTCAAGACTTGTGTGAACTACGTAGTGAGACCCTGTCTAAAAAAAGAATGAAAGAAAATCAGTAGAATTAGGCAAAATAACAGAAAAACACAAAACGAAGAAGAAAAGATAGAAAACAACAATGAAAAAGAAAAAGAGAAATGAATCAAAGAAGATTGCGCATTTGGGTAAGTGGTTTTCTTCCAGGGCCTGTGGTATTGGAGTCCACCAGTTATGACTGGTGGATTGTGAGGCCTGTTTTGTTTCCACATCCATTTTTTACTGTGTGAGTGCTGAGTCCTACCTCACCTTTCTTCCTGGGCATGGTCAGTCAGTGGCGTGGTGTTTGCTATAGGGCTGTATTCACTTCAGTGGCTCTGAATATTTGTGCATTTCTATGTGCCCCAAGTCACTACTGTCTCTGACTAGCATTACCCACCTGTGAACTTGTGAGGTGCCCCCCTTGTTCCAGAGACCCCTCTCATTACACTTCAGGATTTGACAACTGTCCGAGCCTGATCATGTTGGCAGATGGGAAAAGCAAACACCACTGAAGCTTTGTGCTGGGAGCAGGCAGTGAGAGAGGGCCAAGGAGTGCTCTGGACTTATGTCAGCACTTTCAGACTCAGCCCCCGACCCTAAAAAAAAAACCAGGCTGGCTTCTCTCCACAGAGGGTGGGATTGCTGTGTCCTTCATAACTTGAGCTCACTGTTGCTTAAACTTCTCAAGGAATCTGTGACCCTGCCCCTTCTCCATAGCTGTTTTTTGTTGCTGTCTCCCACCCAGTCTCTGTGATAAGGTGACCCTAGAGACCCTAAAGTGCAGTTGTTCTTCTGATTACTGGAGAGCTAAGTCTTAATCAACCCCTTCCCAAAATGGCTTGTGATTATATCATCCCAAGTATGGTGGACCTTGGACTGAATTTCTTCTCCAACTCTAGCATGCCATGTGGAAGGAGTCACTTTCAGAATGACACTGTATTTGTAGTTTACAATAATCTTGGGGTTTTCTTGGGGCTAGTGCTGCTGATCCATTGTTTCTCCAGGAGCCTTCCAGTCCTCGCCAGGCTTACTTTGTGTTTGCAGAGACAGGATCTTATCCCTGGGACTAGGGGTTAGTGTCCCAGGCTGCTTTGTTCTTTTTACTGCATTGTCTTTAGTTTCTTCAGTTTCTCTGTGGTTTCTAGTTTTACTGTCTTGGCTTTTTTTTTTTTTTTTTTTTTTTTGTGGGTACCGGGGGTCGACCTCAGGACCTCGTGCACCAGCAGGCGCCCGTGCCGCTGAGCGATATCACCGGCCCTTTCTTCGTATGTGGGTTCCAGGAGTCAAACTCGGGCCCTCGCACTTGCCAGGCAGACGCGAAGGCCGCTGAGCCATCTCACCGGCCCTTGGCTTTTTCTTGATTCCCAGAGCTCTATTTGTTTTTCTCTTCGCTAAGTTATTGTTTTTCAGGTATCCTGATTCCGGGTCCCTGAGAGGCTGTATTTTGGTCCTAGCCTTTACCATTTTTAATCTCCCCTTTGTAGGTTATATTGGCCACTTTGGTGACTAATAAAGATAATATGCAATATATATGTAATGCATGTATATATATGTATCTTACATATGCACATGTGCATGTGTATACGTGTGTATACATGTATGTATGAATCATTGAAATCCTAGTAGAAATATTGTAAGACTAGTCTAAATAGTATGTGTTAACATCTTTTGCAGTATAGTTGTTGCTTCAAAAGTACACCCTGGCTGGGCATAGTGGCTCATGTCTGTGATTTCAGTATTCTGGGAGGCTAAAGCAGGAGGATGGCAGATTCAAACCCACCTTGGGCAGCTTAGTGAGACCCTGTTTCAAAATAAAAAAAGGGCTTGTGAAACAGCTCTCAATGTGAAGGCCCTGGGTTCAATGCCAAGTTTTGCAAAAATTGGGGGAGGATGGCCACTTTTGGTGTACAGTTGGACTCTTTGAGACCAAGAAGCACACCACTCTGTCCAGGTCCTTCTGGGACTCACTGTTTACCAAAGTCTAAACTCTTTAGCATAGCTTTTCAGTTTTCCACAACTTGGCCAATACTTTCAGCCACCATTCAGTTTCATGTATACCATATGCCACATATGCCACCATTTTTAAAAGATACCTTGTACTTTATTCTGGTTCTTTATTATTCACCAAGATTGTATTCTGTCAAACTCCTGTTCATCTTTGAAGGCTCATTTCAAATACCAACTCCTTTATGAGCCCGTCACTCATATTCAATCTGGAAGGAAACACTTCCTCTGTGTTCTGTTTCTGTAATGCCTTGATCCCATTTTAATGGCACTTAACCATATTTTTGTCCTGTATTAATGTATTTTGTGTTCTTTTTTGTGTGTGTGTGTTCTTATCACTTTGGCATCTAGGCATCTAAATTCTGTTTAATACCATTAAAACGAACTGAATTAGTCTGAGATGTAATAGTGAGTTCTTATTTTCTCTTCCTTAGATTCCATGCAATGGAAAAGCAGCTGACCGCATCCATCAGGATGGAATTCACATCCTTGTGAATATGAATGGTTATACGAAAGGTGCTCGAAATGAGCTCTTCGCTCTCAGGCCAGCTCCTATTCAGGTAAAAGAATAAATAACAGTCATTCACAATGTATATTGGACTTAAAAGAGTGTGTGTTGCCCCCTTTCCTCTGGCCAACTGATACTTGAAACATTAAAAAATATTGTTCTCATCGGGCGTGGTGGCACACGCCTGTTATCCTAGCACTTGGGAGGCTGAAGCCAGAGGATTGCCACAAGTTTACATCAGCCTGGGCTACATAGTGAGTTCAAGGACAGTCTGAGCTACATAGTGAGACCCTGTCTCAAAAACAAAATGTATAGTTCTTGAAATGCTCAGGGACAAAGAATTTTGAGTATAGAACACAGTTCCTACAGGTATTATTTATACAGAGACATGCAGTTCATGGTTGGGTATACACAGTTGCTCTGCCTTAAAAATTTGAAAAAAGCTTTAGCACTAACCTTCTAAGGTTAGTCTAAAATATTCCTTAAGGGCCGTGTGTAGTGGCGCACACCTGTAATCATGCACTTGGGAGATTGAGGCAGGAGGATTGCCACGAGTTTGAGGCCAGCCTAGGCTACATAGTTCAAGGCCAGCCAGTAAACCAAAAACAGAACAAAAAATAAAATATTCCTTGATTGCTTTTGGCTAAAGAAGTTAACCTTCCAGCTGGGTGTGGTGCTGCACACTTGTAATCCTTTGGTAGCTACTTGGGAGGCTGAGGCAGAATGGTGAATTCGAGGCCAGCCTGGGCAACTTAGTGAGACACCCTGCCTCAAAAAAAAAGAGGTTAACCTTACTTGTTTGTTCATATTCTTATTTAATTTTGAAACCGTAAAAAAAACACTTTATTGAGGTGATGATTGATGTTCAAAAAGCTATACATATTTATTGTGTACAATTTGGCGAATTTAGAGATAAGTATACTGATGAAGGTTCTTAAATCAGGTTTTGATTTCTTTTTTTTTTTTAAGGCAATGTGGCTGGGGTACCCTGGGACTAGCGGTGCGCTTTTTATGGATTATATCATCACTGATCAGGAAACTTCACCAGCTGAAGTTGCTGAGCAGTATTCTGAGAAACTGGCTTATATGCCCCACACTTTCTTTATTGGTGATCATGCTAATATGTTCCCTCACCTAAAGGTAGGTAGAAGATGGTGCTATGGAGGAATTTCAAAGAAGTAGTCATTTATTTCCTTCTTATTGTCCATGTGCATCCTAAAAGATATATCTGGAACTGTTTTCTATTAGAAAAAAGCAGTCATTGATTTTAAGTCCAATGGGCACATTTATGACAATCGGATAGTTCTGAATGGCATCGATCTCAAAGCATTTCTTGATAGTCTACCAGATGTGAAAATTGTCAAGGTTAGTACCTAGCCAGTATCTGTCATTAAAGTAAAGTTAACTGCATTTGGAATCTTTTTCCTAATCATTTTATGTCTTTTTTTTTTTTCAGATGAAATGTCCTGATGGAGGAGACAATGCAGATAGCAGTAACACAGCTCTTAATATGCCTGTAATTCCCATGAATACGATTGCAGAAGCAGTTATTGAAATGATTAACAGAGGACAGATTCAGATAACAATTAATGGATTCAGTATTAGCAATGGACTGGCCACTACACAGGTGAGAGGTGGTTAGTAGACTGTTACATGTAATACCAACCATGCATTTATTTTCTTTAATCCTCATAACTCTTGAGGTAAGCATCATTGTCCTTATTTTATAGATGAGGAAATGAGTTCAGTGGAAATACTTTTGTCTCCTTTTAAAAGTCTCCTGAGTTCAGCCTAGCAGGTTACTTAGTGAGAGTTTACTGTGTTATTGTCTTCTTGTCTTGTTTTTCCCTGTTTGTGGATTTACTCTTATCATATGTTGGACTGTCTATAGGCACCATACAATTTCTTCTGTAAACTCATACTTCCTGGCTAAATCCTACTCAAGACTTGGAATTTAGACAGTTCTCCAGGAATCCATTCCTGTACTAATCTCTAGCCTCTCTACCCCTATTCCATCAATACCTGTCCTTTATGCTTCTGTAGTATTTGGGGTATATCATAATAGTTAGCACAGTCCAATATAATTCCCTGTGTTTGTATCCTTCATTGAATGGAATTCTTCATGGCTCATGTCTTAACCACAGTAATGTAGTGTGCACTCAATATATATTGGATGCTTGAATAAGTGACTATGTTGCTCTGTCAAGAGAGTGTAAGGCAAGGATCCCATTCCTCATAGGAGTTAATAGTTTGTTTGAAAAGTCTATACTCACCCAACAATGTAAGGCAATACTCAGATATGTGGGATTTGCAAGGTAAGACTCTAATTATGTGTGTAGAAACTCAGAAATGGTGATGGTCAATGTGAAGAGAGTTTTTGGACAAGAGACCATTTGGAGGAGTAATTGCAGTTTAGCCTTGAAGGACAGGCATGGTTTAGAAAAAGGCATTTCATTCATGAAGAAAATAGTAAAAGCTTGGTGTTGGATTGGTAATAGGGTTGGTTTTTTTTTTGTTTTGTTTTTTTTTTGGTGCTGGGAATTGAACTCGGGACCTTGTGCTTGCCAGGCAGGCGCTTGTGCTGCTGAGCTATATCCCTGGCCCCAGTAGTAGGGTTTTGAGAACTTTTTGAGTACAGCAATAAGTCTCATATGTGGTCCTTTGCAAATTAATATACAGGGAACCAGGTGTGGTGGTGCACACCTGTAATCCCAGCACTCTGAAGGCTGAGGCAGGAGGATCACCTCAAGTTCAAGGGCAGCCTTTGCTACATAGTGAGTGCAAGGCAAACCTGGACTATGTGGCGAGACCCTGTCTCAAAAAACAAAACAAAACAAAAACACCCCCAAAAAACATGTATATAGGGAATGGCTATGGCTGGGAGTGGTGGCAGACACTTGTCATGCCAAAACTCTGGGAGGCTGAGGCAGGAGACACATAAGTTAAAGTCCAGCATGGGCAGTTTAGCAACTTAGTGGGACCCTGTCTGAAAGTGAAAAAAATTTTTAAAAGGGCATCCCTCAGTTTGCATAGGGATATGGCTCTGTGCAAGGGTGCTGGGTTTAATCCCTAGTACTGCCCCCCCCAAAAGCTGGAACTGTTTTCCTTCTTTTAAAAAAAATTTTATGGTATCACAAACATTTTCTCATTATAGTTCAGGGACATGACTTTCAGTGATTATACCATTTTGCATCTTATGGATTCTGTAATGATTAAAAAATATTGGACTGGGCTGAGGATGTAATTTAATGGTAGAGTGCTTAGCTACCATGCAAGAGGCCCTGGGTTTGAACCCAACCATTGCAAGAAAAGAAATACTAGATAATCTTAACTTTAATAACAGTCATCATATTCTCTTCCTTGTTCTAGATCAACAACAAGGCTGCCACTGGAGAGGAGGTTCCTCGTACCATTATTGTAACCACCCGTTCTCAGTATGGTTTACCAGAAGATGCCATTGTGTACTGTAACTTCAATCAGTTGTATAAAATTGACCCATCTACCTTGCAAATGTGGGCAAATGTAAGTATATGTAGATTCATTGTTAATGTCTAGAGACTAGTAAAGATTTTGTATGTGGGCTGTTTTGCTGAAGCTGTCCCTTTTTAATCCTTTCATTGTATTATTTGGGGGGGGCATTTTTTGTTGTTGTTCATTTCTAATCTACAAAAGGATTATAGATTTTTTTGGTCATTTTTGATTTTTTTCTTAAAATGTCTTCTTTTTTCCTTTTTGGTGCTGGGGGTCAAACCCAGGGTTTTCCTCACGCTAGACAAGTGCTGTCATTGAGCTACGCCTCCAGCTGTCTTCTTCCAATGTCTAAATTTCACATTATGAAACTTCTTTATTTACCTAATGAATGTGTTCTTTCTCAGTCAGAGGTCAGCAAACTTGTTCTTTGGGTGGATGGATGGATGGATTTTTGTTTTTTTAAGACAGGGTCTTGCAGTGTAGTCCAGACTGGCCTTACACTTGTGGCTATCCTCCTGCTTCAACCTCCCAAATGCTGGAATTACAGGCGTGCACCACCAGGCCTGGCAGCGAATTTGTTCTTAAAGGATCAGATGGTATCAGGATCAGACACTTTTGGTTTTGTGGGCCATGTTCTTTTTCACATTTACGCAACTCTGCCATTGTAGCACAGAGCACCCTATACATTTTGTAAATGAATAAGTGTGGCTCTGTTCCAGTAACATTTTATTTACAATAACTGGCAGCGTGCGAGATTTGTCTTAGGCTGTAGTTTGTATTCCCTGGTCTAAACTGATAGTAAAAGCTGTCCTGTACATCCACCCTTGTTTAACATTCTCAGTATTAGAGAGTTAAAACCAAGAAGGAAGCAGTTTATACTATTACTTCTCGGTCATTTATGAGACCAGTTTGCATAAGCAGGATATTGGATATCCATAACTAGCTCTTAGCCCCTAGAACTAAAATGGCATGTTTTTACCTTGAGGTTATTTGGAGATAATTCCTTGGTTGGTCCCCCACCCCCATACCTGTTTTTGGAGACAGTCTTGCTATACAGTTCAGGCTGGCCTTGAGTTCACTATGTAGTCCAGGCTGCTGGCCTCGAACTCTTGGTGATCCTCCTGCCTCAGCTTCCTGAGTGCTGGGATTATAGGTATGTGCCACCTTGCCTGATAGCTATTTTGTTTATTTGTTTTCGAGGAGACAAGAAGAAGCAAATGAGAGGAGATCGCCTGTTCCTTAATATCCTCATTTCTGAGCCTGGCGTGGTGGTGCACACCTGTAATCCCAGCACTGAGGAGGTTGAGGCAGGAGGATTGCTGCGAGTTCGAGGCCAGCCTGAACTGCATAGTGAGACCCTGTCTCAAAAAAAAAAAAAGTCATTTCCCAGTACATACTAATTACATTTATCATGGGGAGTCGATACATGACATGTACATAAAACATTTTAATTCTTTTTACTTCCCCTTGCCCGTCCCCTCCCCTTTGCTCCCTCCCCCATCCCTGTAAAAACTGAGTTGGGCATGGTGGTGCACACGAGTAGTCCCAGCTACTTGGGAGGCTAAGGCAGGATTGTAAGCCTGGGAGTTTCAGACCATCACAGGCAACATAGCAAGATCTCAAAAAACTGAAAACTATCATCTTTTTCCTAAGTTTGTGGCAAATTTATTTGGCAGTAAAACTACCTGAACTGACATTAGGCTATTTCTATTTTAGTTATTTAGTTTATTGTGAATATTTCTGCATCTTGATGCAAGGATACTGTTTGTTTAAAGAGTTTTTGCCAACTATGTTAATAATATATGTGCATTGTATTCCTTTTTTAAAAATCTGAAATATTCTGAATTTGGAAATTCATATATATTCTCATGGCATTTAGAGAAGGGATTTTGAATTTTGTGGTACATTGAATAGATGTAGATCTGATTTAGGAGTTGGCAAACTAGCTTGTGGGCCAAACCTAGCCCACTGCTTATTTTTCTGTGTGTGTGTGTGTGGGTACCGGGGGTCGACCTCAGGACCTCGCGCGCCAGGGGGCGCCCGTGCCGCTGAGCGATATCACCGGCCCCTTTTTCGTATGTGGGATCTGGGAGTTGAACTCGGGCCCTTGCGCTTGCCAGGCAGGCGCTTACGCCGCTGAGCCATCTCACCGGCTGCACTGCTTGTTTTTTTGTTTTTTTTTTTTTTTGTGGGTACCGGGGGGTCGACCTCAGGACCTCGCGCGCCAACAGGCACCCGTGCCGCTGAGTGATATCACCGGCCCCTTTTTCGTATGTGGGATCCGGGAGTCGAACTCGGGCCCTCGCGCTTGCAAGGCAGGCGCTTATGCCACTGAGCCATCTCACCGGCCCTGCACTGCTTGTTTTTATAAATAAAATTTAATTGAGACCCAGCCATACCTACTTGTTTACATATTTCTAGTGGCTGCTTTTAAGCTACAAAAGAATTGAGCAGTTATGACAGAGTCCCTTGGCCACAAAACTAAAAATACTTGCTATCTGGCCCTTTACAGAAGAAGTCTGCTTACTTATGATCTAGATTAGGCAAATAAGGCCAGTATGGGTTAAGTTTCTTTGTTGTGACATGGTATTTAAAATTTGAAATACCAGAGGAGAAAAAAAAAAGATTGAAATACCAGGTGTGGTGGCAGGTGCCACCTATCTCAACCTCCCAAGTAGTTCCAGCTACTTGGGACTACTTGGAACTATTTGAGAGGTTGAGACAGGAGGCTCCCTAGAGCCTTGCTGTTGAGGGCCAGTCTGGGCGACATACTGAAACCCTGTCTCAAAAAGCAAGCCTTTAAAATTGAAGTGGAAAACTTTTGTTTCTTTACCAGTATACACGGACTATATCAATTCCCATAAGATAACAGCTGCCTCACATTGTGCCAGTTAATAGCTTATCTTTTGTTTTCCAATAACATTTCCCTCTCTTTCCTGATATTCTCTGGGGACAGCTAAGCAGAAGAGGAATAATTCAGTTGATAATACATCTGTGTGAAGAAGAACTTAGGTTCACAGTAGGCTTCTTTCTGGGTAGAAAGAATAGAGTGCAGTAGAATTATTAGAGACCTGCAGGAACCTGTGTTGAGAAGGGCAGATGTGCTACTAATAATTATTCTTATTTTATTTTCTTTAGATTCTGAAACGTGTTCCTAATAGTGTGCTCTGGCTGTTGCGTTTTCCAGCAGTAGGAGAACCCAATATTCAACAGTATGCACAAAACATGGGCCTGCCCCAGAACCGTATCATTTTTTCACCTGTTGCTCCTAAAGAGGAGCATGTCAGGAGAGGCCAGCTGGCTGACGTCTGCCTGGACACTCCACTCTGTAATGGGCACACTACAGGGATGGATGTCCTCTGGGCAGGAACACCGATGGTGACTATGCCAGGTAAATTGGTGACAAATCATTGGTACCTTTCTTGTTCCTTAAAAAAAAAAATCTTTTGGGGGTGGTACTTTGAGCTGAAATTATATATACTACTAGAAGTAACACTTCACATGATAGCAAATGAGACTTAAATCTGAAATCTGAACACTCTGTGTTGTATGGATGCTTAACATAAGTAACGTTGAAAACCATGTGTTATTTACATTCTCAAATGTGTAGTTGTTATCTTCTATATTACAGGAGAGACTCTTGCTTCTCGAGTTGCAGCTTCTCAGCTCACTTGCTTAGGTTGTCTTGAGCTTATTGCAAAAAATAGACAAGAATATGAAGACATAGCTGTGAAACTGGGAACTGATTTAGAATAGTAAGTAAACTTTCCATGAGCAAAACTGTTAGACTATAGCTGCTCTAAAATGAAACCATAAATTAAGAGTAATATAAAATAGTTGTATGATCTGTGAATGGGAGAAGAACTGATTCTTAGTGAAGTAATCACTAGGTTTTACTATGTAAAGAATAAATAGCTGAATAAATTCAAGAAAACTAAAAGGCAAACAACAGGGAAAGAATCTTTGTTTCATATGTCAAAGTATTAATGGCTTGAAGAACATTTAAATTTTAAATCACCTCATAGGAAAATAAACAAGAAAATGACCAGACAGTTCACTGAAGTGGAAGTAGAAATGATTAATAAGAAAAAGTTTCAGCTTCTCTAGTAGAAGAGCTAATTAAAATAATATTGAGGGATACCCATTATTTGCCTATAAAATAAAGACTTTTAATGTATCAGTGAGGGAATATTGAGGCTGGTTCTTTCATACATTGGTGAATAGATTGGTACAACCCTTCCTCAAAGTTTTCAGAATCTTAAAAAATGTCAGACCTTTGACCCTTATACTGCTGCTCCTTCATTAGAGCATAAAAAACCCAAACACATAACTGCCTGAAAGTGGGTTGGAATTAGAGGGGTAATGTTGAGGTAAATGAAGGTTCATCCATACAATGAAGTAGTGTTTATACTCCCCCCACTCTCCCACTGGGGACTACATCCAGGACCTTCACAGTGAACTAATCTGCAACCCCAAAACTTTTTATTTTGAGAAAAGGTCTTGCTAAATTGCCCAGGCTGGGGTCGTCAAACCTGAAATCCTCCTTTTTTGGCCTCCCAGAGTGCTGGGATTACAGTCATGCCCCACCATGCCTGGGTACTTGTTACACTTTTTTGAGACATGGTCTTGCTATGTAGTTCAGGCTGGCCTTCAACTCACTATGTAGCCCAGGCTGGCCTTGAACTTGCAGCAGTCCTCCTGCCTCAGCCTCCCAAGTGCTGGGATTACACACGTGTGCCACCTCGCCTGGCTTAGTATTTATCTTTTAAATGAGGTTTTTCTTTGGGTATTTTGTGATTTTTTTTTTTTAAAGAAGTAGCATATAGAACCTAGAGAAGCACACTGAATCCAGGCTCTACCATTTATAAGCTTTGCGCTTTTGGGTAAGATTACCTCTGTGTGCTTTGTTCTTTTACCTGTAAAATGGAGCTTAATAGTGGTACCTATGTTGCAGAGATGGGAGGTTTAGAAAAGGTACTCCATGTGAAGAACTTAGAACAGTGCTTGGTACATTGTACATAAGCATTCAACATGTGTTAGCTACTTAGTATTTTTAGAATTTTCTCTATTGAACATAGAAAAGTGAAAATTTTGATCCCAGTCATTAAAAAAGTTAACGATCATGTCTGTCAGCCCAGGGATAAAAACAGTAAACAATGTAGTCTATTTAAAATTTTTACTATATGTTTGGAACTTAATTTAATTCATATAATACTTTTCTTAACATTTTATTATATAAAATTTCAATTTCATAATAAACACTTCCATACCTATTGCTTAGATTCAGTTACTATTACTAAGACTATAATTACTAAGATTAATGTTAGTGATAGAGTCTATTACTAACATTTTCCTATACTTGCTGTATTACATGTCTGTCTGTCTTTATTTCTCTTTCCAGCAAGCAGTCCATCTTACTTGATAAATTTTGTCACCATTTGTTTGAGAGGTTCTTGCTGTGTAGTTTAGCCTGGCCTTGAACTCACTCTGTAGCCTAGACTGGCCTCATACAATCTTCCTGCCTCAGCCTTCTGAGTGCTGGGATTATAGGTGTGTGCCACCACACCTGGCATTATTTGATAAATTTTGAAGTAAATGGCAGACATCAGTACACTTTTCTCTAAATACTTAATAATGGGATTATTAATTAGAATTCAATGTTACTTTTTTCTTTTGAGACAGAATTTATTATACAGTGAAACACAAAAATCTTAATCATTCAGTGAGCTTTGAGAAATAACCTTTGTAACCCAAACCCCTCTCAAGATATAGAACATTACTATCACTCCAGCAAGTTCTTTCATGTTGCTTCTCCATTTGTCCCCTTTGTGAATTCCCAGAGACAACTACTGTTCTGGATTTTTTAAAATTATAAATTAGTTTTGCCTAAAATTTCTAGAACTTTATACACATGGAACCATATAGTATGTACTATAATAGACTCTTTTCATTTGGCAAATTCCTTTTTACTGCTGAATAGTATTTCATTATATGGATGTATCATAGTTTATCAGTTCTCCTGTTGACATAGAAGTTTTAAGAAAAATACGTAGCACAGAGGGGTCGTCTTTGGAGAGTACCATTACTATGAACATGATTGGATTGAGGTCAGAAGAGATACACAGCCATTTCAGCCAACATTAAAACAAGTTGTTTTTTTTGTTTTTTTTTGTTTTTTGTGGGTACCGGGGGTCGAACTCAGGACCTTGTGCACCAGCAGGTGCCCGTGCTGCTGAGCAATATCACTGGCCCTTTTTTCGCATGTGGGTACCGGGAGTCGAACTCAGGACCTCGCGCTTGCCCGGCAGGCGCTTATGCCGCTGAGCCATCTCACCGGCCCCAACGAGTTTTTAATTATTGCTTTCAGAAATGAAAAGTGTTCTGGCTTCTGATTCTGAAGTAATAATTCTTTAATATATTCAGAGGTGGAGCAAGAAAGAGAACTCTTTTTTTCCCCCTTGATTTCTGAACAGAGCCATAGTCTTGATGTTACTAGGAATGATTTCATTATATATCTAAATAAAGGACTTAGTTCAGGACTAGTAGAAAATTATGGTGCTAGACATACTGTATTTCTTTCCCCCTTAAGTATTCTGTTTCATTAAAATCTTTAATGTTGGTTTTGGTGGTGCATGCCTGTGATCCCAGCACTCGAGAGGCTGGGGCAGGAGGATTATGAATTGCAGGCTAGCCTGAGTTATATAGCAAGACCTTGTCTCAAAAAGCAAAATAGGGCTGGTGAGATAGCTCAGTGGCGTAAATGCCTGCCTGGCAAGTACGAGGTCCTGAGTTTGACTCCTGGTACCCACGTAAAAAAAAAAAAGCAAAATAAAAATAACTTCATAAACTGAATACTTCATATTTCTGAACTGTTGTAAATGATGCTTTAGTGCACATCTTTACATGTTTATATGTTCATGTATATCCACATCTCTGATAATTTCTTTTAAATAGATTGAAAAGTGTTATTGATATGTCAGAGAATTATAAACATTTAAGGTTGTTAATATACACATTGCTAAATTGCTTACCAAAAAGCCAAGCAGTTTACATTCTAACAGATAAGTACATAGGAATAGTCATGTACCATTGCCAATTCTCGATTTTATTTTGATGGTAGAAATGGGATGAAATGGAGTGAGCATTGTTACTCTTTAGATTACTTGTTTAGGAAAGAACTGAAGTTTTTCAGAGGATGTGGATTTATAATACTTAATAGTATTAGCATTATGTTAGCTATGACCCTTCCCTTTTTCAAAGTGAGATAACAGGGGCTAATCATAAAAGAAAATATTGTGAACTTTGGTCGTGTATTTTGCCACAAAGGTGACTAGGTATAATGAGTCTAGCTCTGATTTTCTGCTCTGATTTGTAAATTTGGTTCTCTTTTTTATTACCCAGCCTAAAGAAAATACGTGGCAAAGTCTGGAAGCAGAGAATATCTAGCCCTCTGTTCAACACCAAACAATATACAATGGAATTAGAGCGACTCTATCTGCAGATGTGGGAGCATTATGCAGCTGGCAACAAACCTGACCACATGATTAAGCCTGTTGAAGTCACTGAGTCAGCCTAATAAAGACTGTCTACAGGAGAATTACCCCTATACCTGAGCCTCAACATTCTGGGGGAAAGGGAACTAGAAAACATACTTTTTACTTATCTGTACAGTACCATGTTGCAGATGGGTGATATATAATGGTAATAGAATAGCACAGCCAGACTTGCTTCCTGCACACGAGAGATGGAAAAATGCTGTTCCACAAGGAATCTCCAGAGTTTTGCATCAACCAGGTCTGGAAGGTCTGATCTCCCTTGGTCTTCCATGGGATGGTTAGTGTGGAGGGGAGATATAGATTGTCCAGCCTTTGTGATTCCATGGATTAATTGAGTCTTCTGAATTAGATGTTTTTTCCCCTTTATATTTTGGGTTTTGGATCTTTTAAAAATACTTGGTTTCAGGTATTTTTTATCATCATGTGAAGTGTTTTTGATTCTCTCGAGATAGGGTTTTAAGCTAAAATGTTGCTCCCTGTTTTAGTTTCTAAACTCTGACAGATTAAGGAGGACTTTGCTGGTGTAGTCTTTTTATAGGTTTTATAAACCACTTGAGCCTATATCAGTCATTTTAGAGTTTGACCTGATGTTTGAAGTTATCAGTGCTTTTTTGGTTTAGATGATGCCTCAAGATTTTTTCTTGTCTATTTCTTATTTCCTTCTCTCCTCCACCTCACCCCCTTTAAAAATTCTCCTGTAACTAAGCTAACAAAATCATGTCTGATTCAAAACATCCCAGAGTGTTTCTCTTAAACACATCATCTGGTGCCAAATGAAAATTCTTAGGAGTGATTTACTAATTATGAAGGGCACAGTTGTGGTACTGTCATTGATTAATAGTTTTTTGTTTGTTTGTTTTTGTTTTTGCTTAAGTTTGACCTATTTCACCAGTGTTTTACCCTTGACTGCCTCTTTTATGCTGCTTCCACAAATGATAGTGTGTGATAAGATTTTTACCTTTCTAAAGTTTTTTTTTTTTTTTGTGGGTACCGGGGGGTCGACCTCAGGACCTCGCGCACCAGGAGGCACCCGTGCCGCTGAGCGATATCACCGGCCCCTTTTTCGTATGTGGGTTCCGGGAGTCGAACTCGGGCCCTTGCGCTTGCCAGGCAGGCGCTTAAGCCGCTGAGCCATCTCACCGGCCCTAAAGTTTTTTTTTTTTAAAGTGAGTCCTGTTCTTCCTATTTCTTTCAGCAGAAATGAAATTCCAGGTAAGTATAAGTGTTCAAATATTTGATCAGTAAGTTGCAGTTATCTAACATTCATTGAAAAATGTGTTATAAGTAAAATCACTGAAGGACCATGTCTAAAGCTAATTATTTTTCAGACTTTGTTAGGGTATTACATAATAACTGTCTTCTGGACTTGGTTTTGAGGTCTATGGATTCGGCCTCATTTATAGCGGACTGCACTGTTATGGAGTTTGTATGGAGTACAAATTAAGCTTTATAGCCCTCCTGAAGCTTGAGTTCTTGGTATCAAAAACCATAGGAATAAAATTATCAAATTTCACAAAGGGTCAAGGGCTTGAGGCTTAAGCCAACATATGAAAATATGTTTGTCTTGCTGTACTGCACTTATGATATCAAGTCACAGATAATTTTTTGTCTGCTAGTAGTGTTCTAGATAATAATGTCTTTCCAAAGCTCTGAGGCAGTGAACCTATTCTGTAGTTGGAGCTGTTGCCTGAATGTATCCTGGCTGACAAATTACTGAATAATATGAAGAACTTGAATTTCTGAATGATTCTTACTGCTAACCAAAATCTGAGTAAGGAGTTTTAAATGTAATTCTGCTTCAGAATTACATGTTAATGAGCTGTGTATACCTTTCAACAATGTAAATCAAGAGACATCAGTTAAGGGACTTCTCCGTTTATTTTTTATCTGATTGAAGATTGAATTATCAGTTAAGGTTGCTAGCATGGTTGCCGATAAACTGATGTGAAGTTCACTGAGCTGCTCATTGTGAAATAGGATACTATACTTCCAATGCCCTCAAGGCTGTAGCCTTACAGCTGTTTGACATAGCACATCATTCCTCCTACAGGGATGAACTTACTGGCATGAACAGTAGCCGCTCTGGTTGAAGCTTCGCTTATTGTAATAGGCTTTTATTCCCAGGTAATATGTCTGTGGAAGACTTAATTCTGAATAGAGATATAGACATTACTGGAAACTAGTTTTTTTCTATTATACTCTGCTTTATCAAAAAAGTAAAACATTTAAATTGTGCTACAGGAATTCAGATGTTGTCTTGCAACCTTTAAACAATAAATGAATAATTTCCCCTTTATATGGCTGATGTATTTTATGTCCTATTATTGTAAATGCTGGACAGAATAATGGGTTCATCCCATGGTGAAACCTACATTTGAACAGCTTCAAACAAATGGGACAGATTTTCCTACTGTAGTTGTAATACCAAGAATTGTTTTGTTTATTTAGCCAAGTCTGATGGAGGAGTGGGTTTGGTATATGACCCTTTAAGAAGATACAACAGCTGGGTGTGGTGGCACACACACTTGGGAGGCTGAGGCAGGAGGATTGCTGTGAGTTCGAGGCCAGCTTGGGCTACATAGTGAGTTCAAGTCTAGCCTGAACTACATGGCAAGACCCTGTCTCAAAAAAAAAAGGGCCGGTGAGATAGCTCAGCGGCGTTAAGTGTCTGCCCGGCAGGCGCGAGGTCCTGAGTTCAACTCCCGGAACCCACATAAAGGAAAAAAAAGGGCCGGTGATATTGCTCAGCGGCACAAGCGCCTGCCTTTTTTTTAAATGTGGGTACTGGGGGTCGAACTCAGGACCTCACGCTTGCCAGGCAGGCACTTACGCCGCTGAGCCATCTCACCGGCCCCTATTTTTTTTTTTTTTTTCGGCATTTTGGAGCAAAGTTATTTTTCTTGATGATTTGTAAAGTAGTTAGACTCAGCCACAAGAAAGAGGAAGATTTAAATGCATTAGAAGTCTTGAACAGGCTATTTGGCTGCCAGTTTTCTCAGAGATATGGGAGGGAAATACTTGTTCTCAATAAAATTTCAAGTGATTTACTTTCCAGTTTGTCTTCGTTGTGCTTGCAAAGCCCTAAAGTGGATTAGTATTGGTTTCCTGAAAGAGCATGGGGAGAAAGGTGTCTAGTATAGCCATCTAAGTTTCTACCCTGCCTTTTTTTTTTCCTTCGGTTTTTTTGGGGAAAGAGTCTTGCTATGTAGTGCAGACTGGCCTCGAACTCATGGCAATCCTCCTGCCTCAGCCTCCTGAGTGCTGGGATTACAGGTATGTGCCAGCAGACCCAGCATCCTGCCTTATTTTTTTTGAGGCAGGGTCTCACTATGTAGCCCATGCTGGCCTTGAACTTGTGGCGATCCTCCTGCCTGAGCCTCCGGAGTACTGGAATCATAGGTGTGCACCACCTTGCCCGACTACTACTGCCTTGCTTTCCATCTACCTCAATGTCTCCTTCCTTTAGTCTAAAGGACTTGTTTGGTTGCTTTGAATAAACGTATACTGTATAACTTCTGAGCTGCCTTTTATTTTTTTTAATTTTTTTGAGGTATTGGGAATTGAACCCTGGGCCTTCATCCTGAGCTACATCCCCAGTCCTTTTATTATTTTTTATTTTGAGACAGGGTCTTGCTGAGTCATGTAGTTGCCCAGGGTGGCCTCGAACTTGGAATTCCCTTGTGTCAGCCTCCCAGAGTGCTGGGATTATAGGCATGCACCACCACGCTAGGCATAAAGTGCTTTAAGATTCTATTCTAATCCTAACCCGCTCTTGTTTGAAGCATATGTGCCTTGATAGCTAACATTTAGGTTCCTTGCCCAAACCTCCAAGGCAGTTTTATGAAGGAGGCTTATACAGGAGGCTGCTTCATTTGCAAGTTGGTTATTAGTAGTAATGAACAGCTCTTTTCATCCAGTATCCTGTCAACTCACAGTACCTTTACACATGTAAACAGTTTGGTGTGTGAGGGGTTCAATTAGTATTGTTGGATTTTGAATCTCAGGTCTGACACTTTCTAGTCATGTGATCTCTTAAAATGAGAGCACTAAGCTAGCCCCTCCTTTTTTACTTGGAGACATAGTTGTTGCTATGTTGCCCAGGCCTCAGCTTCCAGAGTGGCTGGCATGGTAGGGGCATGCCATCATGCCCGGCTTATTGCCTACTTTTTAAAGTGTCAATGTAAAGATGAATAAATCTACATAAAATACTTGGAACAATGCCTAGCTCAAAAAACTATCAAATGCAGGGATGATTTGTGTTGGCCAAATGCTTAAAATTATGAAATGTATGTGTGTCTGATGGAGAGAAGGGCACAGTCTAAAAAAGCATTTACTTCTTCCATTTGTTTCTCTTGGTGTGCTTGGAGTGAGCACCAAAATACTTAAAAGTAATCAATTCTTACTTCTAGGGATCTGACGATTCTGGAAGCAAATTTCCTACTTCAGTGCTGCTAGGCCATGTTGGGTTGCTGACTTGCTCTTATCTAGGGGCGAGGGTGGCCCTTCCCCACTAGCTCAAAGACATTTCCAGGCCAGGCACATGATTGGCAGTTTGGGCAATTCAAGCAGGGAACAAGTCTCACTTATCCAAGTTCTCAAAAACATGAAACTTTAAGGGAAGACTCAGCTTGGTTTTTCCGCATCACTCAAAAAGTTAACTTACAGGCCTTTAATTGCAGAATCGGGCTTGGGTCCCTAAGCTCTGTGGAAATGGCGCAGTGTGACGTCATCCCGTGGAAGTGATAGCCCTCACTCCAGAAGCAGTGCGACCGACTGGGCGCGGAAATATTAGTTCATACCCGTTCGTAGGGTAAAATGCAAATATGCATTATGACCTCATTATGGATAGGCGGGTACAGGGGGCGGGGCCACGTCAGTTGGTATCCCTGCCCCCTTGGGTCTGGGTTCTATAAAAGGATGAGAGCCTGGAGTTCCCGGCAGTTGCCGAGGATTGCGCGTACCTCCAACTGCGGTGGCGCCTGAGCTGCAGTCCGCACACCAGAGCCTTGACAGCAGGTAAATGACTGGTGGGCTTAGGTGAATATTAGTTGATAAAGTTTATGTAAAATGAGGGCCACACAAAACCTCGGACTGTTATTGCTTCGTCAACCATGGAACAGATATTTAACCTGTTCTCCCTCGCCCCTCCCAAGATAAGGCTACAGTATTGGGATGTTTTTGGTTATTTATTTATTTAGGGTGTTTTTTGAGACAGGGTCTTGCTATGTAGTGCAAGCTGGCCTTGAAGTCACTATGTAGCCCAGGCTGGCCTCGAATTCTTGGCGATCCACCTGCCTCAGCCTCCCGAGTGCGGGGATTACAGGCGTGCGCTACCATGCCCGGCTAGTTTTGGATTTTTTAAAAAGTGATACCTGCTATGGCATACACGGGGAATGGTGGGGGTAGAGATCCTGGTGGGGGTGTGAGTGGAGTGTGCAGGGAGCGGTTGGAGGGGCAGTTCTCGACAAGGACCTTGAGTCCGGTGTAGAGGATGGGAGCTTGGGTGGTTGCTGGTGTGGAAACTGAGCAAAAAAGATCTGCTGGTGAGGTGGGGTGGAAGTAGGGGAAAGTGGAGGCCTGGGAGAGGAATGGGAGTGGTCGAGGCCGGATCCCCAGAGGACTGGCTCTCAAGTTGAGGTGGAAGTTGGGGTGATGGGAGGGTTTGTTGCATATGGGGATGCTGATGTCTGGGGTTGAAGGCTGATGGGGGAGGGGGGGTTGCTGTTCAGAAGGTGGGCTCTGGGCGAGAGTGGTGGGGGAAGGGTGGAGGTTTCGAGGCCTGATTGGTGGAAGGTGGGCGTGATGGGGGTAGGGTGGAGGGTTCGAGGCCTGATTGGTGGAAGGTGGGCGTGATGGGGGTGGGGTAGAGGATTCGAGGCCTGATTGGTGGAAGGTGGGTGTGATGGGGGTGGGGTGGAGGATTCGAGGCCTGATTGGTGGAAGGTGGGCGTGATGGGGGTGGGGTGGAGGATTCGAGGCCTGATTGGTGGAAGGTGGGCGTGATGGGGGTGGGGTGGAGGATTCGAGGCCTGATTGGTGGAAGGTGGGCGTGATGGGTGTGGGGTGGTGGGTTCGAGGCCTGATTGGTGGAAGCCCTAGTGAGGCGGGAGTAGTGGGGGAAGGGTAGCAGATTCGAGGCCTTATTGGTGGAAGTCCAGCTGAGGTGGGAGTGGTGTGCGAAGCCAGCAGGCTGGTCACCCCACAGCCGCAGCAGGGCAGTGGAAGTAAGCACTAATGGAAAGGGTGGGAGTGGGTGGAGGTTGGATTGAGGGGGTACTGGGAGGGCAGTGATGGTCTGTTGTGGAAAGACTGGGTTAGAGTCCTGAATAAGGAGGTGTTGTAGTGAGGGGGGTGGAGGAGTTGATGCCTGATACTAGGTGGAAAATTTCTTTGGGGAAGATCGGCTGGGGGTGTGGGGATTGGAGTCCCTTTGGGAGTGAGGGGACTGAGTAGGGATAAGGAAATGCTGAGGCCTTACTGGGAGGAAATTTTTTATCTAATTTGGGCTAATGAATGTCTTCACAGCCTCCCTAAGGGGTGACGTTTGAAATGACTTAACTTTAGGGGCCACTGTTGGCTTTGGACTTTTCCAAATTAATATGCAAAGAACCCTGGTGAGGCCGGTTGGGGGAGGTGATAGGCTTTGTTTCTCTAGGGGTGTCTTTTTAGGGGTGTGTGTTATGAACTTCTGGGCTTAAGCAATTCTCTTGCCTCAGCCTCCTGAGTACTGGGACTGTAGGCAGGTGCCATCGCCAGGGCTTGTCTAGTTTTTTCATCCAGGGAAGGCCTGCAATAAAACAAATTTAAAATTCTTCTCATACCATCAGTGGTGGTGCATTCCAGTAATCCCAGTACACTGGGAAGCTGGGGAGGCTGAGGCAGGAGGATCGTAAATTTGAGTCCATCCCGGGCAATTTAGCGATTTAAGAAGACCCAGTCTCAAAATTAAGAAATAAATGAGGCTGGGGATGTAGCTCAGTGTGAATACACTGGTTCAACCGCCAGTTCTGGTGGGCAGGCCAAAAAGAAATCAAAAAACAGAAAAGAAAACTCTCATTTCAGCTTTAAATTAGGGTGAAGAGCCAGGCGTGGTGGCGTATGCCTGTAATCCTAGTACTCAGGAGGCTGAGGCAGGAGGATCGCTGTGAGTTCGAGGCCAGGTTGGGCTACAAAGTGAATTCAAGGCCAGCCTGAACTACATAGTGAAACCCTGTCTCAAAAAGATAAATTATGGCAAAGAGAGTGCCCAAAGGTAAATACAGAATGTAGAAATGTCTCATTGGTTCTGAGTTCTGATTTTCTTAAGTATATCTTTGCCTTGACTACAGAAATGGACAAGTCCGAAGAAAAGCCTGGCCAGTCTGACCAGTCACACACTCAGGATGACTGGTGAGAATTGAAAAGTTTTATTTTCTCTTATTTTTTAAATTTTCTCTTAGTTTAGTCTTATTCTTTTGGTGAAACAACTTTCTCAAAAAAGATATGTTTATTTCATTTAGAATCCACAGTGTATAAGTTGGCTAAATCTTAAAATGAGAATTATAAAAAAGGATCTGAGAAGCTAGACTCCAGCCTCCTATACAATGCACGAGTCTTCTGTATATTTCTGTTAGTGGCCTGGCAGTCACAACTCTATGAAGCAATACAATGCATTATTGAATGTGTGTAATTTCTATTTGTTATTTGTTCTGATGAAGTTCAGACCTGCTCTTCTCTAACTTCTATCCCATTGTCGATAGTGCTGCCTTCTTGAGAGACCTAGATGGAGTATTTATTTTTTCCTGAGATTGCAGTAAGTTTTTTGTTTTGTTTTTTTCTTTTAGGTAATGAGGGTTAAATCTAGGGATGCCATACCACTGAGTTATGCCCCTAGCACCCCCCCACTTTTTTCTTTGTCTTCTTGAGACAAGGTTTCCCTAAGTAGTTCAGGCTGGCCTTGAACTCACTTTGTAGCCCAGGCTGGCCTCGAACTTGCAGCGATCCTCCTGCCTCAGCCTCCTGAGTGCTGGATTACAGGTGTGCACCACCATGCCCGGTGCCTAGCCCTTTTTTACTTTTATTGTAAGACAAGGTCTCACTAAATCGCCCAGGCTGTACTTTCAATCTTCCTGCATCAGCCCCCTGGGTAGCTGGGATTACAGGTGTATACCACTGAGCCCTGCTATAGGAGTTATTTGAAAATAGCTTTCTGTCCCTTCTAAGTTGTCTCTCTTCTAGAGCACTGCTCTGTTTTCCTCTCTCACAGACAGGCATGTAAATGTATAATATGGAGGAAAGTACAAACCGTAGAACAGAGAAGTCTGCAAATAGAACCTAATACATATGAAAATTTAGTTCATGATAACAATGATTTCAGATCAGTAGGGAAAAGATGGGTTAATCAATAGAAAATTTGAGGGTAATTGGCCAACCACTTGCAAAAAATGAGTTGGCTTCTTTTTTTTTTTTTTTTTTTTTTTTAATGTAGGTACCGGGAGTCGACCTCAAGACCTTGCGCTTGCCAGCAGGCGCTTGTGCCACTGAGCGATATCACTGGCCCTTTTTTTCCTTTATGCTTTATGTGGGTACCGGGAGTTGAACTCAGGAGCTCGCGCTTACCAGGCAGGCACGTATGCTGCTGAGCCATCTCACCAGCCCAAGTTGGCTTCTTAATGTATAACATATACCAAAATAAATTTCACATGAGCAAATATTTAAAAATAAGAAAATGAAGCTACTAAAAATGCCACAAAAAACATGAATTTTGTTTCCAATAATTTTGGAATAGGAAAGTTTTCTGAGTTTAATGTCAAACAAAAGACATAAAGATGGCAAATAAAAAACTGGAAAAATATTTGCTTTATGTCTGATAAAGGGTATTTTACTCATAAAGAACTTTACAAATAAATGTTTTAATCTATTTTTTATTTTATTTATTTATTTATTTTTTTGTGGGTACCAGGGGTCGACCTCAGGGCCTCGTGTGCCGTCAGGTACCCGTGCTGCTGAGCGATATCACCGGCCCTTTTTTTGTATGTGGGTTCCAGGAGTCGAACTCAGGACTTTGCGCTTGCCAGGCAGGCGCTTATGCCACTGAGCTATCTCACCGGCCCTATTTTTTATTTTTAAAAAAATTTTATTAGGGACGGAGATATAGCTCAGCGGCACAAGCGCCTGCCTGGCAAGCGCAAGGTCCTGAGTTCGATTCCTGGTACCAAAAAAAATTTATTAGTGCATATTTGCCATGCATAGTGCTTACATTCATCATAGGGAATTTGTACCTGTGTATAATATATCTTAATTCTTTTTTTTTCCATTCCTCTCCCCTCCTTTCAATCCTTCTTCCTCTCCCCATTTACAGAAGCTTTGTTTCCATTTTTTTCCTTCCGTTCTTTGTTTTTTATAATCCCTTTCCCTTCCTCCTCCCCCTCCCTTGTTCCCCTTCCCATTTAACTTGTTCTTCCTACTTCCCAATATCTATCCTCCATTTTGCTCCTTGTTTACCCTTAGTGTTTCTCATACAAGAGAAACAATGTGATATTTAAACTTGTGTGTCTTATTTATTGAATCTTGACTTTTTTGTTTTTTGATTTGATTTTTTTTTAAGACAGGGTCTCACTATGTAGTTCAGGCTGGCCTTGAACTCACTGTGTAGTCCAGGCTGGCCTTGAACTCACAGCGATCCTCCTGCCTCAGCCTCCCAAGTGGTGGGACTACAGGCTTGCACTACCATGCTTGGCCATGAGTCCTGACTCTATTGAACAATGTGAAACAAATAACAAGTCCAAGTCCTTACACAGTTTACCTAATCAAGGGTGGGAGAAGAAACATATAACCTAGCAATTATAGGGATGTGATAAATGCTGTGATGGACAGAAGTGATGATCCCATAGACACACAGAGGAGAGCAGATGTTATCTTATATTTACTTTTCGTAATCACCCTATGAAAAAAATGGTTCTTTTATAATTGAGGCCCAAGAACTTGAAATTGTAGAAGTCTAGGTGGGAAATAATGGTAGATTGTGGTACGTTGTTAATAGTGGGGAGACTTAGATGAATACACAATATATTGTAGTTTATCAATTATTCTTTTTGTATTTATGTAGGTACTGGGAATTGAACCCAGGGCCTTTGCACTGAGCTACATCCCCAGCCCTTTTTTTTTTTTTTTTTTTTTTTTTGAGATAGGGTCTTTCTAAGTCACTAAATTGCCCAGGGTGGGCTAAAACTTGAGATCCTTCTGCCTCAGCCTCCCAGAATGCTAGGATTGTAGGTGTGCACCACCATTCCCAGCTTTTATTTTATTATTTTTGCAGTGCTGGGGACCCACTCGAGAGCCTTGGACACACTAGCAAGTGCTCTACCACTGAGTTACATCACTAGCTTGGTAGTTCATCATTTCTTTTTTTTCTTTTTTTTTTTATTTTAAAGAGAAGAAAAAACAAAACAAATCAAAAAAAGAACAAATTTTCAAAACAACATAATATGAGGGTAACAATGGTTAATGCATTACATTGTTATCTTTAAGTTAGTTATTCAGGATACCAGACATTAGCATTCCATTGTCCAAAAGTTCATCATTTCTGAAACATCTTTTTACATTGCTGAAATTGGCATGCAGTATACATTTGATGGCATCTCTTAGTTTGGTAGTGTTTTTTTCCTTCTAAGAGGTATGTATAATGTCTTAGGCGAAATATAGAGGTGGAGCCAACAGGTCTTGCTGATAGATGGGATGTGGGAGGTGAGGAAAAGACATAAAGGACAGCTCTTAAGTTTTTGGCCTACTTTAACTGCGTGAATAATGGTGCCATTGACTGAGATGGGTAAGACTGACATAGGCACATGGTTGAGGGAGGAAATCTAGAATTCTGTGTTGGCCAAGTTGTATTTTAAATACTTCATAAATAAAGACCCAAGATGTCAAGACAGCTGGAGTTCAGTGGAGAGCTCAAGGCTGTTAATATAAAATTGGGGGACATGGAGTTTAATTTTTTTTTTTTTTTTTGTGGGTACCGGGGGGTCGACCTCAGGACCTCGCGCGCCAACAGGCACCCGTGCCGCTGAGCGATATCACCGGCCCCTTTTTCATACGTGGGATCCGGGAATCGAACTCGGGCCCTCGCGCTTGCAAGGCAGGCGCTTATGCCGCTGAGCCATCTCACCGGCCCGGGACATGGAGTTTAGAGATAGAACGAATATCCAGGAAAGAGGAAAGCAATAACCCAGCACAGAGTGCTGGAAGTGCAGCAATAACAGCCTTGAAGCTGGGTGTGGTGGTGCACACCTGTAATCCCAACACTTGGGAGGCTAAGGCAGGAGGATCACTGTGTTAGAGGCCAGCCTGGACTACATAGTGAGTTCAAGGCCAGCCTGCACTACATAGTGAGACCCTGTCTTGAAAAACAAAACAAAACGACACAAAAATACAACCTTGAGAATGCTGTAAGGGATGAGATGCAAAGTATAAAGAAAACGGTGTACTGGCCTTAAACAGTGGCAGGGACACTGTGTTCCCTATTAACAACAGAGAGTGCAGAGCTCAGTATGATTGCAGATAGGTCGGTAGAGTTTCTGTCTCTCTTCTCCCAGTATCCTATAAGGTACCAGTATCTGCCCATTAGCAGAGCGAAGGGAGAGGGGGATGGGACAGTCTGAAGGCAGAAGTCCTACTGAAGCTGGTATAATGCAGGAGACGGGAGGACTGGTCAGAGCCTAACGAGTATTCTTTGATGTCCACTAGGCTTTTTTAGCCCAAGAATTTTGGTTTGTTAATGCTATAACAATATAACCTTGAGGAAGCCAGTGCAGTGGAGCTAGCCTATAATCCCAGCTACCCAGGAGGCGGAGGCTGGAGGATTGCTTAGCCTAGGAGTTCAAGACCAGCCTAAGCAAAAAAGTAAGACCCCATCTCAAAAAAAAAAAGACGAGCAGAATGATAGCCTTGATGATATGTGGAAATACTGGGAGTTTTGTTGTTGTTTTTTTGAGACAGGGTTCCACTGTGCAGTTCAGCCTACCTTGAACTTACTTTGTAGCCCAGGCTGGCCTCAAACTTGCAGAGATCCTCCTGCCTCAGCCTCCTGAGTGCTGGGATTACTGGTGTGCATCTGTAATCTGGTGGAAATACTGTATTTTAAAAATTACTCCTGTCATAATTACTTTAGAATAACAGGATCAGGGGCCAGTGAGATGGCTCAGTGGCGTAAGCGCCCGCCTGGCAAGCGCAATGGCCCGAGTTCGACTCCTGGAATCTACATACGAAAAAAGGGCCAGTGATATCACTCAGTGGCACAGGTGCCTGCTGGCGCACGAGGTCCTGAGGTCGACCCCTGGTACCCACAATAAAAAATAAAAATAAAAATAAAAAGAATAACAGGATCAGAAAAGCAAATGGGTCACCTAGTGGGTTGGCTATTGTTTCAAATTTCTTTTTCTTTTCTTTTTTTTTTTTGTGTGGGTACCAGGAGTTGAACTCAGGACCTCGTGCGCCAGCAGGCGCCCATGCCACTGAGCGATATCACCGGCCCTTTTTTCGTATGTGGGTTCCGGGAGTTGAACTCAGGACCTCGCGCTTGCCAGGCAGGAGCTTATGCCGCTGAGCTATCGCACTGGCCGTCAAATTTCTTGACAGTGCCAAATTTACTTAATTGCATCCTATTGTTATTTTCTTTTTCTACTTTTTTTTTTTGTAAACGAGATAGGGTCTTACTATGTAGTTATTGCTGGCCTTGAACTCCTGGGCTCAAATGTTCCTCCCCCATCAGCCTCCCAAGTAGCTGGGACTCTAGGTGCATGCCACTTCACTCAGCTATAATATTTTCAATAACCAGTTAAAGTATGGTCTTCCAGCTTCTTGCATCAGAATTGACTGGGGGTGCTTATTAAAACTGCATTTTCTGATTCTAGTTTTAGAGTGAAGCTTATGAAAATTACCTATTTACTTTCTTGTCTTTGGCACTAGACTATAAGATCCTGGGAAGTCTTTTTGAGACAGGGTCTTGCTATGTAGTTCAGGCTGGCCTCGAAATCATGGTAATCCTCCTGCCTCAGCCTCTCGAGTGCTGGGATTACAGGTATGTGCCACCATGCCTAGAAATCCTTGGAAGTCTTATTCCTTTTGTAGCCCTTGTACTAAACATACAGTAGATACCTAATGAATGTTGAATGAATAGATGAATGAACCACAGATTATATATAATTTATGTGTGTGAGGCTTGAACCCAGTTCCTTGCATGTGCTAGGCAAATGCTCTGCCACTATGCTGCAGCCACAGCCCTCTCATTGTATTTAATTGTGACATTTATTGAGTTGAAGAAATTACCAAGGGAATAGGAGCCTGTGGTAAAAATAATACAGAAGCGTATCAAGTAAAATATGAAAATACACTCGCAGACATTCTTCAGATACCCTCCCATTCTTCAGAGGTAATAATTTTGCACTGCTTCTCCTAGATCTTTGTCTGTAATCATGTAAAAACATACAGTCTGTATAGTTCATTGCCCCCCCCTTTCCTTTTAAGACAGGGTCTTGTGTAGTTTAGGCTGGCCTTGACCTTGCTATTTGGTCCAGTCTGGCCTCAAACTGGTGATCTTCCTGCCTCAGCCTCCTGATGGGGATTATGGGTGTGTGCCACCACGCCTGGATATTGCCCCCGCTTTTGTTTTTTTTTGAGTCAGGATCTTGCTATGTAGTTTGGGCTGGCTTTGAACTCACTATGTAGCCTCGGCTGCCCTTGAACTCACAGTGATCCTTCTGCTTCAGCCTCCCAAATGCTGGGATTACAGGTGTGTGCCACCAAGCCTGGCTCTGTTGCTCCATTTTTAAAGAAAAGATCTTTTTTTGGATCCTTTATAAAGATTTTTGAGCTGGGCGTGGTGGTGCACACCTGTAATTCCAGCACTCGGGAGGATGAGGCAGGAGGATGGCCATAAATTCGAGGCCAGCATGGGCTACATAGTGAGTTCAAGGCCAGCCTGGACTACATAGTGAGACCCTGTCTCAAAAAAACCAAAAAAAAAAAAAAAAAAACGAAAAGAAAAAAAAAAAAGATCTTTGAGGATTTTTTCACATATCTTCTTTTTTTTTTTTTTTTTTTTTTGAGGTATTGGATATTGAACCCAGGGCCTTATACTGAGCTACATCTCCAGCCTCTTTTGAAACAGGGTCTTCCTAAATTGCTAAGTTGCCCAGGCTAGGCTCAAACTTGCTATCCTCCTGTCTCAGCCTCCCAGAGTGATGGAATTTAGGTGTGTACCTCCACACCTGGCTTTTTATGTATCTTCAAAGCCTCCTAATATATTATCCTAGTATTTTCATAGTAGAGGTCTGGTTAAGCCAGCTGACCATTCCTGCAATGGATATATTTCCTAGTAACAGTAATGCAAGCCTTAAAGCACATCATAGGGCTTGTCCTCACGGTGGCACATTTTACATGGAAAATGTGGCAAGCAGTATCTCTCTTCGTTTGACCTCATATTTTTTCCATAGTGCTTTCCTTGGACCACTCCTCTTGTTCATTATTATCTAACCCAGAATTTGATATTTCACCTTTAGGGATTAGGGTGGGGCTCTGTGATGTAACTTTTTTTGTCCTATTCTAGTTCCTTGTACCTTCTGCCTAAGCTCTTAAAAAACGTGTATATGTGTAAGAAGATAGACGAGGAAAGAATCATTTTTTAGTTTGCATATAGTACTACATTCTGATAACCAAGGTCATATGGACCCATAGTTGCAAAACCAGTAAGAGTTTGTATTCCTGATTAAAAGAACTTGAATAACAAAAGTATACAGTGATTGATAAATAGGAAATTTAGTCAAGGAGATGAGCCAGCTTGTATTTTGTTGTTGTTGTTTTTTAAATGTGGGTACCAGGAGTTGAACTCAGGACCTCGCAGTTGCCAGCAGGCACTTGTGCCACTGAGCATTATCACTGGCCCTTTTTTTCCTTTATGTGGGTACCAGGAGTCAAACTCAGGACCTTGCGCTTGCCAGGCAGGCGCTTATGCTGCTGAGCTATCTCACCGACCCTGTTGTTGTTTTTTTGAGACAAGGTCTCGCCATGTAGTTCAGGCTGGCCTCGAACTCACTATGTACTCCAGGCTGTCCTCGAACCCACAGTGGTCCTCCTGCCTCATCCTCCCAAGTGCTATGATTCCAGACATGTACCTGGCTGCCAGCTTCTATCTCGAAAGACTGAAGTATATAGTTAGTCTACTATTGATCTCTAGGTCAAACTAAACATCCTAAAGTGCTTACGTCTCTTTATATATAAAATCTGAACTTCCTTGTAGCTATTATGTCTACTTCCTTTAGCATTTTCATTTCCTCTGTGATAACTAATGATAAGATCACCTATGATGTAGCCAGCCCTCAGCAATAAAGCTGTTATTGCAGCATAATTCCTCTGGGATGAGTTTTGGATCTGTGAAATAAGGGGCTGATAATGGTATATTTTGTAAGCTGCTGTGTGGTGAGCTGAACAGGCCTGAGCAGGAATTTGCTTTGGCTTCACCTCAGGCAGTACTGCATAATTATCTGGTAAGCTGTAGCAACAGACAAAGTGGCCCGCCACAGGGTAGTGGAAAATGTATGCCAAGGCTACTGGGAAATTGTGAGGCAGACAAGCAAGAGACACTGACATTGTGGTTCACTGCAGGGAGCAGCCTTAGCTGCATTCTTTATTTTACTTCATTTTTTGCAGTGCTGGGAATGGAATCCAGGGTCTCACACATGCTAGGCAAGTGTTCTACTACTGAGCTACACCCCCAGCTCTGAAACCACTCTACTAAAAGTATTTATTTATTTTTAATCGATAGTAATATGTAGACTTAGGTATGTAATGTGATATTGTGATCCTTCGTAGAAAGATTCAAACAAATGAACATATCTCGCCTTTATGGGCTCCTCATGAAACAGACCCGAGTACCTGTCTATTTACCTAGCTGGCAATCCCAATAAGTAGGCCCTCTCCAAGCAGTGATACCCAAAAGAGGACCTCTGAGCCCTTTTGCCCTTTTGAATTTAACTAGTCTTTTCATTCTCAAGTCCTTCCCCTGTGTCCCCTCCCCTCACTGGGGTGGGAACCCAGGGCCTAATGCATCCTAGGCAAGCTCTCTGTCACTGAGCTTCGTCCCAGTGCACCGTGGCCCCTTTCTCAGGATTCAGGTTTTGTTTTTTTAATCTCTAAGTAGAAATAAATCCTTGACAGAAAACAGCCTTTTCCCTGGTAGTTGATGCTCAGTTGATATTCTTCCCTTAGCTTTCATTCAGCAGTAAAGACAAGAGCAGTTTGTTGCCTATAATTTTTTTCACCTCCTCTGTTCTGATCTTAATTTCATAAGGGTTTAAAGCCCTTCAAACCTTATACGTTTCAGAAACTCTGTTTATTCTCCATTTATTTGAAATTTTTGATGTTTGGTTGCTTATGATGTTGATAGCCCACTTTTAAAAAGCATCTTGGTTATTTTTACAGTTACATTGTTAATGTGAGTTCAACAAACGAGGAAAACTCTGAATCTGGTAAGTAGAGTCCACTCTGAGCAGTAACATACATATTGAAGTATCTTTGTACAGATGACTGAAACATTTGGGATGTTTGACATAAGATGGTCCTAGGATTGTCTTCTTTAAGGCTCTAAGTTGGTCAAATGAAGTTTATTTCCCTACTGTCTGGAGCAGAGGAAGTTCTCTTTGCTTCTTTTCCAACTTATTTCTTTTACCTTTGTTTGGCTCCTGGGTCTCCTTCCTCTTATTTCCTGTTTTGCATGGGAGGTGTTTTTTTGTTTGTAGGGTTTTTTTCTTTTTTGGTGTGTGTGTGCTAGGGGCGGAACCCAAGGGCTTATGTATGTAGGCATGTGCTCTGCCAATGAGCCACAGCCACAGCCCTAGGTAGATGTAAATTTTACCGGCTATGATTTATGGACTTTGGCTTTAGAGAGTTAAAGACATGGGCAACCAGATTTTATCATGTTTCAGATGCTTCCTAATGCCTTTCTCCCTTTCTCTGATTTAGCTGTGATCAGAAAAGCAGTGCAGAAGAGGCAGGTCAGGTAAGTAGGAGAACTACTGAAACTTGACCTTTTTTCTTTTTACTTTTAAAATTTTTATTAGTACATGTTTGCAGTACATGCAGTTTACAGTCATCTTGAGTGGGTACATGTACATACCACAGCTTGTTTCTTTATTTTAATCCCCTTCCCTCCCTCCTCCCTCCTTTTTCTCTAATTCCCCTATCCTGATTTCCATTCTCGTTGATATTATTAATCTTAGCGCATGTTATGGCATATAATATTTACATTGATAGATGTTATTAGGTTCCTGTACATGGCACGTCTTTATTCTACTTGTTTCCCCTTTCTCCTCCCCCCAAGCCCTTGTTCCCTTGCACCACTTCCCTGTTGTAACAGATCCATCCCCTTGTCCCCTTCTATCCATCCTTTATCATTCTCTTTGTACTTTGAGAGATACCATGCAGTATTTAAGTTTGTGTTTCTAGTTTATTTCACTCAACATTATATTTTCTAGCTGTATCCATTTTCCTGCAAATATCTCAAATTAGTCCTTCTTTAGAGCCAAGTAGTATTCCATTGTATATAGCTACCACATTTTTTTTTATCCAGTCATCTGTTGATGGGTATACAGGCTGCTTCCAGGATTTAGCTATTGTGAATTGTGCTGCTATAAACATTGGTATGCATGTATCACTGTAGTATGATGTCTTAAGCTCTTCAGGGGAGATATCTAGCAGGGGGAATCACTGGGTCATATGGAATTTCTAATTTCAGTTCTTTGAGAAATCTCCATACTGATTTCCACAATGGTTGTACTAGTCTACATTCCCACCAACAATGAAGGAGGGTTCCTTTTTCACCACAGCTAGACCAGTATTTGTTATTTGATTATTTCTTCTTCCTCTTCCTCTTCCTCTCCTTCTCCTTCTTCTTCCTCTTCTCCTCCTCCTCCTTCTCCTTCTCCTCCTCCTCTTCTTCCTCCCTCTCCCCTCCTCCTTCTTCTCTTTTTCTGAGACAGGGTCTTATGTATTTCAGGCTGGCCTTGAACTCAATATGTAGCCCAGGCTGGCCTTGAATTTGCAGTGATCCTCCTGCCTCAGCCTCCTGAGTGCTGGGATTACAGGTGTGTGCCACTACGCCTGACTTGTTATTGTTTGATTTCTTAATGATTGCCACTCTTTCTGGAGTAAGGAATCTTAGCATTGTTCTAATTTGCATTTCTCTAATGGCCAGAGATGTTGAGCATTTTTTCATATATTCGTTGACCATTTGTATTTCTTCCTCTGTGAAGTGCCTGTTCATTTCTCTTGCCCATTTCTTGACTGGGGGTCTTTAATATTAGGTTGTTTCATTTTTTGAAGTGGTTTTTTTTTTTTTTTTTGGTGACAGGGTCTCACTGTGTAGTTCAGGCTGGACCTGAACTCATGGCACTCTTCCTGCCTCAGTCTCCCAAGTGCCTGGATTACAGGTGTGTCCCACCACACCAGCTCTTGAGTTCTTTATATATTCTGGAGTCCTCTATCTGAAGAGTAGCTGGCAAAAAGTTTTTCTATTCTGTAGGTTGTCTCTTCACTCTAATAATTGATTCTTTTGCTGTACAGAAGCTTTTTAGTCTGATATAATCCCGTTTGTTGATTCTTACTGTTATTTCTTATTCAATTGAGAGGATCTGTTTAGAAAATCCTTTCCTACACCTATGTCTTTAAGTGTTTTATCTATTTTATCTTCCAGTAGGTTTAATGTTTCTGTTTTAATGTTTAGATCTTTTATTATTTTTTTTTTGTGCGTACTGGGGGTCGACCTCAGGACCTCATGCACCAGCAGGTGCCTGTGCCGCTGAGCGACATCACCGGCCCTTTTTTCGTATGTGGGTTCTGGGAGTCGAACTCAGGACCTCGCGCTTGCCAGGCAGGCACTTATGCCGCTGAGCTATCTCACCAGCCCCATAATGTTTAGATCTTTGATTCATTTTGATTTTAATTTAGTACATGGTGAGAGATAAGGGTCCAGTTTCAGTCTTCTCCAAGCAGATAATCAGTTTCCCAGCACTACTTGTTGCATAGGCTATCTTTCTTCCAGCATATGCTTTTGGCACCTTTGTCAAAGGTCAAATATCTGAATGTGCCTGGATATCAGGGACCCCTGCAGTGAGCCTCCAGTCTCCTACCAGGTGTTATGGTGTACAGCAAGAGAGAAAGAGAGAGAGAAAGAGAGAGAGAGAGAGAGAGAAAGAAAGAGAAAGAGCAAGAGAGAAAATGGTGGTACAGTGAGGATCTGGGATGACCAGTTGTTCATGAAGAACAAAAGGCCATGAGGCAGCCAGAACTTTGGTATTTATTGATTGAGGAGGGGATTATCAGATGACTTGGAGGGCAGCAGTGGTCTTATGCTGAGAAGGATCTTGCCATGGAGTGTCTTTGTCTTTAGTCTTAGTAGTCTTAGTCTTAGTCTTAGTGGGTGGGAGAAGATGTCCCACCCCTAATGAGATAATGGGAAATCTCAAAAGGGTGACACTAATAATCCCAAGCCTCTGCTCATCCCTTAGGGAAGTATGTAAAACTAGCCATTGTGAATTTGTGGTCCCCAACATCTGGAGATGTTTGTGTGTCCTATGTTCTGTTCCATTGATCCATGTATCTGATTTTGTTCCAGTACCATGATTTTTTTTTAATCACCATTGCTTTGTAGTATAGCTTGTTTTTGTAAGGTTTCCTGCTTTGCTCTTGTTGACCAAAATTGATTTTGCTATTCTGGGTCTCTTCTGGTTCCATATGAATTTTAGGATTGTTTTCTCTAGTTTTGTAAAGTATGCTGTTGGTATTTTGGTTGGGACTGCATCAAATCTGTATAACAGTTTTGGGAGTATGGCTGTTTTGACAATATTGGTTCTGCCTATCCAGGATCAGGATACATCTTTATGTTTTTTGATGTCCTCTTCAATCTCTTTTTCAGAGTACTGTAGTTTTCTTTGTAGAGGTTTATCACTTCCTTGGTTAGGTTAATTCACAGATATTTCATTTTTCTTGAAGCTACTGCAAATGGTATTGTTTTCATAATTTCCTTCTCATTGAGTTCATTATTGGTGTACACAAATGCTAATAATTTTTGTGTGTTGACCTTGTGTCCTGCTACATTGCTGAAGTTGTTTATTAATTCTAAGAGTTTTTTGGTGGAGTTCTTTAGGTCTCCTGTGTAGGATATCATGTCATCTTCAAATAATGATAATTTAAGTTCTTTCTTTCCTTTGTGTATCCCTTTTATTTCTTTCTCTTGCTTGATTGCTCTGGCTAATGTTTCAAGTACTATGTTGAATAGAAATGGTGATAGTGGACATCCTTGTCTTGTTCCTGATTTTAAGGGGAATGCTTTTATGTTTTCCCTATTTAATATGATGCTGACTGTTGGTTTATCATAACAGCTTTTATGAAATTCAGCTGTGGTTCCTCTATACCTGTTTTCTTCAGGTTTTTTTTTTTTCTATCATGAAGGGGTGTTGGATTTTGTCGAAAGCTTTTTCTTCATCTATTGATATGATTATATGGTTTTTGACCTTGCTTCTGTTTATGTGATATATTACATTTGTTGACTTACGTATGTTGAACCATCCTTGCATCTCTGGGATGAAACCTACTTGGTCACGTTGTATGATCTTTTTGATGATGTGCTGCATTGCATTTGCTAATACTTTGTTGAGGATTTTTGCATCTGTGTTCATTAAGGAGATTGGCCTTAGTTGGGTCTTTGGTTTTGGTATCAGGGATACACTGGCTTCTATAAATGAATTTGGGAGCACTCCATTCCTTTCAATTTCTTTGAAGAGCTTGAGGAGTATTGGTGATATAACATCCTTAAAAGTTTTGTAGAATTCAGCAGTGAATCCTTCAGGTCCTGGGCGTTTTTTAGTTGATAGATTCTTTATTACTGTGTCAATTTCATTGCTTGTTATTGGGTTATTAAGCGTATTTATGTCTGCTTGGGTTAGGTGTGGTAATTTGTATATGTCTAGGAATCTATTTCTTTAAAATTTGCCGATTTGTTAGAATATAATTTTTCAAAGTAGTTACTATCTCAGTGTTTGTTATGATTTTACCTTTTACATTTCTAATTGCATTGATGTGAGTCTTTTCTTTCTTTCTCTTTCTTTCTCTGGCTAAGGGCTTATCTATTTTATTTATTCATTCAAAGAACCAGCCCTTTGATTCATTGATTTAAAAAAAATTTTTTTTAGTCTCAATTTTTTTGATTTCCACTCTCATCTTCATAATTTCCCTCCTTAATTTTGGTTTGGGCCTGGATGGTTGTTGTTTCTCAAGTATCTTAACTGGTATGTCAGGTTATATCTCCTAAAAAGGAGCATTAAGTGGGTATATAACATCCACATTTATTTTTTAGGAGTATTTCTATTAATGTTATTTATCTTAATTTTATGGGTTTTATTATATTATACAGTGTGTACTTAATAGGAAAATAGCATCAATAAAATAAAATATTAAATTTTTAATATGTACTGAGTGTTTAGAATAAACATCAATATTTTCAACATCAACTGCTTGTTTGCTTACTAAATCTAAAAAATAACAGAAAAAAATTCTTGTATAAACTACAATGAAAATACAAATAAAACTACCACAAAAATAATCTTTACTTTAATTATCACACCTAAGGCAGTTTTCACACATGAGAACAGCATGTTCATATACAAGTATTGCTCACACTGATAGCATGTGTGTTTTGTTTTCCTGTCTTCTTTGATGACATATTTGACATCTTGCTGGTCTTCCTGTTTTCTTAGGAGGTTCTTGTGATGTTTCACTTGTCTGTTCAGTGATGTGCTCCAGAATTCTTTTGTGGAGCTCTTTGGGCAGATACAAGCTGTTCTTCCTCTGTTGTAATTGATCATTTATCAATTCCAGTCCCAATCCTGTAAGAAAATTTCTCTGTGATATTCTGCACTTGTTATTTTCTTTGTAAACTATGAAACTGTTTTTGCCTGACATGTTTAAGATCAAGTAAAACACAACCATTGGTCAATGTGACATCATAGTTGCTGCATAACATGTCTATTCCACTTTTCATTTTGTTGTAAAATGTGACCATTTCTGGCTTCATTTGTGTTGAGGATTCACTGTCCATCTTTTTGTTTTGTTTTGTTTTGTTTTGTTTTGTTTTTCCAGGCTAGCCTTGAGCTCACTAGCACAGGCTGACCTTGAACTCACAGGATCTTCCTGAGTGCTGGGATTACAGGCCTACACTACCATGCTTGGCTTTAATATCAATCTTATCATCATGGTGTAACATTGACAGTATCAGTACTACTTTGTTTTTCTTTGCCAAATATGAGGCCAATATTATCTCTTTCTGAAATCCAAACATTGTACTAGGGGCCGGTGAGATAGCTCAGCGGCGTAAGCGCCTGCCTTGCAAGCGCGAGGGCCCGAGTTCGACTCCTGGAACCCACATACGAAAAAAGGGCCGGTGATATCGCTCAGTGGCACGGGCGCCTGCTGGTGCACGAGGTCCTGAGGTCGACCCCCCGGTACCCACAAAAAAAAAAAAAAATGAAAAAGAAACAAACATTGTACTATACATTTCTCTATTGTAAATTTGCAACTTTTTTTGTGAACCTCCACTTTGTTCTTACAAATAGTTCCTGTGCTGGTTAACTGTTGTTCTTTTAGCAAACGTAACATCAATGAGTAAGTAGTGAACCAGTTGTAGAATATGATATTTTGGTTACTTTTTGTAATAGGTGGCACAGATCTGTTCACAAAGTCATATAGCTCATTACTGCACAAATAAATACCTGGTAGCTGAGTTCCAGGATAAATTTCTAAATTCAAGGTGTAAAATGTCTTCACAATCTACCAAGTCATCATCGGTAGCCGAGTTACCTGATGACTCACTTCAACCTCCTCCCAAAGTTGTAAACATGGATTTTCATGCAACATTGTATTGAATTGGGCTAAATATATAAGAAAAATCAAAAGAAAACATTTAATAAAGCAAATTATAAATACACAAAAGTGTAACATGGAGCGTAAGGCGGGTAAAACTCACCCATTTACACTACATGCATACACCTTGCCATTCATCTACCAAGTGGGTGAACACAAAGATTGCTTCTTGTATTCCCCCAGTGCAGCTACTGAGACACACAGTCGGCTACCATTACACTAAAGTAAGTATTTTCATTAGGAAAGTATGGTGTCTATCATCCAACAAGAGGCACTGAGGTTTGATTCCTCATAAGGTTATTTATTTCAGTTTGCTCTGTTTTCCTAATGTGAGGAATTTTCCTCTGTGATGAATTTTCCTCTTAGAACTGCTTTCATAGTGTCCTAGAAGTTTTGGTGAGTTGTAAAGTCATTGTCATTAACTTCCAGAAATGTTTAAATTTCTTCTAAGATTTCTTCTGTGACCCATTGGTTGTTTAGGAGTATGTGTTAATTTTCCAGGAACTTCTACCTTTTCTGTGATTTTTTTTTTTTTCTGTCTTTGATTTCTAGTGGCCCGATAGTATGCATGGGGTAATTTCAATTCTTTTATATTTACTTAAGCGGGCTTTGTGGAATGGTATGTAATCTATTTTGGAAAAAGTGTTATGGCAGAAGTGAGGCATACACTCATAGGAGACTGAAAATCAAGGAACAAGCGAGTTTATTGGAGAAGCCAGTGGCCAGCAGGTCACTCACAGGAGTCGAGTCTGCTGATCCGAAGCCTTTGTTTCACAGTTCCTTAAATACACATCTGGGGGTTTTACAAAATCTCTTGGTTGCCATAGAGAGACCACATTGTACTACATCATTTCTTTGGAATGTCATAGGATCCTTCTTAAAACATCTGGTTGGTTTGTCACCCACGATGCGGGCAATGGTCAGCCTAACTATTGTTTGCTGTAACCGTTTGTTTTTCCTTTTATGGGTTTTATGGTTAACTGGGAAGGGGGCTGAGGAGTGCGTTTATCTACAGGTTAGTGCCTTAATATCTAACAGGGTTGGGAAGAAAGTGCATCTAGGGGTTAAGTGAAGACAAACTAGAGTCTAAAAAAGAAAATGGAGTCACTTTAGCCATATCAAAGTACCATGCGCTGCAGAAAAATATATATACTCTGCTGTAGAGGAATGGAATACTCTGTACGTATCTATTAAGTCCATATGTTCAAGGGTGTGGTTCAGCTCTGATATTTCCTTATTGATCTTTTGTTTAGTTGATCTATCTCTTTGCCAAAGTGGGGTATTAAGATCCTCTACTATGATTGTGTTAGTGTTTACTTGATCTTTTAAGCTCAGCAGTATTTGTTTTATGAACATAGGTACTCTGGTATTTGACACATAAATATTTATCAATGTTATCTTTTCTTGTTGGATTTTTCCCTTAACTAGTATGTAATGACTTTGTCTCTTTAAGTCAGTTTTAGATTGAAGTTAATCATGTCTGTGATTAAAATTGTCACCCCTGCTTGTTTTCAGGGTCCTGGTATCTGAATTATTGTTTTCCATCATTTAATTTTAAGTCTATGAATATTTTTTTGGATTAGATGAATTTCTTTTTTTTGGGGGGGGTACCAGGAATTGAACTCAGGACCTCATGTTTGCCAGGCAGGCGCTGTGCCACTGAGCTACATTCCTGGCCCCTAGATGGATTTCTTTCTTTTTTTTTTTTTTTTTTGTGGGTACCGGGGGTTGACCTCAGGACCTCGTGCGCCAGCAGGTGCCCGTGCCGCTCAGCAGTATCACCGGCCCTTTTTTCATATGTGGGTTCTGGGAGTCAAACTCGGGCCCTTGTGCTTGCCGGGCAGGCACTTATGCCGCTGAGCCATCTCACTGGCCCTAGTTGGATTTCTTGAATGCAACAGACTGTTGGATTTTTTTTTTTTTTTACCGGGAATCAAGCTTAGGACCTTGTGCTTGCCAGGCAGGCGCTGTGCCGCTGAGCTATATACCTGGCCCAGATTTTGTTTTTTGATCCAGTCTGCCAATCTAATCCGTGTCTTCTAATTGTAGAATTGAGGCCATTAACATTGAGAGATATTACTGAGATGTGTTGATTATTTACTGTCATTGTCTTCTTTCTCTGTTGGTGACTCCTTTTCTTTTCCTGTTGTTTTTTGTTATTGCAATAATAAAGTAACATCATTGACCTTAGTTGGGATTTTCATTTTATATGAGTTTTTAGCTGTGTCAGTTTTGTTGTTTCTGTCGAGGATATTCTTGAGTATTTTCTGGAGTGCTGGTTTAGCAGTCATATATCTTTTGAGCTGGTCTTTTTCATGGAAAAACCTTCTCCATTTTGAAGGATAGCTTTGCTGGATAAATTAATTTGGGTTGGAAGTTATTTGTTCAAAGCTCTTCTGGCCTTTAAGGTTTCTGTTAAGAAGTCTGCTGTAATTCTAATTGGTTTACCTTTATATGTGATCTTTTGTTTTTCTTCTGTTTTTTTTTTTTCTGTATATCTGACAGTTTAATAAGGATATGCCTTGGTGAGCTTCTTTTCTAATCATGCTGTTTGTTGTTCTGTAAGCATCACTTCTATTTTAAACTCTTTTCTTATATTTGGAAATTTTCTTCTATGATTTCTGTAAACATGTTAGTAAATTCATCTGTGTTATCTTCTAGCTTTTCTCTAACTCCAGTTAGCCTTAGGTTGTCATCTACTAGCTGTTGAATGACCTTTTCTTTTTCCTTTTTTTTTTTTTTTTGTGAGTACCGGGGGGTCGACCTCAGGACCTCGCGCGCCAGCAGGCGCCCGTGCTGCTGAGCGATATCACCGGCTCTTTTTTCGTATGTGGGTTCTGGGAGTCAAACTCGGGCCCTCGCGCTTGCCAGGCAGGCGCTTATGCCGCTGAGCCATCTCACCGGCCCTATCCTTTTTTTTTTTTGTAGACAGAGTCTCACTATGGAGTTCAGGCCAGCCTTGAACTTACTAAGTAGCTCAGGCTGGCCTCAAATTGACAGTGATCCTCCTGCCTCAGCCTCCTCTGAGTGCTGGGATTACAGGCGTGTGCTACTATGCCTGGCCTTTTTTGTTCTTTTATTTTTTTGTGTGGCATCTTTGAATATTTTGTCATAATTTACTATTTTGTCCTCAGTTTCAGATATTCTATCTTCACATTGGTCATTTCTGCAATTTATTAATTATATACAGTTTTTTATTTCAGGTATATCTGTCTGATATCTTTTCGAGGATAATGTATCACTGTTGAATCTGTCATTCAAGGTTTGAACCATTTTAGTTAGCTCATCCAATTTTTTACTTATTTGCCCTGAATTGACTGTGGGCAAATTGAGTGAAATTGCTGTGAACTTTTGGTTCATTTCCTCTTTGAACTCATCTAATTTCTTCTTCCCTTCTATAAACTTTTCATAGAGTTCTGCTACCTGGTATTTGCTTTCCTCTCCATTTGTGACCCCTTACTGTGCCTTAGTAGAGCTGGAAGACCTCGGGGGTCTTCTGTTGTCATGTTTCCCCATGCTCCTATGTGTATATATATCCTTTTTTTGTTATATGTATTTATTATTTATTATTATTCTCCCCTTTCCTCCCCTTTTTAGGAGGGGTAATGCAGGTTGAAGTCTAGAAGAGTGAAGAGAGATTGTGGCTTATGTGGAGATTGTTAGTAAGATGTTGTCTCCCCATGAATAATTTTTAGCTTTGTATATCCAGTGTTAGTATTTACTCCTTCGGTTATTTACTTTAAGTGATTTGGACTCTATCCCTATGTTTTGCAGAATGAATTACTTCTGGTTATAACAGCATGAACAGATTCAATCTCACAACACTTCTATATGGTAGTCCTTGCAGTTACATTTCCCCCCTTTGTTCTCTATGCACACTATGACAGTTTATTATTTGTAGTTGTTCTGCAATGAGGTAGGTGAGGTGGGTGGGGAGAATGGGAGGTGGTTGGATGAGGAGTGTGAGATGCTAAGCGGGAGGCTTGAAGTGGGGGGATGGTGATAGTTGAGAAGAAAAGTTTGATATGTGTTCTGATTCTATTGGAGTGCTTTTAGTTGAGTTGAAGGACTTGTATTGAGAATTTTCAAAGGATATTTGTGGGGGCAAGGGTGAGATATGGGAAGAAGGAGGTTTACTTTGTGATTGAGGGAAGCTGTGTGGTGGTCAGAACTTGCTGATAGAGAGGACAATAGGCTAGGGAAGATAGGAAAGAGCCAAAGGCTTAGGATGGGGAGCATCGAGGGTTAATACTAGAGAAGAAAGGAGTGACTGTGGGGAGCTAAGTATGGGAAATTAAAGACATTTGGAGAAGGAGTTTATATATTTGGAAAAAGAATAAAGAAATATAATAGAATTGCTGTGGGAGGTTGAGGTGGAGAAACTAGATAGGGAGCTGAGAAGAAGGAGAGAACCTAGAGCCAATGGAAGAAAAAAATACACAAAAGCAAAAAACTTAATAAACAGATAAGACCATAAAAGATCATAACCCCACATTACTAAATAAATCAGGAAACAAAAACTCAAACTTATAAGATATCCAATGGGAACACAGATTAAATATTCCAGTGAGACGGTGTATGCGATTCACATGTAGCTTCTTTGCCAGAGAGCCTGGGTGCTCACACCCCAATAACTCCTGAATCTTCCACTGCAATACTGAAGCTAACTCACACTCAGGACTTCTTTCAGCCAGGTTGCAGGCGTTCTTGCAGAGTCTGATCCAGTGTGAGTTCTTGGGTTAGGAACTCTTGCTGTCCCTCTCCCTGGGTGTGATGGTGGAATTGTCGGATGATTCACTGGCCCGAAATTGTCCACCGAATCACTAGTATGCCTATGCAGTCAAATCAGCTACAGCAATAACAAGCTAGTCAGTTGCAGTGGTATCTATGTTCTCTTCCGAGAACATACCAGGAGACCCAGTTTTGGATCTCCCTTTAGCCGAGAGAAGAAATCCACAGTTGTATTATAAGTATCGTAATAGCCCAAGTGTTGGCCCACATCTATTATGTGCTAAGTGTGAGTCTCCTCTAACAGTAAAAAAAAAAAAACCATTCAACAGTAATTTTATAGAATCAATTATCTAAAGCCCAGAGGGTTGGAGACTGAGTAATGCCAGAGGGAGAAGAAGAAAAGAAAAAGGGTTTTTTCAGGTCTTAAGCTGTGTGGTATGGGAAGGAGGAAATAGAAGGTGGCAAAGGATCCTAATGGTGGTAGAGGTATGTTATACATTTAGGTGGGGATAACAGGGAAAACTGGGTGTAAAATCTGTGGTGAGGAAGGGGGATGGAAGAGAGTATATGACTAATATAAATATTAGAGGAAAAGTTAAAGGGAGACCAATTGAAAGGGGGGAGAAGAGAGAAAGAAAAATAAAAAAAGGATAAGAAACAGGAAAAAGAATTCAGGACAAAAGATATGGAAAAAAGTAGAAGGAATAAAAAGGGACAAAGGAGCCATGTGGTGCGCATGCCTGTAATCCCAGCACTCAGGAGGCTGAGGCAGGAGGATTGCTATGAGTTCGAGGCCAGCCTGGGCTACAAAGTGAGTTCAAGCCCAGCCTGAACTACATAGTGAAACGCTGTCTCAAAAAGACAAAAAAAAAAAAAAAAAAAAAAAAAAGATGAAGGAGAATTCTCTAACCCTCTATAAACTAGATAGAAGAAGAAGGCAAGAGGAACAGAAGCACACACGCATGCACACACACACTATTTCTCTCATAAAAGAAAAATGGGAAAAATAATAGAATAAAAATGGGGAGGTAATGAACAGAAGGAGGAAAACAGAAGAAAAAAAGAAAGAACATTTTCTATTGTTTTGGACACGTGGCTCTTTTCCACAGCCTCTAGGATTAAGGAGCAGAGCTCAAGCCAAGACGTGTCTCTCTTTACACTAGAAGTAAAGTGGCAGTCCGCCCCCAGAATGGTGCTGGATGCAGATGTCCACATACCGTGAGGACAGGGCATCAGTGTGACCTTCCAATGCTGTGTAACTCAGGCGGAACCTGGCCTGCGACCGCAGGACCTGGGTCCATGTTGATCAGCCCCAGCCCCTCAGCAGGACTCCCTCTGGCCTGCTCTCCAACTGCCAGCCATCTCCCGTGGCCATCCTTCCCTCGTCCACTCTGGGGACTTGACAGTGTGGACCATGGCTTGGAGCCAGGGGGCTGCTCTGGGACCCAGGTTCGAATGCTGAGTCCTTCCCTATATTTGTGTCCCTGCCAGTTCTTGTTCTGCAATTGTGGCGGCAGGTGCTGGACCAAGGTCACTCACCAACTGTTGACTGTGGAAGGCCACTCTGGAAGCAGTGTCCTGTGTTTTCCTTGGAGGTTTCAACTGTCACTGATTCTCTCAGTCCCAGTGTGGTTCTTCATGAAGGAAAAGTTTTTAGTTTCATTCTGTCTCCCAGATGGTGGCTAGCCAGCTGCTCTCAGCCACAGTTTGCAGAGGGTCCCCTCTCTTCTCTGCAATGTGTTCTATTTCTTTTGTATCTTTTAATCGCTTTTTCTCTTTTGTCAGTTCCCTCCTGGTTCCTAGGTAACTTCTCACTTTGATTCCTCCCAACGCTACTGTTTTTCAGACTCTAGACACTGTCCTAGAGAAGCTGAGTTGCTGGCGCTCACTACTCTGCAATTTTTTCTCCTCGCCCCACTTGACCTTTTTTAAAGGAGAAAACTTTGATGTTCTAGGTAAGAAGATTTAAGAATAAAATATCACGTTTCCTCTGTGATCACTGTGGTGCTTGTCAACATAATAATGGTTGACTTTACAACCAGGTTCGAAATACTAGATTTCTTATTCCTGGGCCATTACCTCTTTGGTCAGTTTCTTCTTTAAAATGTTTCTGTGATTCCTGCCTTAGATTCCAGTCTCCACTAGTCAAAAAAGTGGACCCCTCACCCTTATTTCTCTTTCTTCTGATCCACTTTGCACACCATTTCCAGAAGAATCTCCTGAGGCATTGCTTTGATCATATTGATGCCTAATTCAAATAGCACATCATATAAAAATCAAGATTCTTAACTCAGTATTTATAGCTCTCTGTGATTTGGCCTAACCTATCTTCCAGCCTTATTTACCCCTGTTACTGTGGTCAACCCTCTGCTCTGGCCAGAGTGAGATGAAGGGTCATTGTCTAGGTATCAGTGATAGGGAGTGCTGAAAAAATTACTGGAAAATTACTGGAATAAATTCAAAGCATGTGTCACTTTACTATGGTTTCCACATTAACTCCTTGAATCAGTGAGGAAATGTGAACTGGAAATTTTTGTCCCCCTCCCTCATTAAGCCAAATAGTGCTGTCAGGTAAAAAAGTTTTTTTTTTTTTTTTTTTTTTTTTTTTCTGGCTAGCTCTGATTATCTCTGTTGAAAGTTTTTGTTATGCTTTGTTTGTTTTTGGTGCTGAGGATTGAACCCAGGACCTTACCCCAGCCCAAGTTAATAAGAGTCTGAGTTCATTTGTTGTGCATATATGGTGCTGGGGATCATATCCAGGGCCACTTTCATATTAAGTACTTGCTGTACCACTGAGCCGCACCCATAACCCCTATTTTTTTAGTATATGTGCTGCCAAAGTGAGCACATAACCCCTATTTTTGCAATATGTAAGCAACTAATGTCACGCCTGACACTAGTATGTAAAAACTCATTTCAAGTCAGCGGTTGAAGTCAGCTTAAATTCTAAAACCAAATAAGGCAATGTATAAAACCATTAATTGGAAATTATCAGGTTTTATTAATTATACATTTTCAGTAAGATTTATTGAAATGTGATTTTCACACTGGAAAATTCACCCTTCTTCAGGTGTGTACTTTGATGACTTGAACAAAAAATATTTCCATTACTGTTATTTGCATCTCAAATGGTCTGTCATGGCTCCTAAGAAATATTTTTGTTTATAATATTATTCATAATAAAATCTTTCTTTGACAATTAAAATGTACCTGATTTTTATTATTTATTTATTTATTTTGTGGGTACCAGGGGTCGAACTCAGGGCCTTGCATGCCTACCAGCAGGCGCCCGTGCCACTGAGTGATATCGCCGGCCCTTTTTTCATATGTGGGTACCGGGAGTCAAACTCAGGACCTCGTGCTTACCAGGCAGGCGCTTATGCCGCTGAGCTATCTCACTGGCCCTGATTTTTAAATAGAAAAATTAAGTTATTCTAGCTGCTGCCAGGTATACATTGAACAAACATTTAAAGAAAATCAATGTCGAGGGGCCTGCCACGAGTGCCCATGGGTCTTGGTACAGTCCCAGGTGGCTGCTATATATAGGAGACTATAAGAAGAGTGCATTTGGAGAGGAAAGTGATGAGTTCATTTTTGGACATGTTGAAATTCAGGGGCCTATAGGCAGGTGTTATGGCTCGTGTTTAGATGCCCCCCCCAAGGCCTCATGTGGTCATGGCTTTTTCAGAGGTGGCTGGATCTAGGGTGTGTGATTGACTCATGGTGCAATGCTAGGATTAAGGGTGCTAGGATTAAGGTTGGGTGATTACTAAATCAGTCCACTGATTGGTTTGGCACCACCCTAATCCCAGTAGCCTGGATACAATTTAAGGGACAGAAAGAGGCTTGTCTTGTCCTTTGCTTGCTTGCTTTGCTACCTTCTGCCCACCATGAACTATTTCTCCTCTGCGATGCCTACCTGCCATGTGCCACCCTGCCTTGGAGCCAGCCAGTTATGGACTGAAACCTCTACAAACTATGAGCTAAATAAACATTTCCTCCCTTAACTTGTGGGTGTTGGGTATTTTGTCTCAGCAATGAGAAAAGTAACTAAGACAGCAGGGCCAATGTTCAAAACATCTAACAGTCAACAGAGTACAGGGAGGGATTAGTGAGGATGGATAATTGACAAACCAGAACTGATATCATCAAACCTGTGCATACTAAGTACCACCCCAACCCATAGGATCTCCATGTAGGAAATTGGATTAGGGCTAGTAGAAGCAGAAGAGATGTTGGGCTGGGTGTAATAGATTGGGCTGGCACATATATAATAGGATTAGCAACCCAATCCTTAGGTATTCATTGGATTGGCACGAGAGGGCTATGGGTAAATTCTGTGGTTGAGTCAGGAAAGAGAAGTGAGTAGATAGGAGTAGATGGAAAGGTGAGATGAGAACCAAAAAATGTCCATGTACCAGAAAATCAAGAGAAGAGTGAAGGCTGGAGTAGTTAACAGGATAATAAAGGCCTATCAACTTGGGAGTTTAAAAGTAGTAAACATGGTGGAAATGGATTAACATTCCTTTCTGTAATAGATATAAATAAGTCCTGTAACAGGCATTTTAAGTATTTTTCTCTCTTGTCATGAAAGTATATCACACCTATCATATACTATTTGGGAAATACAAGAAAGTAGCAAATTTCAACCTGCTGGAACCTCTGACCCAAATGCCAAGGCCAGCCCAGGACCCAAGGGGGTGTTTACCACCTGTACCCTGTGAGACACAGGGCCACTCCTGCGCATGACTCCTGCCAGAGCCGTCTGTCTGCAAAAGCAGCAGGTGCTGGCTTCAGGCTGCAGAGCATCACTGAGGAAAAGCCTCCCTGCTCTGAGGCTGCCTCTCTCCTTCTCTGCCCCTCTACCCTTCTCAAATAAATAATGACAGGGTGGGCAGAGTGTTACACACCTGTAATTCTGGCATTCTGGAAGGCTGAGGCAGTAGGATTGCAAGTTTGAGCTCAGCCTGGGCAACTTAGCAACTTAGAAAGACCCTGTCTCAAAAAAAAAGGGGGGGGGCGGTGATATGGCTCAGCAGTATAAGCGCCTGCCTGGCAAGCATGAGGTCCTGAGTTCGACTCCTGATGCACACATAAAGGAAAAAAAGGGCCGGTGATATCACTCAATGGCACAAGCACTTGCTGGCAAGCGTGAGGTCCTGAGGTTGATTCCTGGCACCCACATTAAAAAAAAAAAAAAAAAAAAAAAAAGAGTTGGGCATATAGCTCAGTGCAAAGGCCCTGGGTTCAGTCCCCAGTTCCACAACAACAGCAAAAAGAATGACAATCCACTAAACATTTTCCTAATCAGTTTTTCTCCTGTACCAAAACTGTTTGAATACATATGCTCTGACAGATCCCAGTTACTCTCAGATATCTCCTTTTGAAAGTGTGGGAGATGGAGGGAAAAAAGCAATGGAATGATTCCATCTTACTCTGGAAGAATGGCTGTCATCAAGAAATCAAACAATAACAAGTGCTGGTGAGGCTGTGGTGAAAAAGGAACCCTCCTGCATTGTTGGTGGGAATGTAAACTAGTACAACCACTATAGAAATCAGTATGGCAATTCCTCAAAAAACTGACATTAGAAATTCCGTATGACCTAGTGACCCCCTGCTAGATATCTTCCCCAAGGAGTGTAAGACATCATACTACAGCAATACATGCATAGCAATGTTTATAGCAGCATAGTTCATAGTAGCTAAATCCTGGAAGCAGCCTGTATACCCATCAAGAGACAATTGGATAAAGAAAATGTGGTAACTGTACATAATGGAATATTACTTGGCTATAAAGAAGGATAAATTTGAGACATTTGTAAGAAAATGAATGCACCTAGAAAATATAATGTTGAGTGAAATAAACCAGTCACACAAGCTTAAATATCGTATGATATCTCTTATTTGAATGAGGCAAAGTACAACCAAAGAGAATGATAAATGATGGATAGAAGGGGACAAGGGGGTGGACCTCTTGTGATAGGGAAGTGGCCCAAGGGAACAAGGGCTAGCGGGGAGGGGAAAGGGGAAATAAGTAGAATAAAGATAACCCATGTACAGGGACCTAATAACCTCAAGGAATGTAAACATTATGGGCCATAAACAAGAGCTAAGATTAATATCAACAAGCATGAAAATGGGGATAGGGGAATTAGAGGAGGAAAGAGGGGAAGGGAAGGGGACTAAAAAAGCAAGCTGTGCTATGCACATGTACACCCCAAGATGACTATAACTGGCATGAACTGCAAACATGTACTAATAAAAAGTAAAGCAAGATGGAAAAGCAGGAATAATAAGATTGAGTAGTTCAATTAAGGGAACAGAGTTACTGTGGGAAACAAACCAAAAGTTGACAAATGATCGTGTTCATTGTACAAAAGGTAGAAAATGCTATAAAGAGAATGTTGCACTCATATTTCTCACTTTTTTCCTGTTTCATCACTCAGTCCTGTGGTGATTGATTCTGAATCTGATAATGAATGCATCTCTGAAGAAAAGAAAATTAAGCTGTATGAAATAAATAGCGAAGGCAAGTATACTGCTCCCTAGGGAAGTAGCTAAGCTCTGAAGCCTCGTCATGCATAGCAGTTTCAGGGTCAGAGTCCTCACACTCTGCGTTTGGAATCACTCAGTAGCAAGGGCCACCATTTCGTCTCTCATGTGTGCTGACTGTGGATGTGGCTGGGTTAGTTTCCTGCTGCCTTGGATCTCAGGCATCCCTCTTGGTAGAGCTCTTACCTGTCTAGAACTGCACCAAAGCAACAGAGGGGAGAAAGTCAAGAGCTGAGACTCAGAAGCATGCAGGCCACTCTGTTGCTCCCTCTTCCTCTCTTTCTCTCCATCTCTATGCATGGGAATAATGAGGAAAGGAGTAAGAAGCATGGGCTCTGCCTTCTTTCCAATTTGGTGGAGATTTGAGAGGAGATGATGGTTTAAAACAGGCTAGCTAGCCGGGCATGGTGGCGCATGCCTGTAATCCCAGCACTCGGGAGGCTGAGGCAGAAGGATCGCAGCAAGTTTGAGGCCAGCCTGGGCTACAATAGCGAGACCTTGCCTCAAAAAAATAAAACAAAACAAAACAAAAAAAAAAACAAAAAAACGAAAAAAACCAGTCAATCAATTAATAAATACATACTTGCATGCATACAGACATACATACATGCTAGCTACCATCTCCTACCTCCATAGTTGCATAAAGAGGATTGAGAGTTTAGTCAGGACATAATAACAAACTAAAGGACAGCCTTTGAATTATAGAAATTTAACTTGATTTGAAGGAAACATCACATTTTTATTCTAGTCTCTCTTACTTTTGCTGTGGATACAAGTCTCCAGACCTGTGTTTGGGAACCACCATACAACATCATGCTACTTAGAGAATATGACTTGAAAACTACCACTATACATTGATTGCTGTTTTATCTTTCTTTTTTCAATTTTTATTAGTACGTGTTTGCCATACATGATTACATTCCTTGTGGGGGAGTTGGTGTATGTACATAACACATCTTAATTTTTTCTTGGTGTCTTTCCCTTTCCGTCCCTCCCACTCCCTTCCATCTCTTGGTCCCTTTCTCTCTGGTTTTTTTTTTTTTTTTTTTTTTTTTTTTTTTGTGGGTACCGGGGGTCGACCTCAGGACCTCGCGCGCCAGCAGGCACCCGTGCCGCTGAGCGATATCACCGGCCCCTTTTTTCGTATGTGGGTTCCGGGAGTCGAACTCGGGCCCTCACGCTTGCCAGGCAGGCGCTTAAGCCGCTGAGCCATCTCACCGGCCCCTCTCTCTGGTTTTTTTGAGATGCTATGTAGTTCAGACTGGTCTTGAACTTGCTTATGTAGCCCAGGCTGGCCTTGAACTCATGGCAATCCTCCTGCCTCAGCCTCCTGAGTGCTGGGATTACAGGTGTGTGCCACCATGCCCTGTGGTCCCTTTGCCTTTTGCAAAGATCTATTTCCCTGTTTCTTATTACCTATCTTTTATTTTGCTCTTTATTCATATTTTCGATATCTCATATAAGAGAGACCATGAGATATTTAAGCTTGTGTGTCTGAATTATTTCTCTTAACATTATGATCTCAAGTTGCATCCATTTTCCTACAAATGACTCAATTTTATCCTTCTTTATGACAGAGTAGTACTCCATTGTGTATAAATAACACACTTTCTTTATTCATTCATCTGTTGATGGACCTATGGGATGTTTTCAAGATTTAGCTATTATGAATTGTGCTGCTATAAACATGGGTATGATTGCTGGTGGGTTTTTTTTTTTTTTTTTTTTTTTTTTTTTTTTGTGGGTACCGGGGGGTCGACCTCAGGACCTCGCGCGCCAGCAGGCGCCCGTGCCGCTGAGCGATATCACCGGCCCCTTTTTCGTATGTGGGTTCCGGGAGTCGAACTCGGGCCCTCGCGCTTGCCGGGCAGGCGCTTAAGCCGCTGAGCCATCTCACCGGCCCTTGTTTATTTTTTGTTTTGTTTTTTGTTTTTTGTTTTTTGTTTTTTGTTTTTTTTGTGGGTACCGGGGGGACGACCTCAGGACCTCACGCGCCAACAGGCACTCGTGCCGCTGAGCGATATCACCGGCCCCTTTTTCGTATGTGGGTTCCGGGAGTCGAACTCGGGCCTTCGCGCTTGCAAGGCAGGCGCTTAAGCCGCTGAGCCGTCTCACCGGCCCTCACCGGCCCTTGTTGTTGTTGTTGTTCTTGAAACAGGGTCTTGCTATGTAGTTCAGGCTGGCCTTGAATTCACTTTGTAGCCCTGGCTGGCCTCAAACTCACAGCAATCCTTTTGCCTCAACCTCCTGAGTGCTGGGACTGCAGGCGTGTGCCAGTATACCTGGCCTGGTTGCTGTTTTATCTGTCACTGCTCTTAGTAAAATATAAAAGAAGTAGAGTGAAAGCAATCTAAAATAACTATGATTCTTAACTGTGACTTATAGTCACAGTTTCTAGCTTGTTTAACTTGTACTCAATAATTTGCTGGTGTTTAGTGTATAAGGAGTATATTTATAAGTGTCATGTCCCTTGAATTTCAGATGAGGTGGTAGAATTAATTTCTGACATGGAGGAGGAAGAGGAGGAGGAGGAGGAGCAGCCCACCACTAACACCCGGAAGCCTCCAGTAGTAATTATTATTGATGATGACGATGATGGCAACAATAACAAATTGGAAATTCCTGAGCTAAAAGAAAGAAATTTCCATGACTGCAGCCAAACTTATTCAGATAACAGAGAAGTGGATGAGTGTGTTGTTTCCCAGCACAATTCACCTGATAATGTTCCACCTGATAATGTTCATGAGAAGCCGGATCTTGGTGAAAATCTTGATCAGCCACCAAATGATACTGAGCCCAACCTAGAAATTGCAGATCAAAATTTGCCAACTACCAAAGAGCTCATATCTGTGGCAGAACAACCAAGGAAAAGGAAACGTAAAACCAGCAATACACATGTGGCACCTAGTAAGCCAGTCATGCCAAGTGTACCTATCCTGCCGAATGTGCCCAGCCTACAAGTGTGCCCACCACACCATTTCTGCTCAATATACCTGGCTTTTTAGGCCTGCACATCCTGTTTGCCAGTCTTCAGCCGTTATAGCAACTTTCTAGTTGCAAAAGGAAGCAGCCATCCCAATGAAAAGGATTTTTCTGGATATGGGAAACATCCATGTCTGACTTTCTCATGTTCCCATATCTTAGTATTTACTGTTCTGTGTGTCCCCTCCCCCCACTTTCTCCCTGCACCTTTTGTCCTGTGGATACACTGGTACCTTGGTTCATGAACTTAATTCTTTCCATGATTCTGGTCACAAACCAAATTGGATGAGAACTGAATCCAATTCAATGGTTAGGTACAATGTTGACCTTATGCGGAAATTTGACTCAGTTCTTGTCCAATTCGGTTTGCAACCAGAATCGTGGAAAGAATTAAGTTCATGAAATGAGGTACCACTGTATCCTGTTTTTCTTAAAACCTAGTCCAATTGTTAGGTCCTCTCTGAAGTCATGAGTTATTAGTGTGACTCCTCCCTCCTGCAATCCCAAAGTTCTAGAGTTTAAAGCAGTAGTCTAAAGCACTAGTCATGCTGTGTTGTAGCATGTTCCTGAATCTATCCTCACTAGTAGCCGCTTCATGGGAGGACTTTTAATCATTTAGTCTCTCAATGTCTAGCTTTGTAATTGGCATGTAACAAATGTTTAAGAAATTTTTGGTCTTTTTTTTTTTTGTGTGTGTGTGCCCTAGGAATCAAACCCAGGGCCTCACACTTGCTAGGTAGATGTTGCACCACTGAGCTACATCCTCAGCCCTAAATTTTTAAATAAATGAATGAGTGACACTAACTGTTGGTTCCTAGGTCTCTGGCTAGAGTTACTGGCAGTGTGGGTCCTAGATAAAGGTAAAAAACTGGCTTGCATGTTAGGCGAAGTTGCAACCAAGGATAGCAGCCACTCCCACAGCATGTGTGAGCCATGCCATACCATTCCTTAGACTGCATGTGGTGTAGTTGCCCATGCAGCCTGGCCTCTAAAGACGCATTCATGGACCCTCAAGACAGTGCTTGGTACCTATGACAAAATCCTACCCAGGTGGCATTGCCGGTGGCTCTGCAATTCCCACAGATAAAGGCACTCAGAAAGCAGTAGTGTGCAGTCTTTGCAGTTTTATTGGTAGATGTTGCTCTATGCTTGGCTGTGGGGGCCCCTCCAGGTTTATCTTCCTGTCAGTTGCGTGATGGTATGAATTTTCAGGGTACAAATTGACTATTATCCTTTCAGGTGGTAGTGGACAAAAAAAGAATGTGACTTTGGAGAAGAAACCCGGTGTAGCAGAAGATGAAAATTGCAAGACTGGGTATGTACTGCTTACAGCCAACTGAACAGGAATTGATTGCACATTTGTCACATTTACTTGGGGGGTGGTCAGTGGCATAAAGGAGTGTGGTGGAGTGGGGGGACAAGGTTTCTGTCCCTGAGTGGAGAGCGTGCCGAGGAAACCACTGCCTCCCCACCATGGCTGGGCCTGAGTACCCTGCTGAGGCCACTGCAGTTCCATGGGCAGAGTGGGGCCCTTCTGCCCCCACAGCATCTCTGGCCTCTGAAGTTTCCTTTGTTCTTAAACTCAGATCAAATAATGATGTGTAGCCCAGTAAGACACTTCTCTTTCAAGCTGGATACAGCCTTGTGGCACCAGTTTACACTACACCAAGTAAACACAGTGGAGATGGTGAGAAGGCAGAACTGACCCATTGTTCTGATTGTTGGAATTGGAGCAAGGACAGTCAAGAATGTTTCCCAGGCTTTTCTAGTACTTTGGATGAACCCAGTTATATTCTTACTACTATGTATATCCTTGCAAGTTTTTTGTTTTTGCAGTTCTGGGGATTGAACCCAGGTCTTCCCTTCACTCTATCCCTGAGCTATACCCCCAGCCCTCTTGAGAATTTTCAAAGGTTAAATGTTAGGATGAAATAGATTGCTTATAGTTTCCTTATTTTTATTAAGCTGTATATAGTTGATACTGAAAATAATAACTGATCATTAAAGGCATGTTAATACTTAAAGCAAAAAATCAATGCATATTCTCATTTAAATTCCAAGAAGTTCCTACATTTTCCCTTTAGAAATATGATATGGAGCCAGGGATATAGCTCAGTGGCACAGAGCCTGCCTGACCAGCACAAGGTCCTGAGTTCGATTCCTGGTACCAAAAAAAAAAAAGAAAAAGAAAAAAGAAATATGATATGGTAGCCAAGCATGGTGGTACACGCCCGTAATCTCAGTGTTTGGGAGGCTGAGGCAGGAGGATCACTGTGAGTTCGAGGCCAGCCTGGGCTACATAGTAAGTTCGAGGCCAGCCTGAACTGCACAGCGAAACCCTGTCTCAAAAAAACAACCGTCCCAAAAAAAAGATACGATAGGCATAATTTTCTTTGTTTTTACTTGTATTCAGGAGTAATATATACTTACATCTGAATTGTCTTACAAGAAAAGGAAGGCATTTAAAGAACTGTTATGTTTTGAAAGCACCCCCCCATGCTGGGGATTAGGGCCTTACACAGGGTAACCAACTACTTTACCACTGAGCTTTACCCCACAGTTTGTGTACTTTTTCAGCTTGTATTTTGGAAGAAAAAAAATATATCTTACAGGAGGAAAACATGACATACCAGGGATTAGGGCAGCAGAGAAACAGACCTGAGGGAAAGACTTTCTGTATCCAAGACAGCTGGCAGCCGCTGGACCCCTTTCAGTGAAATCATCTCAAGATTTCTTTTTTTTTTTCTTTCATCTTTAGATTTCTAGATTGTATTTAAGCTGATTTGCTTATAGGGACAGGTGGCTTGGGTAGCTCCCAGGTTGCTTTGCTAGAGACTGTGACAAAAGAAGGGAGAAGCTGCTGCTTGGTGTGCTTGTTAGTCAGCCTCATCCAAAGGAGTCCGGGCTGTTTGGACTCTTGACTGTTGCCTTGGTACTTCCTGCGTCAGTCTGGGGGTTTCCTGTTGTGCTCAGCATTGTTCCTGTGCAATTGCTTGTTGGTCATGGTGTGTGATGTACCCAGTGTGGGGTCTTGTTGGTTCCTCTGATGTGGGGTGTGCTCAGCCTGCAGTAAAGTGGCACAGGGCTTGAGGTGACCTTTGCTAAGCAACAAGGCCAGATTTCCCTCAGTACACAGAGTCCTGTTCTCTGCTGAAGCCTGCAGATGGCTCAGATTTTCATCTGCCACCTTTTCTTTTCTTTCTTTTTTTAAGAGTAGGAAGACTTTATTGAGAGAAAGAAAGCTTCTATCTAAGAGGGACAGAAGGGGGCCTGGAAAGTGGGTTGCCCCTCTGCCACCTTTTCTGATGCAAATTTGTTCTCAAAACTATGTAATTGGAGGCAGAAATGTTCGTGTCATCCATGTGCAGCTTTGGGTATAGAGATCCTTGCCTTATCTTCCCTTGCCTTGTCTGTTGCTTTTTTCTTCCCCACCCCAACCTCCTCACATAGGGTTTATTTTGCAGTTTAATCGTGCATAAGTATCCTGGCAAAATCTCAGTCTCAGGAGTCCTGTGTAGTCAGAAGCTCTCTGCATTTGCTTCTTCATCTGTCTGGACTTGTGAATTGTTCTAGCCAAGATAAAAATGCTTCAGTTTAAATAAATAGTTACTACATGCATGAGTCCTTTATGTGCTCAGCACTATTCTTTGTGCCACTTGAATTAGGCATGGAAAGATGGACAGCAGTTGTGATTTAATGGAAAGATCCTGAGATTGGATCAGAAGATTCATTGTCTCTGTGGCCTTTGGGCAAATTACCCCTGAGCAAAGGTTTCCTCCTCTGCAAGGTAGAGATGATAAAAACAGTAGTGCCTTTTTTGTAGGATGGTTGTGAGGATTAAATATGGTAATGTAAAAGGAAGTTTTTTTTTTTTTTTTTGGTCTTTTTGAGACAAGGTTTTACTATGCATTTCAGGCTAGCCTTAAACTCACTTTGTAGCCCGGGCTGACCTCAAACTCACAGTGATCCTCCTGCCTCAGCCTCCCGGGTGCTGGGATTGCGCCACCACACCCGGCTAAAAGGAAGTTCTTTACAAGTGATAACACACAAATGGTGGTTCTCAGTAGAGGTGGAGATAGGATCACCATAGGAAGAAGTTAGGCTGAGGCACAAGTGTGGGAAATCACAATTCATGTCCAAGGAATGTTTGAGTTGCCCACTGAGTCCAGAGTAAATATGGTAGCTGGAAATAGAGTCTGGGGCCACATTGACCCAGGCCTTAAATGCCAGGCCAAGTAGTCATTGAAAAGCAGAAGGGAATGTTAATTGGAATATAGTCTAGGACAGTGATGGCAAACCTTTTCAAGCTGTCAATGATGCAAACAGCCAGCTGTGACATGTGTGCCATAGGTTTGCCACCACTGGTGTAGGAAAACAAATCTGGAGGAATGTGTTTAATTGGATTAGAAGAGGTGACTGGGTTGGGAAGGAGAGTTGACTGGAAGAGCCATTGGGATGAAGATCTCTATCCCCAGTTCTACATGGAATCAGGGAGAAAATGAGTTAAAAATGCCTCTGAGGTTTTCAGCCAGTTATAATAGAAGTTTGACAGTTGCATGTGTTGTACTCTTATTAGTTGGAAATTTGCATTGGGCAATTGTAAATTCAGAACTAGATGTCAGGAGAGAGCTAGAGGCTGCAGCTAGGTGTGGGAATCAGCTCCCTTGGGGTGGAAACCAGCCCTCACACCTCCAAGAATGTGCTGAGAGTGAAGAGAAAAGGCTATGAACAGAAGCTTGGGAAGTGCCCTCATCTAAGGAAGGAAGGAAGTAGGAGTAGCGAGTTTGCAGTCGCTCTTGGCCTGATCTTTAATGCATGCATGTCTTCTATCTGTTTCTTCAGCTGTATGGAACTCAATTGAATTTACTTTTGCAGGAGACCTGTATGTCAAATACCTGCGTGCTTCCTGCTGGACATAGAAAAATCAAAACGGTATTCCGGAAAGAATTTCAAGAAAAATAAGGACGAACTAATTGAGAAAATTTATATTTTACTTAACAACACTGTCTATGATCAAAAGGTAGAATCAATGCATTAGAATTTATTGAGCACTGGAGCTCCAGTGGCACAATGGGTTAACGTGTGGTATTTATACAGAATTTATAGAGCACCTGCTGTATGATGGCACTCTTACAGGGCAGGTGGTATGCTAACTGTCTATACTTCCTTTCCTTGAGAAATGTCAGTTTAGGTGGGGAGGTAAAATGTGCATATGTGAAGGAAATAATGTTTATGGGTTATAATATATGGAACAGATGGTTATTACCATAGGAGATCAGCAGAGGGAGAAATGACAGAGACTGAATGGTGAGGAAGTAGGATTGCTTGGAGGAAGTGATGCTCCTTTTGGTAAGTCACAAGGACAACAGTAACAAGAGAGAGGGGAGTGTGTTGAGGCTCAACTACTTGGAATGAAAAGAGCAATGTGAGCTTGGGGAAGTTATTTAACCTCAGTATGCCTGTTTGTACATCTATAAAATGGGGATAATAACAGTACAATCGTCCCTCTGTATCCATGGGGGGCTGGTTCCAGGACTCCCCAATAAATACCAAAATCTGCAGATACTTATGTGTAGTATTTGCATATGATCTAGTCACATCTTCCCTTTTTTATTTTTATTTTTTTGGGTTTTTTCCTTTTTTATTTTTTTTTTGAGACAGGGTCTCACTATGTAGTTCAGGCTGGCCTTGAACTCACTGTGTAGTCCAAGCTGACCTCCAGCTCACAGCGATCCTCCTGCCTTAGCCTCCTGTGCTGGGATTACAGGCATGTGCCACCACGCCCAACTCTCCTATTTACTTTAAATCATCTCTATATTACTTATATAATACCTAATATAACATACATACCTTGGAAATAGTTGTTACACTATGTTGTTTAGGGAATAGGGGCAAGGGAGAAATCAGTACATGTTCAGCACCATTGCAGTTTTTAAAAAATATTTTTGATTTGTGGTTGGTTGAAGCTGTGGATGTGTGGAACTCAAGGATACCGAGGGCCAGTTGTACTTTCTACTAAGAGTTATTGTTGGGCCTACAAAAGTTAATATACAGAAAGTGGCCAAAACAGGGCCTACGCTATTGTAGCTTTTCTTACCATTTTTTGGCAGGGTAGAACCAGGTCATAGATGACCCTGGGCATCAGATTGTGAAGGTTAAATTTAAATTGGTAGGCACCACTGCACAGGGATGTGATGTGACCTGGAGTGGCTGCTGAAGAAAAATCTGACAGTAGCCTAGAGGTATGGGTTGGATTGAAGAGAATTTGGAGGCAGAGACCTGTTTGTCATTCCTCATTCTGTTGTTTTGTTTTTGTGGGGCCGGGAATCAAAGGAGGGCCTCTCATGTGCTAAGCAAGCGCTCTACCAGTGAGTGCCATCTTCAGCCCTAGCACATTGAGTTTTTCAGATGTTATTGCCTCTGGTGTCAAGACTTTCCGGAGGGAAGGTCTCTTGTCCTAAAGGCTCCCCAGCCTTTGGTGTCCTTCCTGAGGACTGCGGTGTTAAATCCGATGAACGGAACCTGAAGTGTTCTGAGTTGCATTTTCACTTCTTCCTCACCACACCACATACAGGTTTCTAGCTGACCCGCCTAGGCGGGCCTGTACTTCTCTGCCCACCTTGTCTCCATGCAGGAGAGCACAAGCCCTAATTCACCTTGTCTCAACAGTCTCCCTTGTGTCCTAATTGCCTGTTAGTTGTCTTTATCCAGACTTCTAGTTGGTTTTTATTCTCTCCAGAATGTTTAGATTTGTGTGCCCTTTGAGTGGATTTCCCTCCAACTTGCTGTGAGCCAGGAACCCAGGGAAGGAAGTTTCTCTTTTTATTATGGGGAGAAAAACCCTTGAGGTAATATTTTCTGGACTGCTTAGAATTGCTGTCTGATTCCTTCTGTTTGCTTTTCATTCTCAGCTGCCGGAGAAAATAGATATCACCTGGAATAAAAAGATGCTGAAAACAGCCGGCGTATGCACCACTAGTGAGAGACAGTACCCAAAGAGGGAACGCTATGCTAAGATTGAGATTTCTCTGAAAGTCTGTGACTCTGCAGGTGATGGCAGGAGTGAGGCAGTGGTATCTCCTCACTCTTTCCCTCTGACACCAGAACCTATTCAATGACTCTTAGCTGGAAGCCTGTGTCACTGTTTGAATTGGCTCCCCAGGTAGACAGGCCTACTGTGTATTGCTTAGAGAACATTACTTTGGGATGTTTCACCATTCCTGGGAATCTGACTCATCCATCTCTACCAAGGCCTACCTTTCTGTCTGCATTTTCCCCTTGCAAGAGGCAGCATCTCCATTCTCTCATTAGCTGAGGTTCAATGTCCCCTATACCTATTCAATTACCAAATCTCCCTTCACAATGACTTGCCTATCATCATTCTTTCTCCATCTTTGCTTTTGCCCAGGTATGGGCGCTCACCCCCTCACTTCTCCCTGCTGCACTGAGGCTTCTGTGCACCCCTGTGTTGCTTTCCTGGGGCTTTTCAATGCCTGGAGCCTGGCTTTCTAGGCCAGCATAATCTTCCCCCACTCCACTTGGCTGCCCTTGTCTTTCACTATTCCATGTTAACTCATGCTCCAACTAGGCCTATTTGCACTGACCTTCACAGTGTACCACATGCTTCCCTGGCCTCAGCCTTTGCTCCCATTTTTCACCTGCCTCACAATGGCCTTTCAAATTTTACAAATCCAGTCAGTTGTGAAGGGCCTGGCTCAGATCCTCGTCTCACCACAGTGCTTCTCCTGACCAAATCCTACAGCCCTAGCAATTGCCCTCCCACCCATCCATGTCCACTCCTAGAGGGCAGAAACCAAATCTTGTCCAGGTAGATTTCTAGCAGTGTCCCACAAAGAGATGAACATATTGGAGATGCTCTGAAAAGACCTGCTCACCTAAGGCTGTCTGCCATGAACAAAATTGGGTTGAAGTAGGCAGAAGTTTCACTTTCAGAATTCTGGAAAGGTGATGCTCATGGCTGCCTGCATGCATACGCTTCTGTGAGATGCCTTGTGCCTGCTGGGGGTGAGAGTCAAGGGGCTGTTGGGTAGCAGATCAGAAGAGAATGGGTTTTAGTGCTCACAGTTTCTTTTCATTTCTCTCCCAAGACCGACTCCGAGACACCTTGGTCCATGAATTATGTCACGTGGCTTCTTGGTTGCTTGACGGCGTCCGAGAGTCTCATGGTGATACATGGAAGTATTATGCCAGAAAGTCCAACAAGGTGCACCCGGAGCTGCCTTTGGTCACCCATTACCATAACTATGCAATTAACTACAAGATTCATTATGAATGTAATCAGTGCAAAACCAGGTAAGACTTTTCTTCTCAGACTTTATTTTTCCAATTACCTTTTCATTTCAGTGTCCAAGTGGCTCTTCGGTCGTTGTAGGAGTAAGTCAGTGGCTATCTGACTTGAGAAGTGAACCTCTGTATGTCTTTCTTTTTTGGGTGGAGGGTACTGGAGTTTGAACCTAGGACCTTCACAATGAGCTATAATCCCAGCTGCCTTTTTCCTTTTAATTTGAGACAGAGTCTCACTAAGTTGCTAAGTTGCAAACTGGGCTCAAACTTGTGATCCTCTTGCCTCAGCCTCCCAAAGTGATGGGATTATAGGAGTTATCGGTGTAACCGCCCTATTTCTTTCCATATTCTCCTTACTAATTTGAGCCAGGCTGACCCCTGCTGAGGCTCAGAGCCCCACTCTGAGGACTCACAAAAACTTTCACTTCGGGCCCAAGACCAATATCTCAGAGCTGATATACTGTGGTGACTGATTCCTTTGTTGTATGATGTCCTTTTCCTTGCTAGGGTTGGCCGCTACACCAGATCGTTGAACACCGAGCGATTTATCTGTGCCCTGTGCAAGGGACCTTTTGTCTTGTTGCCATTAACTCGGAAAGATGGAACCCCCATCAAGTCCCACATAAGACCATTCAGTCAATACGTGCAGGAGAATTATAGGATAGTATTACAGGAAACCACTGGAATCAGCCATGGGGATGTGATGAAAAAGCTCAGCAAGAATTACGCTGCCAGTAAACAAAAGAAAAATCCTTAAGGTTGCCTTCAAGTATATTTCTGTTAGCTGAGACCTTTACTGAGAAGAAGTTCTAGAAACATTTCTGTGAAGTTATTAATATTAAGTTTAAATATATATTTTTAGATTCATTTTATTAATGATGATCTTTTTAACCAAAGGTTTTATTGTACCCTTGAGAATATCCTGAAGGCCTTTGGATCCACCTTGGGTCTCACTTTTACTGCATAGTTTTAACATATAGAATGACACACAGAAGAAAAATGAGTTTTTGAGAGTGGCAGTTGAGAGAATGAAAGTAATGCTGAAAAGAGTAAGTTTTAAAGTCAGCACTTCAAAGCCAGGGCTGCTGCGGAGTGTTCTGCCTGCCTACACGTAAGACGTACGTGTCTCGGGGATTTAGTTGCTGACGACAATGAGTGAAACTGTCTGAGCTGTGTACTTGTTCAGAAAACAAAATAAATAAAATGTGGGCTTTCGTATCTCACTTATTAGCAAAGTCTATTTATTGTTTGTCTCTTATTTCTGTGACTGTCCATAAGGGCTTCAGCAGTGATATCCAGGACGTGGACTGGTACTGGCCCTGTATTAGTTTCCTCTGGCTGCCAAAACAAAGTACCATAAAACAACACAAACGTATTACAATACAGTTTTGGAGGTCAGAAGTCTGAGAGGAGTCACTTTGGACTACAATCAAGGTGTTGACAGGGTTGCATTCCTTTCGGCTTGCTCTGTGGGGAATCCATTTCCTTGTTTTTTCCCGCTTCTAGAGGCCACCCTCGGCCTTGGTTCACAGCCCCTTCTTCCATCTTCAAAGCCAGCAGCAGCATCTCTTTCTCTGCTCTCCCCTTTTACCTCCCTCTTTCACCCTTACAGACCCTTATGATTACATTAGGTCCACAAAGATAATCCAAGAGAATCTGTTTTGTTTTTAGTTGTTTGTTTGTTTGTTTGTTTTGTTTTTTTGGGACAGGCTCTCAATATGTATTCTAGGCTGGCCTTAAACTCACTAAGTAGCCTAGGCTGGCCTCAAACTTGTGGCAATTCTCCTGTCTCAGCCTCCTGAATGCTGAGATTACAGGTGTGCGCCATCATGCCCAGCTCAATAGAGAATCTTCTTAAAAGTCAGCTAATTAGGAAACTCAGTTCCCCTCTGCCATGTAAGTTAACCTATTCACAAGCTGTGGGTATTGGAGTGTGGATGGCAGGGAGGCCCATTTTTTGGCCTGCCACAAATATCTGTACTAGTCTAGCATTACTGATATGTTTTATAGGCAGGATCTGTTATTCTTTTTTTTTTTCCTTTATCTGGGTACCGGGAGTTGAACTCAGGACCTCGCACTTGCCAGGCAGGCGCTTATGCCACTGAGCTATCTCACCGGCCCTGTTATTCTGATAATTTCTTTCCTTTCATTTTGTAGAAAAAGCCCTAACTCTGAGGCTAGATGTGATTGGAGATGTATGTACATAGGGTTAGGAAGAGCTTCCTCAGCTAACTGCTTGGATTTCTTCCCCCTATCTCTGGCTCTAGCCATATCTGCAGTTTCACGAGGGCACAGCTACCCTGTCAAACTGGGTCAAGTGACTTCATGACGGGGAGCTGACAGTGCAGTAGGTCTGCGCTTGCACTCCCTGCCTTAACTCAGTGACCCTATCAACATGCCCTTCTGGGAAGCTCCAGGTATTTCCTCCACTCACTTCAACCTCAGCAGTAGCCATGGAAAAATGCTCTCTACAGCCCACCTGGTGGGCTGTGTGCTAATTAATGTTGCCTTTTTTTTTTGTGGGTACTGGGGGTCGACCTCAGGACCTCGCGCTTCAGCAGGCACCCGTGCCGCTGAGCGATATCACTGGCCCTTTCTTCGTATGTGGGTTCCGGGAGTTGAACTGGGCCCTCGCGCTTGCCAAGCAGGCGCTTACGCTGCTGAGCCATCTCACCAGCCCAATTTTGCTTTTCTTGAAGCCTACTGCCATTTCCCTAGTAAGAACCTCCATCAGCTCTCATATTACCTGAATAACATACAGCTTTCTGACTGGTCTGTGATTTCAAACTACCTCTTGGTCTTATTTTTCAACCCTGCCCCTACCTGAACGCTTAACTCTAGCCACTTGGGACCACTTATAATTCCCCCCTAAGAAGCCAGGAATGGTTGGGACACGCCTGTAATCCCAGCACTCTGGGAGGCTGAAACAAGAGGATCACAAGTTTGAGCCCAGCCCGGGCAACTTAGCAAGACCCTGTCAAAAAGTGAAAAAGAGCTGGGGATGTAGCCCAGTGTGAAGACTCTGGGTTCAATCCCTAGTACCACAGACACAAAAAATTGATTTTAGCCTTGTCACCTTTGCTACTGCCCTCCCTAATGCCTCAAAAGTCTCTTTTGTTTTCCTCTTTACCCTTGGAAATACCACTTGGCCTTTAAATTTCCAGGAAGCCTTCCCAAATGGCTCCAGCCTTTATGCTCTGAGCCCTGGATTTATTATGTTCCATTCCTTTGTCTCATGTCATAGACTGCTTGGTACTGCTAGTTTTTACTGAGGCAGGAAAATGAGACCCAACACTATTCTTTTCCCTTTGATGGCTAGAGGAAGCACGATCTCACTAATAGCTGTCAGTACCCCCGCTCCAGCTTCCCCTAGGGTGGCCAGGGACAACTAGCTCCAGCGTCTTCCTGCCATCTCTAGGGATTACCTCAGCCACCCTCTAGGCCTCAGCTTGCTTTGGAGCCCAAGGCTTGTCCAACAGCTATGATGCCCCTTCCCCACTCAGGGCTGCTCAGGTGCTGCTGCTGCCTCTTATGAGTGGCTGGAGGACCGTGTCTAACGGGACAAAAATTGCAGATGGACTGGGTACCGCCATTGTCCCCAAAATCCCCAAATCCTGTTGGGCCATGTTCGGCACTGCTGCCACTCTTGGAAACTCAAAGCAGCTGCAGTCATGACTCCGGGGAGCTGTCAGTCAAGCAGCAGCTTCTCCTATAGTTCTGCCACGCTGTTGCCATGACAGCAAAGGCTGTCCTAGACACCCAACAGTCACAATGGGAGACATGTGCCTTGACTGCAGTAGGCTTCGGACACAGACCTGTCTCAGATGACTCTGCCCTGCCACCTCCAGATGACCTTGCCTCCCTCTCCTACTACTTGAAAATTCCCAAAATAGGTCAGCGACATACAGGAGACCACACGTGCTCAGACTGCTCCTAAGCCTCGTTCCCTCACCGTGGGTCAGTCCAGGAGGCTGTCTGCACAGACCCCAGTGAAGCTTCACTCAGGTGATCTTACTACCTACTTGTGATTTTTCGTCAGAGTGCATTGAGTGGTTTGCACTAATAGCTGGCAATGCTAAGGGCTCTTAGCTCTGGGCATGCTTAGCAGCCAGAGAACAGGAGCAGTGAAGAGCTGACATCTGCAGAGATCTGTGGAAGAGCTCCAGAGAGGTGCCAGAAGCTGCTGCAAGAGTTCCAGAAAGCTGCCAAGGGGGGTACGAGCTCTGGCTGCTAGGTGGGGTGGTGGGAGCTACCAGGAGCTAGGACACTAAGGGCTAAGAGATGCTAGCACTCAGAGCTTGCAGCTGTAACACTAATAGCTAAGAGCCATTGGCACTCAAAGCCTGAGGCTGTTAACATCAAGGGAGCTGCACTTACCAGTTCATGATTTCTATCCAGATTGGGCAAGAACCCTCAGCTGATTATTAACATCTTGAAAGCCAGTACTATATTGGGGACCATGGCCTTTAGAGGGCTCTGAAGAAGAGTGGACAACAGTGACGGTTGTCTACAGGCTCAAGAACTAGCTCATATCTGAGTTCCATGTTACGTGCAGCTAAGAATCCACATTAGCTGGTGACATTACCACATATTCCCTGTTGGCCTGACCCTCTGGAATTCAGGGACTATGTCTTATTCACCTCTAGCAATCCCTTCCCCAAATTATGCCCAGCTAGTGTCTAGACAGCCAGCTGCCTGACAGCTCACTGCTGCTGCCCCAATCCATGAAAGTGTCTACCAGTACCACCAGGTGATTGGTGATCCAGATGAGGGCAAAGGCCACTGTTACCACCATCACTAGCTGTGGCCAAGGCCCCCAGGTCCATGCGGGGAGAAGCAGAAAGTACTTCCAAGTCTAGTCAGGGCTGACTGTAATGATGACTACTAAACCACCCTGGTCCTGATTATCTTGTTTATTGAAAAATGTTAAGCAGGATTTTAGACATAAAAAATAAAAGTGGGTGAATACAGAGGTCTTGGGAACCGTAGCCATAGTTGTTGCTGAGCTGGTGGCCTGGGCCACAGCCCCATGGGACAACACTCTACGCTGTTTGCCTCATACTCCCTGCACGTGGGAAAGGCCAAGTTCTATTTGCTGAGTTAGAAGGGCAGTGGGGCTCCAGGCATCCACCTCTGAAGTAGCAGGAGGGGCTTGGCGGCTAAGGAGTGGCAGTGGCTTAGCCCCCAGGGCTGGGAGGGCAGCTCCCTGGGAGACCTGGCAGTGCTGGAGCCACCAAGGAGCTCCAGGGGCAGGGTTATAGAGAGCCAGAGCCAGCCTAGCAGTGAGGGAAGGAGTGAGCCTGGAGTGTGGGGGAAGTCTGCACAGGCCAAAGCGCACCCCCCATCCCAGTCTCACAAGCCTGAGTAAGAGGCCTCTGTGGTCTCAGACCAGGAAGAATCTCGACGGGAAGATGACGGCTGCCGCTGGAGGACAGGGCAGCCCAGACGCGTGAGGTGTCCACAGACGCTCTCGGAACTTGATCCCCACAAAGGCATAGAGCAGCGGGTTGAGGCAGCAGTGCATATAACCCAGGCCTGAGGTGACTGACTTGGCCACATCTATATGACTTTCTCGGCCACAGTTGCGGGCCAAGGCCCCCAGGTCCATGAGGATGTCCACCATAATCACTAAGTGATAGGGGGTCCAGCAGAGGGCAAAGGCCACCACTACTGCCACCACTAGCCGCATGGCTCGCAGGCGCCGCCTGCCTCTGGAGATCAGCAGCACAGCCAGGATGCGGGCATAGCAGTAGGTCATGACCAGCAAGGGCAGCAGGAAACCAGCCACCAGCTGCAGCACACGCAGAGCGGTGCGGCCAAACTGTGGGAAGTTGTGCTGGCAGAGGGTGGCATTGAGGCGGTTGTCACGGTGGGCCGAGAGGAAAATGAAGTCTGGAAGGGCAAAGAGCAGGCAGAGCCCACAGACGACTACACAAGTAAGGGCCACGCGGGTTGGGGGCCCTCGGCGGTAGAGCTGGGTGGCATGCACTATGCTCAGGTAGCGATCAAAGCTGATGCAGGCCAGCAGGAGGGACCCTGCATAGAAGTTGATGTTGAAGAGGGCGCCTGCCACTTTGCAAAGGCCAGAGCCAAAGACCCACTGGACAGCAGCATCCACCGCCCAGAGTGGGAGCGTCAGCACCAGTAGTGCATCAGCCACGGCCAGGTGGAGCAGGAAGGTGTCCGTGCTGCTCAGGGCAGCCCGCTGGCTCAGCAGCACGGCTGCCACAACACCATTGCCCAGAAGCCCCAGCACAAAGAGGAGGCTGTAGAGGACTGGAGAGAAGGCCCGGTCGAAGTTCAGGCTGAAGTCCTGTGGGCAGGGCGGGGAGTCACAGCAGGAGTCACTCTCGTTTTCTCCATAGTCATAGGGAGAGCTAGAGTTTTCCAGGAAGGCGGCAAAGTCTGAGACATCTAGCACTTGGCATTCACTCACCTGCAGGAGGGAGTGAAGAGAGAAGGGAGGCCGGGGCTATGTAAAGGTCTCACAACCACCCCCACCCCTTTGTGACTTGTGACTTTGACGAGGGTTTCTCTGAGCAGTTCCTCTGTAAGACAGGCCCTGAGGCCTGGAGCAGATCCCATAACTGTCAACACCTATCTTCCAGGGCCACCCTTCTTGAACTCTATCTGCGCAGCCTGGGCTCCAGGCTGGTGACTTCCCTTTTCAAAGTCTGTTTCTCCTCATTCTTCTGAGCCATCTCATGGGCCTGGGGATCCTGGGTGGAAAAAAGAGCTTCCCTCTGGGGCCCAGAGCCCTTCTGGTTGCCTCCTCTCTCTCCCTTTGCTCTTCCTTCATGGCTTGCCAACCTCAGGGCCCCGGCCACGCCTAGTTCAACCACCTGCCTCCTCAGGTGTCTCCTCACTGGTCCCGTCTCCCAGTCACTGGCTCTTTCCTTCCCTCAGCTCTTGTTTGGGGCATCATGGGGCATGTCTACAAATCACTGTGCCCCTTCCCCAAATGTATGCTTTCTTCCCTGTGCTTCCTGTCCCCTACACAGAGGCTTGCATGCCCACTTAGCTGCCCACTGGGGGGCTCTCGAAGGCCTCTTCTTCTTTCTTTCCTCTTCCTTTTTCTTCTTTCTCCTCCTTCTCCTCCTTTTCCTGCTCCTCTTCCTCCTCCTTTTTTTTTTTTTTTTTTTGGTTTTTTGAGACAGGGTCTCTCTATGTAGTTCAGACTGGCCTTGAGCTCACTATGTGGCCCAGGCTTCCTCCTTCTTCTTGAGATGGGGTCTCCCTCTGCCTTCCAGGCTGGTTTTAAACTCCTGGCTCCTTCTGTGTCAGTCTCTCAAGTAGCTGGGACTACAGGTGCACCACCAACACCCAGCTGGTAGGGATCTTCTTTCCCCCTCAGTCCCTCCTCGAACCACCTGAGCTGCAGGCCTCCCTAGTGCCAATTCAAACCAGATGCAAGAGCCAAAGCTCCAAGTCCGAGCTGAAGGGAGACTTAGAGGTCAACAAGGTTGAGCCTCTACCTCCCCAACACCCCTGCATTTTGGAAGTGAGGTGCCCAAGCCAGAGTGGGGGAGAAGACTTGCCTGTGGTCAATGGCCAAGCTGGTCAATTCCCAATTCCCTATCTAGTGCTCCTATCACAGCCCCTGCAGCCTCCACCTGCTCCCTCGATCAACCTTCTGGTGCCCCCTGGGATCTGGACTAGCCCTGGCCTGTCCCTAGTGCCCTGAAATGGCCACTCTGAACAGTGCTCTGGTGGGGCTGGGCAGCAGCACTTACCTCAAGGACCATGGTTGTGCTGGTGCTCTGGTTGCTGGGGTTGCGTGCTGCTTGCCCTTCTGCCTTGGTGCTTGTGGTTGGGAACCTTCAGTGCACAGAGGAAGTGAGGGTTTCATACAGTTATCGGCACAGCCTCTTCCAGAGGCTGGAAGATCTACAGACCTATCTAGACCCAGGTCACAAAGTTCCTACCTCAGCCATTCCGGTGACTGGGTGAAGCCTTTCTGGAGGGATTGCCGCGAGCCTAGGAACAGAAAGACTGGGCCCTAGGAAAGGGCATGGGGTGGTTGGGTGGGGAGAGGTCCTTCTGTGGGGACAGATCTAAAGAGGAAGCCACGCAGTGGGGAGACGAGGGCAGCCCTGCTGCCAGGGGCAAGAATTACTCCTCCTCCTGGTCAATGTTTAATAAGTTAGCTGGTGTGCTCATCAGTCCTGGACTGGAGTTAATCTTTGCATGATTGTACAGACTGAATCACAAAATGTATTGCCTGTAAAGGAGATTAGCCTTCTTGAAAAATTAAAATATTTTCAAGAAATCCTTCACCCAAAATCTGTCTAGTTCTTTGCTATTGTCCCTCCCCGATAATCAACAGGAGAAAGGAAAGAAAACTGTTAATAATGAACTTGCTATGTGCTAGATGTTGCTTTAGGTCCTTTCTCTGACACTGCCTCATTCCAAGTACACAAGTCCCTCATGAGGTGGTGGGCTGTCCGCATGGATGATTCAGAACGGGGAAAGGCCTCCATCAGACATGCAAGTTTGGGTGAGTGTGGTGGCTGAGCCCGTGGCTGACTCTCCTTTTACCACTCATCACACTGCCTTCTGTTTCTTTTAAATGGATAAACTGATAATTCACCCAGTTAAAAAATCAAAAGAAGTGAAACTATGTATTTTTAACATGAATGCATCTAGAGAAGCCATTGCTCATAAGAGGGATGAGGCAAGTTATAGAATATTGTGTATAGTTTGACACCCCTTATGTAAATTCGAGAAACCACCACATAGGACAACACCATATTGTTTTGGATATGGGTATAACTTTGTTCTCAAAGTTTACGACAAAGACTAGAGACTACAAATTTGCAGCAACATTTGCTTCTGGGGTGTGAAGAAAAAGAATGAGGTTGGGGAGTTGTGCTGATTTTAAGGAAAAGCTATAGGGTGGTGTTAGTACATCAAATCAATCACCTCGTGGTTGAGGTGTGGAACAATTCCTTTTCCCACAGCTCCCCCTTCCCCTCATCTCCCCTCCCTATCACCTTGTTTTCCTTCTGAGTGGGCAAGGCTGACCCTAACTTGCCTCCTCCAAGCAGTTTCCTCATTCCTTCTCTCCCCTAAATGCTAGCCCATGGCCTTGGGGCCCAGTTTTCAGCTGGATGCTCTGCCAAAGGCTCCAGGCTCATGTCTGGAATTTGGTTCCAGCTTATTGACATGACTTGTCCAACAGCAAGGCCCTTTTCCTCCTTCTGTGGATAGATAGAACTGCTTTGCTCTGAAGCAGCTTGTCACCTGCAGAGTTTAGGTCAGAGGGAGCTGAGGGCCTGGAGGAGCAGTGCAAAGGCAGGCGACTGGGAGGATTTCCGATACCAGGCCAGTTGGGATGTAGGATGCGGAAAGGGCTGACGATGGGGGTGGAAAAGGGACAGAAGCTGAGACCATGGGTTCCCCATGCTGGTCTGTAAGAGGTTTGAGGTCACTGGATTTCTTCAAATGAGAAAAATAACTATGAAAAATTATATTTGCTAGTTTTAAAGGACTTAGTTCACAGTTACGTTCTTCATTCCCTTTTTGGTATTAATAGGACCTTTGCTTTATGAAAGAAATGATAGCAAAGATAGTTGTTTCAGAAATATCTTGTGCTGGCAGAAGTTGACAATCCAATGTGAGTCCTCCAAATAGATGTTGGGATATTACTGGTCTGTGTGAAATATTAAGGTCTGAGGGTCCCCGGTCTCCTTCCTGGGCTCCAGTCTCCTCGTGTATCACACAGGGATGATAAGCCCCACCTTCTCAGGTTGCTAAGAAGGATACACAGAAGAAGGTCAGGGCAGGAGCTTTGGAAAGATGTGGAGAACTTTCCTTGCTGAGTCCCAACATCCAATGTCAGGACCACTTCCTGACAGAGCAGCCTGAGCTCTCTCTGCTCCTGGGGTGACCTGTGTGACAGTGATGCAAAGGGAAAAATGCCGAGCTTTTTTAGACTCCAGGCCTGGTTCCACCTCTTCTGAGCTGTGTGACTTTGGACAAATCACAGAACCATCTTGAGCTGGTTTCCTCAGCAGGGTTGTTACAAGATAAATCGAGATAACCAAGGCTGAAGGCTCCTAGTGCAGGGTCAAGTGCTTAATAGGAGTGCAACTGAAAATGCTGAATGAGTGAGATTGCAGCCACAGACCTAGAGCCACTGGGAACCTTTCACGTCAGGGGAGGCCGTGCCTTGTGGGATGTGCAGGCACGGCCGTGGCTGGAGGCCTGGAGGCCCCTGGTTTTGACTGGGTCGGGGAGAGTTCTCCAGTGCTAGCCAAATCCTCTGGATGCCTAGCTGGGTGATCCTAGACAAATCATTTCATCTCTGTGCTTCAGTTTCCTCATCTAAAAAATGGATCTAAGGATAGTCTACGCATTTGATAGGGTTACTCTGTGGACCGCAAACATTTTGTGTATGGCGCAGAGAGGTGCCCATTGCGCAGCCGTCTCCTTCCTCTCTAGTAACTTTCCAAACTGACCGCTCCTGAGCCTCAAAATAGCAGGTCTGTGGTGGCCTTCTGCCATCTTTCACAGCTGACATACCTTGGAAACTTCCTGTGTCATGGGGCTGAGCTAACCCCTTGTCTGGACCTCTAATTTGGTCCTTTCCCGTCCCAAGCAGCCCCCAGAGCAGGTCAGAACCAGGCCCAGCCCTTGGGGAGAACAAGGACCTAGATGTGAGTTCTGGCTGCACCCTCCTGCTTCATCCCCTCCAGAATAGTCAGCAGGGAAGCCTGAGGAGGAAGTTAGTCAGAATGAAGCTGCTCTGGGCCCCACCTGTGGTCAAGGTGTGAAATGTGCACCTGGCTCTTCTCTGCCACCCCTCCCCCTGTTATTTTTCATTCTTTCACACCTCTGGGCTGTGGTTTGGGGAGATGGGAGGCTCAGAGATCTGAGCCCTGGCCCCAGACCCTCACAGGAAGGAGGGCCCCTGCAGCTGTCTGCTGGGGCAGTCTGCCAGGGACAAGGGCCATTTCCTCCTCTCCCTTGCAGTCCTCAGAATGTCCCCCAGGAACCCTGCTCCAAAATCCCCTGGATGGCCACCAGACTGAGCTGTCAGAAGAGCAGGCTCAGCCAGGCCAGACATCCCCTGGGGCTCAGGCAGTGGCCCAGGCTGGGGCTGGCTCAAGTCACAGGGAGGCCCAAGGACCGGGCCCTGTCCCTTCCTCTGTCCCTTGTTGTACAGCTCAGAATCCTCCTGGGACTCCAGCCCTCTCTAAGTGCTGGGGCTATGGGCTGGGGCCTGGAGAGTGCAGAGGGTGGGACGGTCACTGGGCCCCCTGCGCTGGTGCAGTGGCAGGGAGCATTGGTAACATCTGCATCTTGTATTCCCCTTGGAATCTCCAAGATGAGGCGCAACAGGGTGATCAGAACAGCTGACATTTATAGATTACTTAACAATGTGCCAGGCATTGTTCTAAGTGTATTGTTGGAATGAATTCACTTAATACCCCTAACTATGTAGTAACTATAAGGTTGTTATCCTCCCTATTGCACAGGTGGCAGAAACAGGAAGTCTAAGGAACTTGCTCAAAGTCACACAGCTGGTAAGTGGCAGGGGCACCATGCTCCTACCCGTTATGCTGTAATGTCTTATCAGGTTCGAGGGACTGGATTGAGGGTGGTGTTCAGACAGGACTACTTTGGGCTTATCTGTAATGTTTTACATAGAAACTGCATTCACCTATTAGCTGTGTGACTAAACAGTCATCAAAAGGAGGATAATCTGAGTGTGATGGCACACACCTGCAATCCCAGTTACTAGGGAAACTGAGGCAGGAGGACCACAAGTTTGAGGCCAGCCTGGCTAACTTAGCAAGACACTGTCTTAAAATAAAAAATAAAACAGAACTGGCAATATAGCTGAGTGGTAGAGTGCTTGCCTAACTCAGTGCTAGGTCCTCAGTACCATCCCCAGTACTGGTAACAGAAGAAAAAAAGGAGGATAAAAATAAGCTCAAGGAGTAGGACAATTGGTAAAATTTGAATCTGGCCCATGATTAGACAAAAATCTGTATTCCTGCTGTTTTGCTAATTTTGCTAATGTCAGAGAATGTCCTTGTTTGTAGGAAATATATATTGAGGTGTTCAGGAGCAAAAGGCCCTCATATCAGCTGCTTACTTTACTAAGACATGGAAATCAAGTACTCCCAGTGAGAGAGGACACACAAGGAGAAAGCAAAGGGAGCTGTTTGTACTATTCTTGCAACTTTTCTGTAAGTTTGAAATTATATCAGAAATAAAAAAGTTACCAAAAGAATCTCTCTCATGCAGGATGAGTTTGGGGTCAGATGCTTTTCCTAGGAGCAGCTTAGAAGCCTTGAGAAAAGGTGAGCCCAGGGCTGCCTGGGAACAAATGCTTCCTGGCTGTGGCCTCTGGCAGAGCTCCCTGCCTTATTCATTACGCACCTCTCTTCTCTGTGGCATCAATTTGTGCTTCCCGACTCCTGGCTTCTTCCCTTTTCCACTGTCTGGCCCCCTCCAATCTCAGCCCAGCTTCCCCTGCAGCCATTTGAACCAAGGAAGGAATTACCCCTAACCCCAGTTGGAAGGCGTTCCACTCAGGGCCTCTCAAAGAAGATAGGCTGTGTCTGAGGCGCCCAGGGTGATCTCAACCTTGGCTCAGACTGGCCGCATAGTAGGGATGGGGGCTGTATCCTTCAGAGGGTGTCCCAAACTAAGGGCCTGAAGTTTTCCTCCCAAACTGCAGTGGGCCTGCAAAGCTGGGCGAGGCCCCTGCCAGGAAGGGTGCCCTCACTGAGGAGCAGGGGATCTGGGCTGGGCTGGAGCTGGGGTTCTTGGCTGCTGCTGAGGTCCGGAATGTTACTGAACCTGCATGCTCTTTTCCTACTCCATACCGTTCACAGAAAACCAGACAGCTCTGGGAGAAGGCAAGAAATTTTACTCAGTGGTCAATGAATGGAGAAGTGCAGCTAAGGCTCTGAGGGTACCTTTGCTCTAAGCAGGTCTGGGGTCTGGGTTTTTACTATGAGGGAGTATTGTATTAATGCTGTCACCAGGGCTTTTGATGGGGTAGGGAGGAGATTTCCCAGAATCAGATCGTCACCTATTTTCCCCCTAATTTGGGCATGGTCAGAACTGTCATGGCTTTAGTGTGTATGTGCGTGTACTTATCATTATCGTGAGATTATAATGAGCCTGAGGTTGGCTGGAGAGTCAATATGGCATCTGGACCAGATCAAGCCCATCTGGAGCCCCCCCCCCAGCAGTTGGGACCAGATAACAGATGATAACTCGGTAGTAACCAGCTGGCAGCATGTGGTTATCAGCATCCAGGCTTTAACTTTCACAAGCACACAGCATAGCTGACAGGACAATGGGCTCTCAGTAATTTTGGGGTTCAGGCTGGTGACAAGAAGAGGAAAAGGAAACCATGGTGCCCACCCCAAAGACTGAATAGAAGGTCCATTGAACAGAAGCTGCTGAGTAGTGTCCCTCCCTGGGTCCTTACCTTGTCAATACCCAGCGGTGCTTTGAGCTACCTTCCCAGGACCCTGCTTAGAAGGATGGGTTTAACTCTGGCCTGGATGCTCTGGCCTTCTGGAAAATTCCTCAGCCAGCCAAAACTAACTTCCCACAATCTCAACAGTGTTAGCCTTGGGGGCTTTGTCCACATGCCCTGTGCAGAGTGTCTTGGCCAAGGCAGGCCCTGCCTCCTATCAGATGAGTTGAGTCCGTATTTCTCTGACTAGGCAGCAAGTCACCTGTGCAGGCCCGGGTGTCAGTGCTGGTCTGGTCAGAGCCAGGCTAGCCCCATGCGAGGAGGTGAGGCACACTGAGTAAGCACATGGACTCTGGAGCCCACTGTGCCATTTACTAGCTGTGTGACCTTGGGAGGCTATTTCACCTCTGTGCTTTGGTTTCCTCCTCTGGATTAAAAGAGGGGGGAAAATGAGCTGCATATGTGAAGGTGCTCTGAACAGTGCTGGCGCGTGGTGAGCACTATATACGACTTGTTAGTTACGCTCCATGGTGGCCGCTCAGCTTCCCCTCCGAACTGCACACATCATTAGGACAGCTTCGTTTGCACGGAGGCACCACACACCCCAAACTGGAGAGTCTAAGCCTTGGCTCTGTGTGGGTTGCTGAATCAGTCAAAGCCCTGAGGTGTTTGGCTGTGGGGCCTGAGCACCAGCTTAAACTCCCAGGAGCCCCTCACTCCTAGAATACTAAGATAATCGCTGACTTAGCTGACTTTATCTGGAGGGGAGAGGACAGATTAATGGCAACAACAATTAGATTAACCAGTGACACTTATGTGGCACTTACCATGTTCCAGGTGCTGTTTGAAGGATTTTTATGCATACATAGCCTCATAAAAAGTATCCATAAGTTCTATTCTTATTCTATTTTTTATTTTTTGGTACTGGGAATTGAACTCAGGACCTTGTGCTTGCCAGGCCGGTGCTTGTGCAAGCTGAGCTATATCCCCGGCCCCTTATTCTTATTTTAAAGAGGAAGAAACATACTCAAAAGAGGCTAAGGAACTTACCCAAGGTCAAACCATGAATAGGTGACAGATTCTGGATCTCAAACCAAACCCTGTGGCTTCCAAGTCACACCCTGCTCTATCTGACCTGGAAGCACATTTGATCTTGTGAATACCTCACCTGCTCCCAAAAGGATTTGGAAAGCCATAATGTGAATTTAGAAGGAACAGAGAACATTTGAAGGTAACCTCTGGCTGGGCCTGGGCACAGGGTGCTGCGTATTATGCAAATCCCCAGTGGGGGCTCGGAGGGAGCTGGAGCAAACCCCCAGGCAAGGCCCCTTCCTAGAGTGAAGCTGCTCCTTAGGTGTTCCACAGAAGATAAAGGACAGCGCCCTTGGAGTCAGGAACTGGAGATGGTTACTGTCAGGCCTGGCCTGAGAGTGACCTGAGAAAAAACTTCATGCTCCTGTGAAACAACCGCCTGCCCTCTGCAAACAAGAACTAAGGGCCATAAAGAAATTTAGGACCAGATCTGAGGTCTTCCTGATGCCAGCTCTATCTACAGACCCGTGCTGATTGTCTTTGCTGTTTTGACTTTAAACACTCCATCCGGATTCTTTGAAACTGGGACCCCAACCCTAACTCTATATATACTTAGCCTCCCCTCCAGATAGCTGCTGATATCACTCCAATGTCAGCCTGCCTGTATGTCGGTGGAATAAATTCTAATTTTTCCCACAATCTCGGTCTCCAGGTGTTTCCTCACGCCACACTGCCATTATCTAACAGTTACTAAGGAAACCACCAGTGTGGTAAAGCTCAAAACCAAGCCTGCCTGGTACTAAAAAAAAAAAAAAAAAAATGCAAATGACATTTTGAGAAGACAATTAGAACAAACTCCCTATGGAACTCAGGTAGACTTGTAGCATATCTGCTAGTGAATAGGGTTCTTTTGCATAATCACCCTGCATAGTTAGCAATTACCAGAGCTTATGACCTAGCTAGAGAAGTGCTTGCATAGAGAGAGGTGCAAGCCAAGAGGTTGGTAGAGAAGGATGGCCAGGGTGGGGGGGGGGTAGGAAAAAAGGTCTAGAAGCAGGAAGATGATTTGGGGGCAAGTAGGTGCAGGGATGTGGTGGACTCGGCTGAGGAGTGAATTGTTAAACTGGGGGGCAAAAGCACGAAGGCTCTGTGAGAAGTGAATGGTTAAACAGCAGGAAGCTTAGATTAGCAAGGTTTGTATCTGGCCGTTGTCCTTCCCTTTTCCTCAAGGAAATTGCCTAGCCTTGAGGCAGCTCCTTTCCCAAACTGCTTTTTTTTTTCTCATACTCTGATATTCTAAATTAAAGCCTGAGAGTTCTTGGCTTTGGTGTTGCTCCTGGGAATCTCCCTAACTCTGGGTGCTCTCGGTTGAGTAACCTGGTCCTCTTGGTGATTAAACTAAGTCTCATCTCCAAGTAATCATTTGTTCTCTATGCTGCCGTGATCCCACACTGCGACACAGGGAGACCAGTTGTGGTGTGGGGGGTTAGGGTGGCAGAGGTGGCAGGGAGGAGAAAGAGAAGTTGGTTTAGAACTGAATCCACAGGACTGACTGACCATTCCGCAGTCTGATCTGCTTATGGTGGTCTCCATCTTTGCCAAAAGAGTGACTCCACTGTGGCCCATTGACTTGCCCCTTGGCACATGCCAGATCTGGGAAGTCTTGCTTTAATAAAAGGAATCTGTCCAGCCTCATTGAACTCAATGTATTTGACCAGGAACCTTTATTTTCTCACAAAAGACCTGTTCTGGTTTTTGTGTGTGTGTGTGTGGGTACCAGGAATCGACCTCAGGACCTCGCGGGCCAGCAGGCGCCCGTGCTGCTGAGTGATATCACCGGCCCCTTTTTTCATATGTGGGTTCTGGGAGTCGAACTCGGGCCCTCGCACTTGCCAGGCAGGCGCTTATGCCGCTGAGCCATCTCACCGGCCCTTGTTCTGGTTATTGCTATCACTACCCCCAGATGCAAGTTGTCTTCAGGACCCACCTTGGCAAATACCAGCCAGAGTATGGAGACTTCTCTGCTGGCCTGGTCTCCAAGGCCTTCCATGATCTGGCCCCAGTGGTCTGCCCAGCCTGATTCTCGGCTCTGTCTTGTGTAGCCTATTTTCTAGTCAAATGGGGCCACATGCTGTTGCAAACTTGTCTTTGTCCCAAGATACGACTGCTTAGCTCTGTCCAAGTCCCACCTACTATTCAGAGATGTAGCTCAGAGTCACAAAAGCACAAAAAAAATCCCTTTAGCTGGACTCTGTGGTTCTGCCCAAGGGCCCCAGGTGATAGGGCAGGCCAGAAAGGACAGGTGAGGAGATGCAGGAGAGGAAGCAAGAAGTTTCAGTACCCTATGCCTGCCTTCGAAACATAAAAATAGGTTGAAGCAATTCTGCAGGTCAAGTCTTTTGAGAAGAAATATCATTTTCTTCCTGACTTCTGGCCTGTAGCTTTCACACCCTTGGAATCCTTGATTCTACTGGGAATCAGTGAACAAATATAGAAAGGCTAGGATGGGCTCTGGGGAGTTTCAGTAGGAGTCCAACTGGGTCCAGAAAACATGTGGCGCTTGCCAATAAATGGGCTTTGTCTGGTGTCAGATAGGCTTGGGTTTCAATCCTGTATTGGCTGATTAATAGTTGTGTGATCAGTTTCCTCATCTGCAAAGCAGAGATGACCCTTAACTTTTATGTATATGACAAAGATTAAATGATTTTTGAGAGGATTACATGAGATGATGATGATGGTAATGATTTATGGTACTGGAGATCGAACTTTGAACTGAGCCACATCCTCAGCCCTTTTTTTAAATTTTGAGACAGGATTGCTAAATTGCTAAATTGCTTAGTCTGGGCTCAACCTTACAATCCTCCTGCCTCAGCCCCCACCTCTATAGTGCTGGAATTATAGCCACGTACCACCGAGCCTAGCTGAGGAGATTACCTGAGATTAATTCAGATAAATCCCCTAGTGAAATGCCTGGCCTTCTCTATCATCCACTCTGAAATATATACATACCCCACCCGCCAATCCATCTCTGTCCTTTTAGCCTGTTTTATATTCTTAATAACATTCCATTTATGTGCTTATTTATTTATTGTCTGATTACTCCATTAGAATATACTTTTCACAAGAGATATGATTTTGTTTTTGTTTTTGTGGTGGTGGGGATGGAACCCAGGCCCTCACACTTGCTAGGCAAGTGCTCTACCATCGAACTACATCTCTAGACTCCTGATTTGGGGGTTTTAAGTCTATATGGGGCCGGTGAGATGGCTCAGCAGCGTAAGCGCCTGCCTGGCAAGCGCGAGGGCCCGAGTTTGACTCCCGGAACCCACATATGAAAAAAGGGCCGGTGATATCGCTCAGCGGCACGGGCGCCTGCTGGCGCGCGAGGTACTGAGGTCGACCCCCGGTACCCACAAAAAAAAAAAAAGTCTCTATATCCCCAGTCCCTTGAGTAGTAGGTGCTCATTCAATGAATAAATATTTGTTTAAGTGTTCATTAAATCTTTATTGAATGAATTAAAAATGCATGAGTAGTAGATCCTGACGGGGTAAACACATGATACAGCTATGGAGGCAGCTTTCTTATGCATAAAGCTCTTGTGTGCATAGAGCCTACAGTGCTGGGAGTTTGGTTCATGGCTGCTGGCTAGCATGGGACCTAGTGTAAGGGGTGTCCTGGGGGTACTTGTTCAGGGTCTGTGTTTGGGAAACAATGCCCATTAGCATAAGAAATGTTTCAGGAGGTTCTTCTTTAAACAGAGTTACCACAGTCCTTTGGTCACTCTACTAGCTTCCCAAGGGTTGCCAGAACAAATTACCACAAATATGGCAGCTTCACATCACAGAGATTTCCTCTCTCATAGCTCTAGAGGCCTGAAATCCGAACTTAATCCACTTAATTCCCTCTGAGTTCTTTGCCTCTTGCGGCTTTTGGCTGTATTGCTCTAATCTCTGCCGTCATCTTTGCAAGGCCTCTCCCTTCCCTGTGTGTCTGGTCTATCTCTTACAAGGACATTTGGCATGACATTTAAGGCCTACCCCAGATAATCCAGGAGAGTCTCCTCATTTTAAAATCTTTAACACCCTTTAATCTCCTGTAAACATCCTTTGACCAAATAAAGTAACGTTCACAGGTTCCAGGTTTAGGACTGGACTTCAGTTTGGGGGACACTGTCAGCCAACCAGTCACTAACGCCTCTATTTTTCACATCTTCTGTACTGTCACTACAGAAGATATTGTGAGAAATTGTGACTTGAGGAAAACGGAGTTGTAGAAAGAATGGAGGTGGGGATGGAAGTAGATTACAGGAAAAAACTTTTTGAAAATTTAAGAGAATCCTAGTCAGGCACAGTGGTGCATGCCTATAAGCCCAATGACTGGAGAGGCAGAAACAGGGGGATCACAAGTTTAAGGCCAGCCTGGACACAGAGCAAGACCCTGTCTCAAGGGCCGGGGGATATAGCTCAGTGGCACAGCACCTGCCTGGCAAGCACGAGGTCGTGAGTTCGATTCCCGGTACAAAGAAAAAAAAAAAAAAAAAGGAAGACCCTGTGTCAAAATAAAATTAAAAGGGCCAGGGATGTAGCTTAGCAGTAGAGCACTTGGCTAGCATGCACAAGGTCCTGTGTTCCATCCTACAATGCAGAAAAAACAGTCCTGCAATTGGACGAAGCTCTCCTGCTCATTCTTTTTTGTGTGTCAAGGACTGAGACCTACAGTGTACAAAGACACGAAGAGGTAATTGCCTGATGGAGAATAATGACTGCACTGTGCTTCTCATGCTATTAGGCTGGGAGGGTGTGTGGGTTTGGGTGGTTCTCAAGAGCTCTCCAGGTAATTGTAGTGCACACCAACAGTGGAAAACCACTAAGACAATAGTGTCGAGGAGATGAGAATTTCAAAACAGCTGTTAATGCATATTATCTTTAGGAGCAGTAACAATGTTCCTAATGTTGACATCAATAATTAACCCTCTTAACCTTCTTAGTGAGATAGTCATGAATGTGCAAGAGCCAGGAACACTGGCTGCTGCCTCTGCTGCTGGAGGGAGAAGTAGTTCATCAGTGTGAGGTGCAGTGAAAAGCATGAAAGAAAAGGCGTCACTGGAGCCCAGATGGTCTAGCGCCTCAGTTCCCAACTGGAGACAGCAGAGGAGGTTTATATACCTATTACTGCACCTCAGTGCCTTGCATTAAGTGTGCATACGATAAATCTTTGATAAGTGATTCATAAATTAATTGACCTAATTAAAACACCACTTTGATGACTTTTTTGTTTGTTACTTGCAGTACTGGGGATTGAACCCACAGCCTTGGCACTGAGGTACATCTCCAGTCCTTCTTATTTTTTGTTTTGAGACAGTGTCTCACTAAATTGCTAAATTGCCCAGGCTGGGTTCAAACTTTCAGTCCTCCTTCCTCAGACTTCCAGAGCGCTGGGATTACAGGTGTGTTCTACCAAAGCCAGCTGGACTTCTTTTAAAGCAGCTATAGTGGGGCGTGGTGGCGCACACCTGTAATCCCAGCACTCAGGAGGCTGAGGCAAAGAGGACTGTCACAAGTTCGAGAACAGTCAGAACTACATAGTGAGATGCTGTCTCAAAAACAAATCCAGGGGCCGGTGAGATGGCTCAGCGGCATAAGCGCCTGCCTGGCAAGCGCGAGGGCCCGAGTTCGACTCCCGGAACCCACATGCGAAAAAAGGGCCAGTGATATCGCTCAGCGGCACGGGCGCCTGCTGGCACGCGAGGTCCTGAGGTCGACCCCCGGTACCCACACACACACAAAAAACCCAAATCCAAACCAAACCAAAAACAAAATACAATGATTATAACAGTGTACTGTAATAAAAGTAATGTGAATGTAGTCTCTCTCTTTCTCTCAAAATATCTTATTGTACGTGTTATGGCTTATATGTAGATGTCCCCCCAAACCCTCATGTGCTCCTAGGTGGGGCTTTTGGGAGGTGTCTGGATCATGGGTGTGTCATACTGGATTAGTCCACTGATGGGTTTACAGCTGGGAGATGAAGCCTAAAGGTGGGTCACTGTGGGTATGGCCTGGAAGGGTGTTTATATATCCTTCCTCCTCCTTTGAGTGCTAGCTGCTTCATGCCTGCCCTGCCATGAACTGTTTTTCCTCTGCTGTGCCCCTCTGTCATGCACCCTGCCTGGGAGCCACCTGACCATGGACTGAAACCTCTACAGACTGTGAGCTACAATAAACCTTTCTTCCTTTAATTTGTGGGTGTTGAGTATTTTGTCCCAGCAATGAGAAAGTAACCAAGACAGTACCTTTTCGCTTGAAGCACTTTATGGCATCTCTTTGGCATATCCAAATTAATGGCTTGCTACTCTTGTGCTTGGGGCCATTATTAAGTAAAATGAGGGTTACTTGAATACAGTACTTCAATATCTGGATAGTTGATTTGAATGACTAACAAGCTGGTAGCATATATAATGAGAATACACTAACTCAGAATGGCACACAATTGAACATTTTTGAGTTATTTATAAATATTGCATTTAATATTTTCAGACTACAGAAGACCATGGGTAACTGAAACTGTAGAAAGTGAAACCAAGTATAAGGGGGACTACTATATCTTTCCCTTTCTCTATTGGGTCTTACCCAGGACTTTCCTAGCCACTAGCTCCCTAAGTCTCCCAGCTGTCTGGAGAGATAAGCCAGGCATACTTTTTTTTTTCTTATTTTTTTATTGTGGTAAAATGTACATGACACAAAACTTACCATTTTAACTATTTTCTTGGACAGGGGATCACAGATACATTTTAGTGATAAGCAATGTGTTTTCTCACATGTAAAATATCATCTTTAACGTAAAAGTCCCAAATCAAACCATTTCAGTATATTGAAAGGATAACATAGGATGGCGGATTTGAGGCTGCTTTTTTTTTTTTTTTTTTTTGGTGGGTACCAGGGGTCGACCCCAGGACCTCGTGTGCCAGCAGGCACCCGTGCCGCTGAGCGATATCACCGGCCCTTTTTTCGTATGTGGGTTCCGGGAGTCGAACTCGGGCCCTCGTGCTTGCCAGGCAGGCGCTTATGCTGCTGAGCTATCTCACCGGCCCAGAAGCTGCTTTTTGTAAACTTTAAAATTCTAGATTAGGGGCTGGTGAGATGGCTGAGCGGCTTAAGCACCTGCCCGGCAAGCGCGAGGGCCCGAGTTCAACTCCCCGAACCCACATACGAAAAAAGGGGCCGGTGATATCGCTCAGCAGCATGGGCGCCCGCTGGCGCGCGAGGTCCTGAGGTCGACCCCCCGGTACCCACAAAAAAAAAATTCTAGATTAATTGGAACAATTGTAAATGTCAGGAAGAATACACTATTATATTTTATCCCTTAGTCTTGGGGTGGGGCAAAAATGTCAGTTGGAATTAGACTCTGTTTTAAGTTATTTGGACACTTATTTTAACATAAGCACTTTTATTTTGGCAGGCAGCATGCAATTTTTAAGAAATATGGTAGAACACATAACTTTTTTCAATTAAAAAAAATTTTTTTTGTAGCCCCAGAGATTGAGCCCAGGGCCTTCACACTGAGCTACGTCCCCAGTGATTTTTTATTTTTATTTTTTTGAGACAGGGTCTCACTAAGTGATTAAGTTGCCCAGGCTGGGCTCAAATGTGTGATCTTCTTGTCTCAGCCTCCAAAGTGCTGGGATTACAGGCATGCGCCACCATGCCCAGCTCTGAATTTGACTCTTCTGGGCTCACACGATGTTTGTCCCTTTTTTTTTTTTTTTTTTTTTTTAAATCTCACTTAGCTTCATGTCCTCCAGGCTCATCCATAGTGAGGCATGTGTCAGAATTTCCTTCCCTTTTAAGGCTGAATAATGTTCCTTTGTATGGTTATGCACTTTGTGTGTGTGTGTGTGCACACGCATGCGCCTGTGTGCATGCATGCACATGCATGTTACTGGGGATGGAACTTAGGGCCTTAAGTGTGGCAGGCAAGTGCTCTACCACCGAGCTATATCTGTAACAATATTCTCATTTTGTTTTCCATTCACCCATCAATGGACAGTTGAGTTGTTTCCACATTTTGGCTATTGGGAACAATGCTGCTATGAATGGGGATGATTTTGCAGGAGAGAAAAGTGAGACTCAAGAGCACTTAGCAAATAAGTGACAGGGCAAGGATTCCCGTGTGAGTGTGATATAGGATATATCTTACTCGTCCACCAGGTAAGGCAGTCTCCAAAGAAACACGTGCCTTGCTCTCCTCTCTTCCCTTCTCACAGCCTTAGCTACCCAGCCAGCTGGCTGTTCACAGTTCCAGGGAGCTTGGGACAGGTCCTTTAGGAAAGCCCCACATAGAGTTTGGGCCAGAAGCTTGGGCTTCTCTGCTTGGATGACATTTGTGCCTGTTTCTGACCAAAGAAAGATCTGAAAAGAAAGGAAGATGTTGGGATCTCTCTCTCCTCCTAGTCTGTGTGTTGCTTCCTAGGGCTTCCTGACACCTTGGTCCCTGCTAAGGTAGGTGTTTTCTTCAACAGGCATCACCACTACAGTCCCCAGGAGGAGGCAGAGGGAGAAAGAGACGGGCAAGTTCATGCTTGGAATTTTCTGTGTGGGCCAGATCTGAGAAGGGGGCTTCTCACAAGCTGTCTGGCCTCAATCCCTCTATCCCTCCCTGCTGCTCCCAGACATAACCAGACGTGTAGAATGCAAGGACATTGTCAAAGCTTGGCATGCTGGTTTGAAAACTTTGCACCTAAGTGGATGAGAAAAGTCTGAATGTTGCCCTACTTTCCTTGCCTGACTCTAAGGAATGGCAGCCCCTCAAACAAGCATAAAAGTTAAGAGCACTCAAAGCTCTCTCAGGAGTGGCATTAAATCTTCAAGAAGCATTTCAGCCACAAGTCACACTCCATTTGGTATTTCAGCTATGCCATAATGTTACCAGACAGTTGGTGTCAGTCTCACCCGGTATCCAGGTTCTTTGTATCCTGAATGAACAATTGAGCAGGATACACAGAAGTAGTAAGAAAGGCAGAGATTTATTAAAGGACAGTATACTCTACAGAGTGGGAGGGGGCAAATGAGAAAACTCAAGAGGGAGTTTGACTCAGAGCAGCCCAATTTGCTTTTGGTTTGAGGTTTTTATTGGAGCCTTTTCTGGATCTTGGGGTCTGGGGTGGTACCTAACAGAACTCTGTCCAATTAATTGAAAGTCTCCATCCCCATGTCGGGAGGGGACAAATTTGAACTTTTATTATTGGAAACAGCATGGCTTGCAAAGCAAAACAGGGTGATCAAACTGCAATACTAATGATATCATAATGACCAATAAGCCAGGCATGGTGGTGCACTCCTATAATCCCAGCACTCAGGAGGCTGAGGCAGGAGGATCACTTTGAGTTTGAGGCCAGCCTGGGCTACATAGTGAGTTCAAGGACAGCCTGAATTACACAGGGAGACCCTGTCTTAAACAAAACAAAACAAAACAACAACCAAAAAACCATAATGACTGTGGGTTACTCTGAAGCAGTTAGAGGGCATGCTCCTCCAGCTCATGTCAGAGGTCAAAGAAGTGTATAGATAGGGGCAGGAGCATATTTTTGGCTCATATGTGAATGTTAAGGAAATACAGTGAGAGCAGGATGCTCTTGTGGTCTTCAAGAGCCACAAGGCATCCTGACTTTTGTAAGCCTAAGGCCAGGATGTCTCCTACACTGTCTCCTACCTCAATAACCCAGGCCGTATGGCTCACCAGTCTAAGTGGAGGAGTGTGGGATGGAGCCCAGGGCCTCACATATGCTAGACAAGCACTCTACCACTGAGCTACAACCCAGCCCACACTCCGGACTTAGGAAGGGAGATGATGAACACCTCTGTCATTTACATTTACTTGTTTTACATGTAGTCTAATACATCCTCATTGATCCAGTATCCCAGAGTAGACCATGGGAAAGCTGAGATCACTGGAGAGAGGCAGAGGGCATAAGGCTGGGGCCAGAATGCGTGTTGCACAAGTTCACGTCAAAGTGAGAAAGGTGCAGGCGCCATCTGTTCTGGCCACTTGAGCAAAGAGGTTGACCAGAACAGAGAGACCTTATTACTCAGATGCCAGCCCAGGCTTGACTAGGCTATGCCACGATAACAACAAAAAAGCACCAAACTGGGCTAAGCTGTGTAGTTTGGTGACATGTTTGAGGCTTTGAGGGGTTCAGTCATCAGCAACACACACACACACACACACACACACGCACACGCACACGCACACACACACACACACAAGGCCCCAAACCTCAGAGTGTTAACCAAACAGGACTTTACCTCTCTCACTAGATGTGTTAGTAGGGCTTGGCTTACAGCAGTCACACAGGGACCCAGGTGCTGGTGGCCCCATCTCAGCACGTGATCTAATGCTCATGGCACTGTAGGAGGAAAACCAGACGAACAGCACTGCACGCTGTCTCCTAAAGCTTTATTGGCCACAGCAAGCCACAGGTCCCCAACCAATCCAAACTGCATCGGCAAGAACAGCCCTGCCTGGCTGGGAGGAGGACTTGCTTGCAGATCTGGCAGCTGTCACAGCTCCTCTCTAGTCAAGACTTGGCTTTTAGATGGATTAGAGCACAAAGGGAAAACATGGATTTCTAAGAGCCCGTGTGGCCGGGGCCAGAGGCGGAGCATCTGATCTAACCCATCCTTTGCTACCCAAAGGCATGGGCACGACCGTGCCACCCAAGCCCCAGAATGGAAACAGTTACACTGGAAACAATGACGGGGCATTGAAAAGTAGTCTTCTCCTCTGTAGGTTCTATTCATTCCCTATTTTTGCTGTAACAAATCATGACAAACTCGGTGGCTTCAAATAACACACATTTATTATCTTATACTTCTAGAGGTCAGATGTCTGAGATGTCATCCTGGACTAAAATCAAGATGTCAGCAGGATTGTGCTCTTCCTGGAGGTTCTCAGGAGGACTGTCTCTTTGCCTTTTCCAGATTATAGACCTCTTCGATATTCCTTGGCCCATGGCCTCCTCCTCCATTTTAAAATATGGCAACATCAGGCTAGGCCTCCTCATGCTGCAGGATTTAGTTCTTTCAATCTGCTGCCCTCTGCCACTTCTTAGGGCCCTTGTGATCACATTGGGTCCACCTGGCTAAACCAGGCACCTCTCCCATCACAATGTCAGCTGATAGCGACCTTGATTCCCCTTGCCACATAATATATTCAGAGGTTCTGGGGTAGGACATGGACATCTTTGGTGGTGATGGGAATTATTCTGCCCACCATACAGATTTAGGATGAAAAGTCTCCATCCTAGGAGAAAAAGTGGCAGTGTCAGAGCTTGGAGACTCCCTGTGAATACATAATGTGCAGCTATAGCCCCATTTAAATATTTTAAAGTTAGACTGGATGTTGATATTTTCAAATTAAGCATTTTGAAAGTATGAACTCTAAAACTACTGTTATCCGATATATACTTTTTGAGACAGAGTCTGACTATGTAGCCTAGGCTGGCCTTGAACTCGTGGCAATCTTGCTGCCTCAACCTCCCGAGTGCTGGGATTACAGGTGTGCACCACCACACATGGTTTGTGCTCTGATATTTTATCAATTTGAATTATTCCACCCAGCAGCTGATCAGCTCATCACTTTAGGTGTCATAGACTGAGGTCTGTATGTATCCTGCTTGTGTTTTCTCTCCACATCTTACCAAAATGGCCAGCTCAGGGCTGGGGGTATAGCTCAGTGGTAGAGCAATTGCTTAGCACACATGAGGTCCTGGAGATTGATCCTTAGTACTGAAAAGAAAGTGAGACAGCAATAGCAAGCAAGCAAGACGAAAGAGAGGGAGAGGGGGAGGGGGAAAGAGAGAGAGATAATAAAAACTATACATGTACCATTCCCCACAAAGGATGTAATCATTATGTAATGCAAACATGTACTAATAAAAAATAAAAACTGAAAAAAAATACCAAAATGAAGCCATCTCTGTGCTGGGTGCTCCTTCCTAGTAGTGCTCTGAGGAGGTGCTAATTTCCTGAAGAGAAACAGACCCTGGTTTGTGCAGGGAGATGGGTCATCTCTCCCATGCACTTGGCAGATTTCCTCAGTTTCCCACAGAAGCAGCAATGAAAGGGTTATGATGAATGGCTTAGTGGAAACTTACATATTGCAATGACAAGCAATGACCAGACCCCTCTCCCCACCAGATGACTGGCACTGTGAAAGGTTCTAAGACCTATTTTGACACCAGGGAGGCAAGAATTGCAAGAATGACTCAGGTTAAATTTCCCCACATTCTGCCCAGATGGGGTGCAGAACTGAAATTAGGTTGGTTTAGAAAAATAATAGAGACCATGTCTATGGCATACTTAGACTTATAATCTGAAACTAGTTACGAGAATAGAGCATACCTTTCAGTGTACTGAGGAGCTTGGGCAGAGCAGAGGGCGGAGCACAGCCATTCGTGGGACATGGAAAATCACAGCTTAACTGATTTTCTTTATTCACATCAGAGGACACGGTTTCCTACAAAGTTATAAACAGTAGCATTATAGGAAGACTGAGAGATGACAAATAGTTGGGGTGCTCTAAAGAACAGTTCCTGCATAAAGTGGTGCAGCCTTTTTGGAGAGCAATTAGGCAGTATCTAGGAAACAGGTGCATCGGCTAGATTCAGCACCCCTCCCCAGCTAGTGCTCAGAAATACAGCGTATGCCACAAGGATGTCCTCAAACAAGTTCCCTCTTCTCTAGCCTTCCTCCCACTGCTCAAGCTGGCATCTCTCCATTGGCCCCCCGGACCAGCCTCTCCTCTCCAATGTCTCTGCGCCCAGCCTTGTCTTGCTAGGGAAAGATTGCTCAGAGCACAGGTCTGATCATCTCTCTTCCCTGTTCACAGCTCCACAGGCTCTTCCACTGCCCTCTGGAGATGGGCCGGTGCGCTGAGCTGGGCACACATGGCCCCATGGTCTGGCTCCTTCACAAGGCCCCACTTTCTGAGTGTGCTGCACATTTGCTCACCAGTGGGCCAAGGAACTTCTCTCTGTGCCTCTGTCCATGCTGCTTCCATCCGCTTGGCCCTAACTCAGTTGCCTTATTTTATATTAGGAGTCTCCTCCTTTCCCTTCGAACCCCTCAACGCAGTCTTAGTCGTTTCTTCCTGGGCTCCTACAGCACAGCGTGTACCAGGATAGAACAGAAATTGGTATATCATAATTGTAACTTTTTGCATAGTTCTTTCACCTCTGCTTAATGAATTTCTTGAAGGTACAGGTTATGCCTGGTGTCTCCATTTTCCTTCCATCTTGTAAGATTCCCAATAGTTCTCTCCAGGGGCTGGGTAGAGCATTTGCCTAGCATGCATGAAGCCCTGGGTTCCAGCCCAAGTACCAAAAAAATACTCTCTCCGAGGGTGTGGTTTCAGGCTCCGGGGCCTCCCCATCCTCCCAGATCCCCTCTTGCTGCTCTCAGCCACCTCAGGCTGAGGATACTGTAACTTCAGTGTTAGAGATGGGGTTGGGAAGAGTCACTTTTACTTCACTCAGTGGCTGAACAAAAGCACATGGTATCTGGACCATATGCCTGATCTGCCACTTTCTCTCTGAGCATGGACAAGTTGGTCTCTGAGCCTCTGTTTCTTCCTGGGTAAAATATGGAAAATAATAATAGCAACGCTTAGAAACCCCCGTGAAGATAGTGGGAGATGAAGTGAAAGTGTTCTGCAAACTGTCACGTGCTGCACACTAACCATTTATTTAATTTTTAAAAGTTAAGTCCTCAAAATTAGGAAGCTGGTTCATACAGATTAAAACTTCCCTATTCCTCTCCCAGTGTTTAAACTAGCTTCATGCTTAACTCTGCTTCAACCTGTCTTCACCTGCAGGACACTGTCCTTTTTTCTACATGTTGTTTTTTTCACTCATGCCCAGTTGTTATCCTCACTGACAGCAAAGCACCATGGTCCTTCTGTGACATGATCAACTGGATATTAGTGTCCCAGATCTGGGTTCAAGTCTTAACCCTCACTGTGTGACTTTGGATTGGTTACTTAACCTCTCCATGCCTCCGTTTTATCGTCTTCTATTTCTTAGGTATGGGATGAGGATTATGTGAACCCTAAAACTGTTCCTTTCAATTTTAATAATTGCCATCTCTACACTCTTTCAGCCTCCCACACATTTAATCACACCCAGGATACCACCGCCTTCACTCAGCCAGTTTCATTTTCAAGGTTTTAAACTTGGAAATCCTCTTTTCTGAGTGTAACCTTTTGTTCTTTCAGTTCTCTGTCTTCCACCAAACTCATTTTGTCTTCAGCTTATCTTAACCTCTCAAGTCATCTGTCTTTGTCGGGTCTGTCACCTCTCTGCCACACCGCAACTCCACAGCTAGTCATTTCATCATACTCTCCCTTCTGCGTGGCATTTCCACCCTGCCTTTCTCTGGATGTCTTCTCGGCCCAGATAATCCTCTGCTTACTATGTTACCTCCCGAATCTGCAGGAGAGATTGTCCTTTCCTCCTGTGCTATGGGAACATCCTCATTACCAGAACAGCTGCCTGCTTCTTCCCGGGTTCTTCCTGCCATGGCCGAGGAAGAATCATCCCTTTGCTGCCAACAGTCTCTGTAATGGGTGACCTGGTTATTACTCCATAGTGTCTCTTCCAGGCCTTGCTTCAAAAATGATCCTCTGTATCATTTGCCTCTTCTGTTGTTCTTTCTTCTTCTCCTTCCTCTCAGTGTTCAATAAACTCAAATCTTCTCCATTCTAAAACCACCTTCTCAGCCCCTGCTCCAGATAATATTCTATACTGACTCATGCCTCCACTAAGCTTCTTTAAAGGCTAGACTACACAGGCTCCCAGACCTGCTCATTACCTACTCGCTTGTTGGTGCCTGATCCCCTCACTTCTGCTGCTACCACTCTACTTGATCACCAACCTGACGATCACCAAATCATTCTACTTGACCACCAACCCGAATACACGCAGGTGCCAAATGCGGATGGCACTCCCCATCCTCTGCCTAGCCCTTGGCACTCTGGCCTGCCTGTTTTTTTCTGAAACAATTTCCTTCCTTGATCTTTGCTGCTGCTTCGTTGCTTCATTGTGGTTTTACCTCTGTCTGTTCTCTTCCTCAGCTACGATGCTCTTCCTTTGACATCACTCACCCAGAGAGCATATCTACACTCATGGTTTCCCCCAGGGGTTGGTAGACTTCTCTTAAATGACAGAGACATCTTTTTGGCTTAGTGGGCCAACAGACAAAAATTAAGGCAGTTATGTAGGTACTTCGATAAACATTTAATATGCAAAAAACATTTCAGCTTGAAAGCCATCTGAAGACAAGAGGTGGGTTTGCTTTGGCCTATGGGCTGTAGTTTGCCAATTCCCGGTTTCAACCACCTCTAAACAGAAAACTCACCAGATGGTCCTTTTGGAGCCCATGTCTCCTCAGAGTTCCCGACCTGTGCTCCCAAATGTCTATTGCACATCCATATATGTTATTCTGTATGCAGCTCAGATTCTGTATGTGCTCAAAACGAATGCACCCCTCCCCAAATCACTTCCTCTTCCTGAATTACCTTTTTTTGCTAATGGTGTTATAATTCTCCCAGTTGCTAAAGTTCAAAATCTGAGTCCCTTCTGGTCTCTCCTCCCCTCCCTAAACTGTTAGTGGTGTCACTTCCTAATCACCTCTTGAAGAGCTCACCTTGTCTCCATTCCATGCAGTCTGTCGTGGTCCAAGCCCCCAGCTTCTCTTGCTTGGATGACTGTCACAGGCCCCCTCACTGGTTTCCCTGTCTCCAGTCTGTGCTTCCACCCAATCCAGATTCTACAGTCAGAGATCTTTCTTTTTTTTTTTTTTAAGATTCTCTTCAATTTTTGGAAGAGTTTCAGGATGGTTGGTGTTAATTCTTTAAATGTTTGTTAGAGTTCTCCAGGGAAGCCATCTAGTTCTGGGATTTTCTGCTAGGACGGTTTTGATTACTGTTTCAATGTCCTTATTCATTCTCGGTCTGCTCAGATTTTCTACATCTTTGTGATTCAGTTCTGGTTGTTTCTAGGCATTTATTCACTTCTTCTGGGCTATCCAATTTGTTGTCATATAACTGTTCATCATATTGTCTTATGACCCTTTGTACTTCTGTGGTACAGGTTGTGATGTCCCCTTTTTCATTTCTGAGTTTAGAGCCTTCTTTCTTTTTCCTAATCTAGTTAAGTGTTTGTGAATTTTGTTGATCTTTTCAAAACACCAACTTTTCCTTTTGTTGATGTTTTCCTCTGTGGCTATTTCATTTATTTTTTCTCTAATCTTTATTTCCTTCCTTCTAGTTTTAGGTTTAGATTGCTCTTCTTTTTCTAGCTTCTAGAAGCATAAAGTTGGGTTATTTGAGATCTTTCTTTTTAAATGCATGCCTTTATAGCTATAAACTTTCCTGTTAGCACTGCTTTCTCTGCATCCAGTAAGTTATGGTATGTTGTGTTTTTATTTTCATTTTCCTCAAGATACTTTCTACTTTCCCTTTCAAATTCTTTGACCCATGGGTTGTCTAAGAGTATGTCACTCAATTTCCACATATTTGTAGATATTCCAGTTTTCCCTGTGCTATTGATTTCTAGTTCCATTCCACTGTGATTGGAAAAGAAACTCTATGATTTCATGTTCTCAAATTTGATAAGACTTTTTTTGTTGTTGTTGTTAGACAGGGTCTCGCTATATAGTTCAGGCTGGGCTTGAACTCACTTTGTAGACCAGGCTGGCCTTGAACTTGCAACGATCCTCCTGCCTCAGCCTCCTGAGTGCTGGGATCACAGGCGTGCACCACCACACTCAGCTGATAAAACTTATTTTGTGGCCTAACATGTGGTCTGTCCTGAAGAATGTTCCATGTAAACTTGAGAAGGATGTGTAGTATGCTGTTGTTGGGTAGAGTGTTTTGCATATGTCTGCTAGGTCCAATTGCTCTGTAGTGTTGTTCAAGTCTTCTGTCTCCCTGCCAATCTTCTGCCTATTCTCCGCATTATTGAAAATTGGGTATTGAAGTCTCCTGTTATTACGGTGTTGCAGTTTATTTCTCCCTTCAAATTCTGTCAGTTTGGAGCTCTGAGGTCTGGTTCATATTTATAATTGTTATGTCTTCTTGGCAAATTGACCCTTTTTTCATTACATAATGTGCTTTGTGTCTAAGAGACTGTTATTTAAAGTTTGTTTTGTCTGATATTAGTACAGCCACTCCTGATCTCTTCTGGTAACCATTTGCATGGAATATCTTTTTCCATCTATACCAGTCAATGCTCACTGGAGAAACATATTTAATATAAGATATATAAATATATAGGGATTTACAAGGTAGGCTTACAATGGCCACCTGCAGAGGTGGGTGTGGAAGAGTGCGAAAGGGCTGTCTGGGTGCTGGAGATCTGAAGGATCCAGTTAAAGGTCAAAGGCCTGGAGCTTGCTGTAGTGTCCCATGCGAGTTTGCATCAGGAGGCTGAAGGGTCTATGCTAGAAGCCAGGAGATGACATTCAAGGTGAAGGCTGGAGCTCCTCTAAAGAAGCAGAAGCAAGCCATCCTTCTTCATTCCCCTTTTTATTCCATCTAGGTTACAAGGCTATTGATTGGTGCCACCCACACCCAGGTGGGATTTCCATTATCTACACCCAGAATTATGATAACCCAATTTAGTTGCCATACGCCCTTAATCCATATTCACACACCCTAGATCCAGCCACCTCTGAAAAACCCCATGAGTACATGAGGCTTTGGGGGGACATCTAGATCATAACCATAATATCATCCTTTCACTTTCAGCCTATGTGTGTTTCTAATTGTGAAGTCTCCTTTTTTTTATTAGTACACATTTGTCATACATAATGATTACATTCACCATAGGGAATTTGTACATGTATATAACATATCTTACTTCTTCTATTTTTTTCCCAGTCCCCTCCCTTCCCTTCAACCCTTCTTTCCCTCCCCATTTACAGAAGCTTTGTTTCCATTTTTCCCTTCCATTTTTTAAAATCCCTTTTCCCTTCTTTCTCTCCCCTCTCCCCCTCCTTTGTTCCCCCTCCCTTTTGAACATTTTCTTCCTATTTCTCAATATCTATCCCCCATTCGCTCCTTTTTAACCCTTAGGTTTCTCACATGAGGGAAACATGTGATATTTAAATTTGTGTGTCTTATTTATTTCACTTAAAAGTATGGTCTCCAGGTGCATCCATTTACCTACAAATGACTCAAGTTTATCTTTCTTTATGCAGAGTAGTGCTCCATTGTATATAAACACCACATTTTCTTTATCTATTCATCAGTTGATGGGCATCTGGGCTGTTTCCAAGATTTGGCTATTATAAATTGTTCTGCTATAAACATGGGTGTGCATATATCACTGTGGTATGATGCTTTTAACTCTATTGGGAAGGTGTCTAGGAGGGGAACGGCTGGATCAAATGGAACTTCTAGTTTTAGCTTTTTGAGGAATCTCCACACTGATTTCCACAGTGATTGCACCAGTCTACACTCCCACCAGCAGTGGACAAGGGTTCCTTTTTCCCCACAGTCTTGCTGGCAGTTGTTATTGGTTGATTTCTTGATGATAGCTAATCTTTCTGGAGTGAGATGGAATCTCAGTGTTGTTTTAATTTACATTTCTTTTTTTTTTTTTGTAGGTACCGGGGGGTCGACCTCAGGACCTCACGCGCCAGGAGGCACCCGTGCCGCTGAGCGATATCACCGGTCCCTTTTTTGTATGTAGGTTCCGGGAGTTGAACTCGGGCCCTCGCGCTTGCCAGGCAGGCACTTAAGCCGCTGAGCCATCTCACCGGCCCTTAATTTAAATTTATTTAGTTCTTTTTTTTTTTTTTTTTTTTTTTTTTTTTTAATGCAGGGTCTCACCATGTAATACAGGCTGGCCTTGAACTCACATATGTAGCCCAGGCTGCCCTCGAACTCACTCATGGTGATCCTCCTGCCTCAGCCTCCTGAGTGCCAGCTGCCCTCGAACTCACTCACGGTGATCCTCCTGCCTCAGCCTCCTGAGTGCCAGGTGTGCGCCCGGCTGCATTTCTTGAAAGATCAATGATGTTGAACATTTTTTCATATATTTATTTGCTGTTCATACTTCTCCATCTAAGAAGTGGCAATTCATTTCAGATGCCCATTTTTGGATTGGGTCTTTGAATTTGTGGGGTCTGATATTTTGAGTTGTTTATATATTCTAGATATGACTCCTTTGAGGAATAGCTGGTAAAAATGTTTTCCCATTCTGTGGGTTGTCTCTTCATTCTGTTGGTGGTTTCTTTTGCTCTGCAAAAGCTTTTTAATTTGATGTGATCCCAGTTGTTGATTCTTTGTAATATTTCTTGTGCAGTTGGGGTTTTGTTCATAAAGTCTTTGACTACACCTACGTATTCAAAAGTTTTACCTATGTTGTCTTCCAGCAGATTAAGTGTTTCTGTTCTAATGTTTAGATCTTTGATCCATTTCAATTTTAGTTTAGTGCATGATGAGAGATATGGGTCTAGGTTTAATCTTCAGCATGTGGAAAGCCAGTTTCCCCAGCACCATTTACTAAGGAGGCTATCTTTCTTCCGGTGAAGGTATTTGGCCCCTTTGTCAAAGATAAGGTAGCTGAGTGTGCTTGGAGTTGTTTCTGCATCTTCTGTTCTGTTCCATTGATCATCAGGTCTGTTTTCTTTTTTTTTTTATTTTAAAGAGAAGATAAAACAAAACAAATCAAAAAAAGAACAAATTTTCAAAACAACATAATATGAGGGTAACAATGGTCAATGCATGACGTATTATTATCTTTAAGTTAGTTATTCAGGATACCAGACATTAGCATTCAATTGTCCAAACATTATTGGCTCAAACCTTACTCTTCAATGAACTAAGTAAAATTGGTAGTGTATCTATCTTAACCATCTTATATATATATATATACAATTTTTTCCCTTTCCCTTCTTTCTTTTCCCTATTCCAGTTTCTCTTTCCTATTGACCAGTTTCTTTTTGATTCACCCTGTCTATTGTACATTTTGGATCTTATTTACTCTTTCAGTTTCTCATACTAGAGAGACAATACGATGCTTACACATGTGCGTCCGGTTTATTTCACTTATGAGTATTTTCTCGAGTTGCATCCATTTACCTATAAAAGTCTCCAGTTTATCCTTCTTTATGGCTGAATAGTACTCCATTGTATAAAAATACCACATCTTTCTTGTCCATTCCTCAGTTGATGGGCATTTGGGTTGTTTCCAAGATCTGGCTATTACAAATTGTGCTGCTATAAACATGGGTGCACATATATCACTGTGGTACGATGTTTTTAATTCTTCTGGGAAGATGCCCAGAAGGGGAATAGCTGGTTCAAATGGGACCTCCAACCCTAGTTTTCTGAGGAATCTCCACACTGACTTCCACAGTGGCTGTACCAGTCGACACTCCCACCAACAGTGAAGAAAGGTTCCTTTTTCCCCACAGCCCCTCCAGCATTTGTCATTAGTTGATTTCTTTATAGTAGCCATTCTTTCTGGGGTGAGATGGTATCTCAGTGTTGTTTTAATTTGCATCTCTCGAATGACTAGTGATGTCGCACATTTTTTTGTATATTTATTTGCCATTAGTATTTCTTCATCTGAGAAATGTGTATTCATCTCAGATGCCCATTTTTGGAGTGGGTCTTTAAATTTAGGAGGTCTGATTTTTTTGAGTTCTTTATATGTTCTTGATAGTAATCCTTTGTCTGAGGAACAGCTGGCAAACATTTTTCCCCATGTTGTGGGTTGTCTTTTCACTCTGTTGGTGGTTTCTCTTGCTGTGCAAAAGCTTTTTAATAAGATGAGATCCCAGTTATTGATTCTTTGGGATAGTTCCCGTGCAGTTGAGATTTTATTCATAAAGTCTTTGCCTACACCAATGTCTTCAAGGGATTTACCTATCCTACCTTCCAGCAGATTTAATATTTCTGTTTTAATATTTAGATCTCTGATCCATTTTGAATTTAGTTTAGTGCATGGTGAAAGATATGGGTCTAGTTTTAATCTTCGGCATGTGTAGAGCCAGTTTTTCCAGCACCATTTATTAAAGAGGCTATCTTTCTTCCAGTGAATGTGTTTGGCACCTTTGTCAAAGATAAGGTGGCTTAGTATGTCTGGGGTTGTTTCAGCATCTTCTAATCTGTTCCATTGATCTTCAGGTCTGTTTTTTTGCCAGTACCACACTGTTTTAATCACAGTAGCTTTATAGTATAATTTCAAGTCGGGGATTGTGATGCCCCCTGCCTTGCCTTTGTTGCCCAGAACTGCCTTTGCTATTCTAGGTCTCTTCTGATTCCAAATGAATTTTAGGATTGTTTTCTATAATTCTGTGAGATATGCTGTTGTAATTTTGATCAGAATTGCATTAAATCTGTATAACAGTTTTGGAAGTATGGCCATTTTCACTATATTGGTTCTTCCGACCCAAGAGCAAGGGATATCTTTCCATTTTCTTTTTTTTTTTTTTTTTTTTGTGGGTACCGGGGGGTCGACCTCAGGACCTCGTGTGCCAACAGGCACCCATGCCGCTGAGCGATATCACCGGCCCCTTTTTCGTATGTGGGTTCCGGGAGTCGAACTCGGGCCCTCGCGCTTGCCAGGCAGGCGCTTACACCGCTGAGCCATCTCACCGGCCCCATCTTTCCATTTTCTGATATTCTCTTCAATCTCCTTTTTCAGAGTACTGTAGTTTTCAGTGTAGAGGTCTTTTACTTCCTTTGTGAGATTGATTCCTAGGTATTTCATTTTTTTAGATGTGATTGTGAAAGGTGTTGTTTCCCTAATTTCTCTCTCAGTGAGTTTGTTATTGGTGTACAGGAAGGCTATTGATTTTTGAGTGTTGACTTTGTATCCACCTACACTACTGAATTTACTTATTAAATCTAGCCATTTTTTAGTGCAGTTTTTGGGGTCTTCTACGTAGAGTATCATGTCGTCTGCAAATAATGATAATTTAACTTCTTCCTTTCCAATCATTATTCCTTTTATTTCTTTCTCTTGTCTAATTGCTCTGGCTAAAGTTTCCAGGACTATGTTGAATAAGAGTGGGGACAGTGGACATCCTTGTCTTGTTCCTGATTTTAGAGAGAAGGCTTTCAGGTTTGTCCATTTAGTATGATATTGGCTGTTGGTTTGTCATAGATAGCTTTTATCAGATTGAGATAAAGACCATCTATTCTAATTTTCTGTAGGGCTTTTATCATGAATGGGTGCTGGACTTTGTCAAAAGCTTTTTCTGCATCTATTGATATGATCATATGATTTTTGTCCTCGGTTCTGTTAATATGGTGTATTACATTTATTGATTTACATATATTGAACCATCCCTGCATCCCTGGGATGAATCCAACTTGGTCATGGTGTATAATCTTCTTGATGATTTGCTGCATTCTGTTTGCCAGCATCTTATTGAGGATTTTTGCATCTATGTTCCTTAATGAGATTGATCAGTAGTTCTCTTTTTTGGTTGGATCCTTCTCTCGTTTTGATGTCAGAGTAATGCTTGCTTCCAGTAATGACTTTGGGAGTATTGCTTCCTTTTCAATTTCATTAAAGAATTTGAGGAGTGGGGCTGGTGAGATAGCTCAGTGGCATAAGCGCCTACCTGGCAAGTGCGAGGTCCTGAGTTTGATTCCCAGAACCCACATACAAAAAAAGGGCCGGTGATATTGCTCAGCGGCACGGGCACCTGCTGGCACGTGAGGTCCTGAGGTTGACCCCCGGTACCCAAAAAAAAATAAAAAATAAAAAGAATTTGAGGTGTAGTGGCTTTAGATCTTCTCTAAATTTCTTGTAGAATTCATCAGTGAATCTGTCAGGACCTGGGGTTTTCTTTGTTGGTATTTTCTAAATGACTTAATTTCATCGACTGATATTGGATTATGTAGGATTTTTATAACTTCTTGATTTGGCTTTGGCAATTCATACATAACTAGGAATCTGTCCATTTCTTCTGAATTTTCCATCTTGTTAGAGTACAGGTTCTCAAAGTAAGTACTGATCATCTTCTGGATTTCTGCAGAATCCATTGTGATTTCACCCTTTTTCATTCCTAATTGCATGAAGTTGGGTCTTTTCTTTCTTTTTTTTGATAAGGTTGTCTAAGGGTTTGTCTATTTTATTTAATCTTTAAAGAACCAACTCTTTAATTCATTGATTTTTTGTATTATTTTCTTAGTCTCTATTGCATTAATTTCTGCTCTGATATTTCTAATTTCCTTCTCTGTACAAGCTTTGGGTTTATCTTGCTCTTCTTTTTCTGTAACCTTGAGGTTCAACATTAGGTTATTTGAGCTTGCTCTGTTTTCCTGATGTGGAAATTCACCACTATAAATTTCTTTGTAGAATTGCTTTCATTGTGTCCTATAAGTTCTGGTATGTCATATTGGCATTATCATCTAATTGTGAAAACTAATTCCTTTTTAAAAACAGATATCTTGGAATTGTTGTCTTCATTGTCTTTTTCTGGAATACTGACTTTTTGCAGTGCTGGTTTGGTGGTCATGAATTTCTCCAGGTGTTATTTATCATGGAAGTATCTTATTTCTCCATCAATTTTGAAATATAATTTTGTGGGGTACATCAATCTGGGTTGGAGGTTGTTTTCTTTTGGGGCTTGAAATACTTCACTCCAAGTTCTCCTTGCTTTAAGTGTTTGTTTTGAGAAGTCTGCTGTAATTCTGCTGGGCTTTCCTTTACAGGCTATTTGTTTCTTTTCTCTAACAGCTTTTACTATTCTGTTCTTGTGTTGAATTTCTGGAATCTTGACTGTTACATGCCCTGGTGTAGTTTTTTTGTTTGTTTGTTTGTTTGTTTGTTTTTCCTGATCATGTCTATTTGGAGTTCTGTATACCTCACTTATCTGTCTGTCAAATTCTTTTTCTATGCCTGGGAAGTTTTCTGCCATTACTTCTGTGAACAGGTGTTTGTGTCATTTGTGCTATCTTCTGATTTTTCATTGATTCTGATCAATCTTATGTTACTCTTCTTTGCATTGTCTAGCAGCTGTTGGATTCATTTTTCATGGTGCCTTTTTAAGAAGTCTTTCATTTGGTGATCACCAACCACAACCATGTCTCTAGATTCTGATATTCTATCTTCAGATTCATTGTCTCCTGGATATCTGTTTGAAACTATTTTATGGAATCCAGTTCTTTCCTATGTTGGCCATTCATAGTTTCTATCTCTTTCCTAAGCTCTTCTTCTTCTTTTTTAAAATTTCTATCTCCTCTAGATTCACTAACCATTTCCTTCATTATGGTCATCATCTCTTTAACTATCTGTGTAAGTTTTTCTGTTTTGTTTTTGTCTAGAGACTTGTCCATCAGCTTTGTTACTTCTGCTGCTACCATTTCAGAATGTTCAACTGGGTGGCTTTTGATGTGTTCTATTTCAATGCTCTCTGGATTTGCCTTGGGTGAGTTAGGCATGTGGGATTGCATCTTGCTTCCATGTTTTCTCATTTTCTATTTTTTTGTTTATTTATTTTCTTTGTCGAGGCTAGTAAATTGCTTGTGGTAGGTAGCTTTATTACTAGTATTGAGACCTCTTTAGGAAATTATTTTTCAGAGATGTCTTCTAGTCATAGCTGGATTTTCGCTTTTGAATCTGTCCTAAGATCCTGCCTTTTCTGTTTATTAGGGGTGAAAGTTGCTGCCTATTTGGCCTAGCACACAGTTCTTTGGTACTGGACTATGGTATTGTTTATGTCCCCCAGACAATCTAGGTACATCAATTGATCACAGCAATTATGTCACCTTGGCTAAAGTAGTACAATCAGTAATAACAATAGCATTAAATGCAGGCTGGAAAATGACGAACTGTGATAACTAATAGTTGCCACTTTTATAGGTACAAGGTTTATAGTTACATAACAAAATCTAAGACAAATCGGAAAATTATATACAGTAAATATCCACTCAGTAGAGCAATTTTACCCCAAGGGGAAACAATTTAAAAGGGGAGAAGAGGAAAAAATAGAGAAATAAAAGAAGAAGAAGAGATTAGAAACAAGGTTGAAATACAAAGGAAGATTACCCAAGCTTCAGGAAACTGGAGGACAAAACAAACAAAGAGAAAAAACTACAATGTTCACCTTCACAAAGAAATAAAAGCAAACAGAAAAAACCCAAATGAACAAAAATTAAAAAAAAAAAAGCAAAGAGAGGAAATAAAGGGAATAAGTTTCTCTGTGATTTCAAGCCTGTGGTTATCTTCTGTGGTCAACAGTTTTGTGGCAGTGTCCAACTCAAGGCGTGACTCTGCTCTTACTGGTAGACATGGGAGGCAGTCAGAGCCCAGATCCGTGCTGGATAATCCCATAAAGTTGGCAGTAGGGCTTGGTGTTTTTCTGGGACATTCAAATCCACGGAGGTTCAGGCTGAGCCTGACCTCTGATCCTAGGGTTGGGGTCTGGGTTGTTTACTTTATAACACTCTGGGTGTCTCTTGCCAGCCTGGCCATGGCTCCCTTTCCCATGATTGTACCTCATCCAATCACTGTGGTAGTTTAACACTAGGAGCCCTGAGAAGAGGCCGACCCCCAGCTGCTCTGAGTCCCAGGCTTGGTTAGCGCCTCCCTAAAATGGCGTCTGACCAAACACTGCCTTCAGGGGACATGGCAGTTGCTTGGACTGGAGTCACTCTAACAGCTGTTGTAGCGCACTACTGTGGAGGACCACCTGGACGACTCTCCTTGAAGAAGAGCAATTATCTCCATTTTGGCTAAACCTGGCCCTATTTCCATGTACTGATATGTACAGAGCTGCCCAGGACTTTTCTTTATGCCTTCAGTTGGCTTTAAGCAATGCAAATCAGTCTAGCCGAGGTGCTGATGTGTAGTCTTTGAAGCAAGGTGACAGGTCAGTGTTTCCCCACCCCCCCAGCTCCCAAAACACATGTGTGAGCCAGGTGGGATGGAGAGCCATGCTCCATGCTGTCGATTGGGATTGAGCCTCATAAAAGAGGCTATGACTTCCCAGGGCATAGAAGATTACACATCAGAGCTGAAGCACCGACCCCAAAACGTTAGATACTATCTTGAATTGTGTTATGCAGATTACTCCTTCTGCATATCCTTCCCTCTGCATATTGCAAAGGTGATTTCAGGCCACCTACCTAGCCCAGCTCACGGTACTCATGGACTTCCCGCCATTCTCACAGTCACTCAACCGCGAGCCACTCCCCTCCTTGAGAATTAATAAAACCCATGTTTGGCCCTGGGTCGTGGCCTTTGTTCTGGTAACCATCACTCTGGCTGGACTTAGGACCCCCTTGGCTCCCCGCAACTATAAATATGCCTTAGTGTCTTTATTCTCACCATGGGTTGCCCTGGAAGTGGTAGATTGGAATTAACTCACTAGAATTCCAATAACTTTTCCATGGGATACAAATATAAACTTCCTGGACAGCGATGAGGACTGGGTAGGGTTTGCTATACACTACTCTGTTCACTGGTGTGTTTCTCCCTGGAGGCCTCTGGAGTTGCCCACTTTCACTGTGTCTCTGAAGATTTGATCTTCCTTTCTCATGGTATAAGCCAGCCAGGAGCCAGGGAGGAAATACAGGTTGCCTTTCCTTTTTCTGCATTGTGGTCTGTCTCTTCAATTTCTCTGTAGGCTCCAATTTTCCCTTTGGGTCCTTCCTTGATCCCAGGGATCCACCTCTCTCCTTCTTTTCTTCCCCAAGTTGTTATTTTTTTCAATGTTAGTATTCTGAATCTTGGACAGGCTGATTAGTTGCTGCTTACCACTCCAACATCTTCTTAGAAGTACTGAAGCCTCTTGTAAATGGAATATAGTTGGATTTTGTTTGTTTGTTTGTTTGTTCATTTGTTTTAGTTTTTTGAGACAGGGTCTTGCTATGTAGCCCAGGCTGGCCTTGAACTCACCATGTAGCCCAGGCTGGCCTCAAACTCATGGCAATCCTCCTGTTTAAGCCTTCTGAGTTCTGGGATTACAGGTATGCACCACCACGCCTGGCTATAGTTGGATTTTTTGACTGGGGAGTTTAATCCATTTACATTTAAAATAATTATTGACAGGAAAGGGCTTATTATTGCCATTTTGCTCATTATTTTCTGTGGGTTTTGTAGCTTTATGGGCTGTAGTTTTGCTTCCTTTGTGTTTTGTTGATGTTTTGGTAGTGACATGTTTTGGCACCCTTCTCATTTCCTTTTGTATATATCTACAGGTATTTTCCTTCTGGTTACCACCGCAATTACTTAAAATATCTTAAAGTTATAATATTCTATTTTAAACTGAGAATAACTTAGCTACAATCATATACAAAAACTCTTCTCCTTTACAGTCCTACTCCACCCTGACTTTATGTTATTCATGTCACATATTGTATTTTATGTCATGTACCCCATTAACATAGGTTTATAGTTTAAAATTTTTTTCATTTAAATTCTGTTCACCAAAATTAAACACTCCTTTTGTATTTCTGCTAAGACAATGTTAGCATAGCCATTTAGCCTTCATAAGATGGCTGCAGGAGCTCTAGCTTTCATGTCTACATTCAAGGAACCGAGCAGGAAGAAAAGGTAAGGGCAAAAAGAGATTGGTCAAGTGATTCAGCTCTCTGTCTGGTTTTTTTTTTTTTTCTATAAAATATGTAAGAATTTAGGCATTTTTAGATGGGAAAGATGATACTCAGATTCCTGTGGTAGCTTCAACAGATTATAGTGCCAAAGAATGATATATCCAACATGGAAAAGCTGTGGCATATTGAACCAAATGTTAACAAGGAGCAGGTTATCCTGCAAAGAAATTCATAATAATAATTTAAAGCTTCATGAGTCAGGATTATTCCAATTTAAAACTCAAGAAATAGTGCCACCATGAAAACAAAACCAACTTCTGAGGGTACCAAAAAGGATGTAAGGCAAATAAGAAGAAAACTAGCATTTGTTGAATTATAAATATGTTTTCCGCAAGGCAGATATTAATAATTGTTCAACGGAAAACCTTGAAATTACCAAATAAAACCCAAACCAGTGGTCTCCATAATTCAAAATTTACCTGCAATAAAGACAAAGTAATGGACTCGGGTTCTGGGTTCTGGCCTGTCGAATATTTCCTGCCCTAACATCATCCACAGAAGAACTTGGCCAGTCTGTACCCAGAGATTCCTTATGCATCCAGAATGGGGTACAATGACACTATATACAAAACCATGTAGAGAGCCAGAAAACCATTCTCCCTCTCCTGGGCAAATTATCAGCATACAGCAGGAGGTCAAATGTTTCACATCCTCGTGCCTTATCACGACTCAAACGCATTTCAAGATGTGGCTTTATTTTTGAAGATACTTCCCACTGAATACCTATGATTACAAGTACCAACAATAATAAAATAGAACTCTAATTGGGGGAGCTGACATATACCACCCTCGCGGAGGGACATTACCTCATGGGACCCTCTAAGGTCAGTTCACGTCCTGAGGAATTTTCCCAAAAGCTTCGTGCACCAACTCCTACTTATATCTCACCAGCTGGAATTTAGTCACGTGGGTAGTCTCTCATCAGTGGTGGAAGAGAGCCTGGGAAATGTAGTTTTTTAAGCTGGCACATATTGCTGCTCCCAACAAAATCAGTTTCGTTAACAAGGAAGAAGAAAGAGAAGGGCACAGGTGGGCAGCTTTAATTAGTTGGGATAAGAAGGAATTCACCCCCTGCAGAATTTTTCGAAGCGTTATAGAAGGAGGTCTAGGCAACACTCTTAGAAACAATGATGCCCGGTTGGTCTGATTGCCCCGAGACACTGCCTCTGCTGCCTCACATGCCAGCAAAACAGATGGCCTATGTCCAGCCTGCTTCCTCCTGTCACTTTCAAATCAAAGCCTTCCACAGGTGCATCATTTCAAATTTAAAGCCACACTTCCCAGCCTCCCTTCCATAACTAATCATTAGAAAAATGCAATGAAAACTCGTACAAGCTATCTCGGAAGGGGGCAACCATGGCACCTGCGCTGCGGCCGTGGTGGCCTCGACGGAGCGCGCGCCCGGCTTTGAATGAGCGGGGCCGGGACTGAACACGCGGAGCGCGAGCTCGAGGAAGAGCCCGGCAGCGCGCGCCTCGCGTGTGCAGGACCTGCGGCAGCTCCGAGCCTCCGCCTGGCGGGAGGGAGGGGGAGGGGCAGAGGGGCAGATTCCCTTCAAGTCCATCACTCAGTTTCGGTTAAAGTTCGTACCTGCCTAGCAACAATACTCTCATTTCTAAAGAGATTAATATGCAGATCTGGCAGAGGAAGGAAATTAAGTGGAGACTAAATTACATTGCTAACTACTGTTGATCATTCATCAGCTCCTAAGTAGACAGATGCGGAAGAGTGGACGTCCTGGGATGAAGATGCTCCCACAAGCATAAAGATGGAGGGAATGAAAATGTGGCCACACAACAGAACGCTTTGGAACAGCGGAGCCTGACTACTTTAAGGCCATGACACTTACTATAAGGAAAACTCAGAAAATTGTTATTAAAAAGAGCGAGCCAGGGCCGGTGAGATGGCTCAGCGGCGTAAGCGCCTGCCTGGCAAGCGCGAGGGCCGGAGTTCGACTCCCGGAACCCACATACGAAAAAAGGGCCGGTGATATCGCTCAGCGGCAGGGGCGCCTGCGGGTGCGCGAGGTCCTGAGGTCGACCCCCCCCCCGTACCCACAAAAAAAAAAAAGAAAGAAAAGAAGAGCGAGCCATTAAATTTTGGCATTCCAGATGGTGGCACAAGTTTTCTCCAGTAGAGAGTTAGGTGAGTTGGTGGCAAGAAAATACCAATGCATGGGAAAAAGAAGAGGGAGAGGGGGAGGGGGAGGGGAGGGGAGGGGGAGGGGAGGGGAGGGGGAGGGAGAAGAAGGAGAAGCAGCAGCAGCAGCAGCAGCAGCAGCAGCCACCGCCGCCGCCGCCACCTGGCAAGCAGAAGTTCTGAACCAACAGAAAATAGCAGACAGAGAAAAGAGAGCCTCAGAACAACAAAGGAAGAAAATGAAAAAGGAAGCACAGAGGCTAATGAAGAAGGAACAAAACAAAATCGGTATAAAACTTTCATAACAAATGCGCTTCAAATGTCATAATGCCAGTAGGAGAAATCTGAGCTCCACAATCCACACAACATTTATATGGATTTAAAAGTATTTTCAGGATACAAACACACTGCTTGATTTTAATGCATTCATCAGGCCATCCAGGACACAAAGATTCTCCCAAAGTACTTTGAACTCTCAGTGATTGAGACTCAAAGGAACAAAAAAGACTTATGAGGCATTATTTTCCTCAACATGCTCCAAATATGACCATTGTTTGCTGTCGAGAAATTATTACAAATGGAATATACTGGTACCTCTCAAGCTAGTGTTTCTAGCTAAATAAATGGGTATAATTTTATGGTGGAAAAGAACTCTGCCATCATGCTTTCCCTCAATGTGCATAATTATAAAATAAATAATTTTAATATCCTTCTGTTTTCATGTCACCTGACCTAAATTAGAAAAATTGTAGGTAGGGCTTTCACTTCCTTATTTTTGTTGTCAGAAGCTGGTGTTGGCATACATTTTCTCTAATCTGAACTGGCCTTGTTTGTTTGATACATTCAAGAATTTGATTTTGGTTTTTAAGAAAATGACATTAAATGCAATAATATTATTTACCATAAAAAAGATATCTCACACCTGTTAAGATGAGTATTATCAAAAAGACAAGAGATAACAAATGTTGGAAAGTGTGCGGAGAAAAGGGAACCCTTGTACACTACTAATGGGAATGGGAATATAGATTGGTGCAGCCATCATGGAAAATAGTATGCAGGGTCCTAAAGAAATTTTTTTATTATGTGGGTACTGAGCGATATCACCACCCCATTTTTTCCTTTATGTGGGTACCGGGAATCGAACTCAGGACCTTGTGCTTGCCAGGCAGGCGCTTATGCTGCTGAGCTATCTCACCAGCCCCCAGGGTCCTAAAGAAATTAAAAACAGAATTACCATATGACCCAGTAATCCCTCTTCTTGGTATATAGCCAAAGGATACAAAATAATCACCACCTTGTAATGATATCTGGAATGCTGCATTCCCATGTCCACTGCAGCATTATTAACAATAGCCGTGATGTGGAAACATGTCTGTCAGTGGATAAATAAAAAATGCGACACACACACAGGGAATAGAATATATTCAGCCTTAAAGAGGAGGTCCTGCCATTTTGCCACAATATATATGGACCTGGAGGATATTATACTGAATGAAATAAGCCGGACACAGAAGTATTTACTCATGATCTCACTGGTGTGTAGAATCTATAAATAAAGTCATACATACAGTATAAAACAGTGGTTATAGGGGTGGAAGGAGGAAATGGGGAAATGTAGGTCAAGGATATAAAATAGTAGAAATATAGGATGAACAAGTTTAGAGATCTAATGGACATATGAGGACTATAGGTAATAAAGTTATGTTGTATTAGAGATTTTTGTAGATTTTAGCTGCTCTTGTTACTAAAAGGTGACTATGTGAGATGATGGATAATGTTGATTTGCTTCACTATATAACCACTTTACTATCTACATGCATCTCGTGATATCATGTAGCAAGGCCTCAAACATATGCAATTTGAAAACGTTTTGAGACAGGGTATTGCTATGTTGCCCAGACTGGTCTCAAACTTGTGGGTTCAAGTGAACCATCTGCTTCAGCCTCTGCAGTAGCTGGGACCACAGGCACTCACACACAACTCAACATAATAAAATTCAGTTTAAAAATGCGATCTGAGGCCAGGCACGGTGGCGCATGCCTGTAATCTCAGCACTCAAGAGGCTGAGGCAGGAGGATCGCCACGAGTTTGAGGCCAGCCTGGGCTACAAAGTGAGTTCAAGGCCAGTCTGAACTGCATAGTGAAACCCTGTCTCAAAAAGACAAAAAAAAGGGCTGGTGAGATGGCTCAGCGGCTTAAGCGCCTGTCCGGCAAGCGTGAGGGCCCGAGTTCGACTCCCAGAACCCACATACGAAAAAGGGGCTGGTGATATCGCTCAGTGGCACGGGCGCCTCCTGGCGCGCGAGGTCCTGAGGTCGACCCCCCGGTACCCACAAAAAAAAAAAAAGACAAAAAAAAATGCTATCTGAATTGCTGGGCACAATGGCACAAACCCGTAATCCCGCTACTTGGGTGGCTGAGGCAGGAGAATTGCAAGTTTGAGGAGCTGGGCAACTTAGTGTGTCCTTGTCTCAAAAAAGAAATCTATCTCAAGAAGGTGGGATTCACAGTAGTAATGAGTCAGCATATTTCATTGATGGAAAAACATAATTTTTTTTTTTTTACTTTTCATGTCTCTAGCATCAGGATGCTTCTGATAGTCCAGTGATGGCTATTGGCCATTTGGTAGTTTTGTAATATGGCTGTTGTTGCCAATGCATGAAATCCCCTTATAAGATCAAGAAAGTGGGGCCGGTGAGATGGCTCAGCAGCATAAGTGCCTGCCTGGCAAGCGCGAGGGCCCGAGTTCGACTCCCGGAACCCACATATGAAAAAAGGGCTGGTGATATCGCTCAGCAGCACGGGTGCCTGCTGGCGTGCGAGGTCCTGAGGTCAAGCCCCGGTACCCACAAAAAAAAAGAAAGTGGGCTGGGAGCTGGGTGTGGTGGCACAACCCTGTAATCCCAGTTACTTGGGAGGCTGATGTAGCAGGATTGCAAGTTCGAGACCAGCCCAGGAAGCTTAGCAAGACCTGTTTCGAATAGAATTTATAAAGGGCTGTTGCACATAGTTTAGTAGTAAGCATTTGCCTAGCATGCACTGAAGGGGGAAAAAAAGAGCAAGAAAGCATCTACATTGAAAGGGTATGGGTAGGATATCAGCAGTTTGAAGAAAGAAAATCCTGCTACTAACAGTAGAACAGTGTGTTGACCAACACTGTGCCACCAAGTGTTAGCATGGAGTGTGAAACCAACAACACAGGCAACTTTAAGTTAAAAAAAGATTTGAGAGAGCTATACACCAAATATGAAGAACTAGAAATAACTGACATGTTTTACTTATGTTTTCCTTTTTATGTATGTACAAGAAAGATCTATTTCTAAATAAATATGAGGCTTTAATAAGAAAAAATAAAAATTTTAATTTGTTTTAATAAGAACAAAATTCACTGTGATTCAAAAGCCTTATGCCCACCCTCCAGGAATCTCTTGCTCTAATCTACCCCCACCAGCTCTTTAGGATGCCTGAAATTCTCACAGCATCCAAAAGTCATTTCCAATAATAATGAAAATAGATTATTTTTTCATGGTCTACTGGGATTTTGAGACAGTTCTCATTCAAAAATTCATCAATCAAATGGGCACAGTGGCACATGCTTGTAATCCCTATTATTATTTGGGAGGCTGACACAGGGGGATCGTAAGTGCCAGGCCAGTCTGGTAGACTTCGTCTCAAAATAAAAAATAAAAAAGGGCTAAGGTTGTACTTCAGTGGTAGAGCACCCCTGTGGTTCAATTCCAGGTACTGACAAAATTTATTAATTAATAAAATGTCTTTTCTGCCTCTGGTATTATCCTAGGTTCTGGGAACTAAAAATTTCAAAACTTTTTTTGTTTGTTTTTGTTTTTTGAGACAGGGTTTCACCATGTAGTCCAGGCTGACCTCAAACTCACTATGTAGCCCAGGCTGGCCTTGAACTCACAGTGATCCTTCTGCCTCAGCCTCTTGAGTGCCAGGATTACAGGCGTGTGCCACCATGCCCAGCTAAAAAAAAAATTTTTTTTTCAAATTTCAAGGGACAAAAACCACTCTAAGTACTGACCCTGCTATGCTACTGTAAAGAATTTAGCCTGAGGAAATCACTAAAAAAAAAAAAAAAATCATGTTGTACAGGAAATTTGGTCACAGCAGTGTAATTTCTAAGGGCAAAAAAGAGCTAACAATCTCAGTATGAAATGTTTAATAATGATAACAAGAGCAACTAAGATCAGTTGAAATTTTAGTATACACCTGGCCCTCTATATGCATAATCTCATTTGATTCTCATAAGAGCCATATGAAATAAACACTTATCTTACTGCCATTTTATATATGAGGCACAAACATGGGAACCTGTTAAGGTCACTCAGGTAGTAGTGGTAGAGTCAGGACTTAACCTGTGGATATGGGTTTATACAGATCCCAATTTGTGCTAAGCAACTACAGTCATGCACCACATACAGTGAACTCTTCACTTATGAACTCAATTCATTCACAAAGGCTGGTTGCAACTCAAGTTGGTTGTAAGTCAAGACTATTTTTCCTATAAGAAATAATGGAGATACACACGATGAACTCCAAATCTCCCAAAGCACCCCTTAACTAACCTTTTCATAATAAAAAAGGGTTGTGTAATGTGCATAATTTACCACAAACACCAATAATTTTCCTAGTGTAGTCACCGAAAAGTTATAAAACATGCCTAATTTACCAGAAACAATTTCATACTGTACTCACCATTCAAGTTGACATCTTTGGCTTGCAGGAAGGGAGGATGAAATGGAAGGTGGTTATTGTGTGGAAGGAGGGTCCCCTTCCACAAGAACATCGGGAATCCGGCTCTCTGGTGTCCTTTCTGTCCCTGAGAGAGTCTGTAGCCCACTAGGACCTGCTTCTGGCTCACTAGGTCTCAACCTTATCAGAACTAAAAACTGGTCTAAGGTTGTCTGTTTCTGTCTTTTCTTTAACACTGTTCTGTAGTATGACGTGACATTGTCCTGAAGCAAGTGAATGCAGTGATTGGCTTTTGCTCTGTCTGGGTGGGTCTTCTCTACAAATGTTTGTAGCTCCGTCCATTTTTTCAGGATTTCCTTTATTTCAGAAGAACTTTGCTGCACTGATTGTTGATCCTTGCCCTCCTCTTCAGAAAGCTCCTCAGCTGCCACTCTCTGTTGCTCAGCCAGAAGTTGCTGAAGTTCCTCTGTAGACAGTGCCTCTGAGTGTTCCTCCACCAGTTCCTCAGCATCGCCACTGTCTACCTGCAAACCTATGGACTCTGCTATAGTGACAGTGTCATCAACCACAGGGTCAACTGAAGACTCAGGCTCCCCTTCAAAGTCTCTGACCTGTATAATTTTAGGCCACACTTTCTTCCAGGCAGATCTCAGTGTCCTTAGAGAGACATTGGCCCAGGAGTTCTCAATTAACCCCACACAGGAAAGGATGTTGTAATGTTCCTTCCAGAACTCTTTAAGGGTTAAATCTGAGACCATCTGGAAGCACTTCAGGAACAGTTCTTGGTGTATAGCTTCTTTGCGTGTGTGTGTGTGTGTGTGTGTGTGTGTGTGTGTGTGTGTGTGTATGTAGCTTCTTAAAGTTATCTATAACCTGCTGGTCCATCGGCTGCAGTAGAGGAGTTGTATTAGGTGGGAGGAACTTGACTGAGAACCATAGGAATTCCTCAGCCAATTCTAAATCTCGTGGGTGAGCAGGAGCATTGTCCATGATGAAGAAAGCCTTGAGTGGTAAGCCTTTGTCCTCTAGATATTTCTTAATAGCAGGATAGAAAGCCTCCCTGATCCACTCAAGAAAAAGTACAGCACTCTTGTTACCCAGGCTTTCACATTAGATCTCCACACGACCTGTAGCCTATTCTTCATGACTTTATGTTTTCTGAACACTCTAGGGGTCTCAGAGTGATAAACCAAGAGAGGCTTTATCTTGAGGTCACTACTCGCATTGGCACATAGCAGTAAGGTTAGCCTATCCTTCATGAGCTTGTGGCCTGGCATTTTCTTCTCTTCCTGGGTAATGTATGCTTTCCTGGGCATTTTTTCCAGAAAAGGCCAGTTTCATCACAGTTGAAAACTTGATGAGAGCAAAAGCCATTTCTTTGGAAGTGGTGTCATTGTTTGGAAGTGGTGTATGTAATTTTCGCAGCCCTTTTATCAGCACTGGCTGCTTCACCATGCCTGGCTACACCATGAACCCCAGCTCTTGATTTAAAATTGTGAAGCCACCTCTTACTGGTACAAAATGTTTCACTATTATCACTCATTGATGGATTATCCTTTACAAGATCTACATTTATAGCCCTAGCTTTTTTGCAAGTTACAGACTCTGTTAGGCTATAACCTGCCATCTGTCTTTTCATTTATCCACACTAATAATAGCCTTTCTACCTCATCTAACACTGTTGATCATGACTTACCAATTTGAATAACACCTTTAGCAACGCTAGCTTCCTTATACAAATCTTTTCTCTGTAAGATCGTCTAGATGGTGGATTTTGACATGCTGTACATATTCGCAAGATTGGTCACACAAATACCACTCTCATATTTCTCTACAATTTCTTTCTTCTTTTTAATTGTGATTGTTTCTTTACCTTCCCTTCCCTCCTTAGTTTCTTTTCTAGCTTTTTTGGGGCCATTCTGACAGCAGTAATCATAGTGATTTTATAAAGCACTGACCGAAATCATGTCTGCAAACTTGCGCATCTGGGCTCAGACTGATGTACAAACACTTACATACGCTTCTCTGGCATTGTGAGTCTTTGTTTACAACTGCACAAGCAGCCTGCATTTGGGTCATAACTCAAGACCTTCGTTGTAAGTTAAACCTAAAATCCTGGTCACACCCCAAGTTGTTCGTATTTGAGGCCTGTCATAGCTTGAGGGTCCACTGTAATGATGTTTTGGTCAATGACAGGCCACACATATGATGCTGTTCCCATAAGATCAGATTGCCTTCTGATATGATGATGTTAGTCTGTGTAAGTACATGCCATTTTCTTTGCACAATGACAAAATTACCTAATGATGCATTTCTCAGAATGTATTCCCATCATAAAGTGATGCAAGATTGTATTTGAAAACAGAGTATGCTACGATTATAAATATGCTACACAATTTTGAGCAGAAAAAGGAAAACAGATTTGTATATATGCAATAATCGCAACTATGTAAAGTGTGTATATTAAAGGCTAAAAACTTGAGAAGTCTGCAAAATATCCAGAGGCATATTGCAGTAAAACGTGAATGTCCAAGCTTGGCTTCCAGGGCTGAGTGGGTTCAGTAGCTCTGAGTCTTCCAAGGGGTTATGGAGCCGTATTAATATACTCAGCTGCCATAACAAAATGCCGTAGGTTGGGAAATTTAACAGAAATTTATTTTCTTTATTTCTTTTTTTATTCAATCAGATTTTATTGGTACATTTTAGATATGCATAATGATCACATTCAGCAGAGAGAATTTGTACCTGTACAAGATATAACTTGGTTCTTTTTTCTCCCATTCCCTTACCCTCCTTTCAACCCCTCCTTCCCTCCCCATTTACAAAAGCTTTGTTTCCATTTTTTCCTTCTTTTCTCACCTTTTTAAACTTTTCCCTTCTTTCCTTCCCCCTCCCCCCTTCCTTATTCCCCTCCCCATTTGAACATTTTCTTCCTATTTCACAATACCTATTATACATTTTGGTCCTTATTTACAGTTTTGGTTTCTCACACCAGAAAACAATGCGGTATTCAGAAATTTATTTTCTCTCAGTTCTGGAGGCTAGAAATCCAAGATCAAGGTGTCAGCAAATTCATTTCCTGGTGAGGGCCCTTTTCCTGGCTTGCAGATAGCAGTCTTCTCCGTCATGTCCTCACATGAAGGACAGTGAGCCAGCTCCAGTGTCTCTTCGCTTTATAAGGACAACAGTCCTATGGGATTAGAGCCCCACCCTCATTTTACCTTAATTATCTCCCTGAAGTCCCAGTCTATAAATAAAGTTACACTTGGATTGTATTTGGTGGTTAGGGCTTGAATGTATGATGGGGGAGGGTGACAGTTCAGTCCATAATAGGACCCCGCGGATGATCTGGTAGATGCTCTGCATACTCTCCCCAGGATATTGCACACATTACCTCCTACTCTTCTATGCACAATTCCAGGAAGTTCAGGGACCCAGGTTGGAGAACCACTGTTCTAGGCCACCTTCCTCTTTTCATAGATGGAGAAATGAAGGTTTAGAAAAGAGAAGTGATTTTCAACAGGTTAGGAGAGAGCCAGGTCTGATTCCTCATCTAGTGCTTGCCCTCCCTTTCTCGGCCATCCAATAGGTTTGTCAAGAATGTCAGGATAGGGCCGGTGAGATGGCTCAGCGGCATAAGCGCCTGCCTGGCAAATGCGAGGTCCTGAATTCAACTCCCGGTACCTGCATACAAAGGAAAAAAGGGCCAGTGATATCGCTCAGCGGCACAAGCGCCTGCTCGCAAGTGCGAGGTCCTGAGTTCGACCCCCGGTACCCACAAAAAAAAAAAAGAATGTCAGGTTAACAAGAGACAACCATCTTGGGTGAGAGAACAGCTGCTTCTTCACCTGGATGCTCACATGGCTGAACCAGGCTCTCGCTGACAGCAGAAAGTACGCATTGCACTGCTTACAGCCAGCCCAGAGGGTGGGAAGAAGCAGCCCCAATTTCAATATCGAGGCACACCTGTCTGAGTGTGAGGGGGTGGAGAAGCTTCTCCTCTTTCCAATGGTTTTGCTGAAGGACAAAATGGAGAGTCAAGAGGCACAATTTTATGCTCTCTGGTGACCTGGACGTGGCACACTGGCCCTCTAACTTTCAGAGGCCTCATTTGTACATTGCCCAGGAGCTGGCCTATTACATTTCTCCAAGAGTTCTTCTGCCTTGAATATTCTATACATTTTTTTTAATACGCGGGTACCGGGAGTCGATGATATTCTATACTTTTATGATTCTAGGGGAAAAAATCAGTTGAGGCAATTTGGGACCTAGAATTATGAACAAAATCTTTATTTTCCCCAACATGTCTTTTAGTGGTACAATAGACTTAGCAATAAAGAAAATGTAGTTTAAATAAATGAAAAATCCCTAACAAGGATCTGACAAACTGTTTGATGCCTAGGTAGTCATTTAAGATAAAGTTTCAACTTAAATAGTCCCTTTACTTCTGTCTCACAGCTCATCCTTAAGAGAAGGAGGTGACTTATAGTAGCTGGACCTCTAAATGATGGGGCCAGAGAATGGGACAGTCCTCATAATGAGAAAGACCGCTTAACTTTAGGCAGAGGGGGTAGCTCCAGAGAATCATTTTTATTTCATCAGTCAGAGAAATAAATAGCCATGGCATTCTTCCTCCTAATCCCCTTAAAATCACAATCCCGCGTGGAGCTCGCACTTTGAACTGTGCAGGGGAGCACCAGACTGGAAAGAAGAGCAAGGGGGCCTCACGGGGCCTGGCCCCAAGGCTGATTCTTCAGGAAAATTCCTCTAGCTTTGCTCCCCACAAACAAGGTGGTTTCAAAGTGCTACACACACACACCTGGTGCTTCTCTGCCTGTCAGGGCCCCAGGCCTCAGCCTCATCTAGCTTATCAGTGGTCTCAGTTTCTGCCTGGGGAGAAGAAAGAGGAAGAAAAAAGTTGTGCAGGGGAAGCAGGGGCAGGCTGGTGTTCAGGTGGAAGTGTGGAATAGACAAGGGGAAGCAGCCCATCAAAACAACAATCTCCACAATCTCCACCACCTCTGCCTTTGTTGGCTCAAAGAACCCATTCAGTCCCAGTGGCTAACAGCAAAGATGAACTCCAAAGCAGTTAAATCTCAGGCAGCCACCACTTGCTTCCCAATGAACAGCCTAATCAGCACTGCCCTCAGTTGATCAAACAAGTGTATTACAACGCAGGCACTTAAAAATTTGGCACATAATGCTGCTGTAGATTTTTGGGGAACAGTGTAATATTTCACGTATACACTTTGTAATGATCATATCAGGGCAGTCAGCATACCCACCACCCCAAATGCTTATCATTTCTTTGTGTTGGGAACATTCAAATTCCTTTCTTCTAGCTATTTTGAAATGCATGTTATTGCTGAGTATAGTTAAGCTACTATGCTCTAGAACACTAGAACTTATTCCTCCTATCTAATGTGGTGCTCTACCCATTAACCAACTTCTCTCTATCCACCCTGCACTCCCTTTCTCAGCTTCTGGTAACTGCTATACTACTTTCTCCTGCTATGAAATCAACTCATTCAGCACCTACGTGTGAGTGAGACCTGCTATTTTTGACTTTCTGTGTCTGGCTTATTTCACTTCACATCTTTTTGGACTTCATTTGTTTTTTGTAGAGTCTTGGTCCTCCACCTCTGAGAGTAAATGGGTAGGAAGATGATAAATCTCCTCTGGGGTACTGAACCCAAATGCAACCAGTCCATGGATTTTTCAGCACAAAATTATAATTCTGAATGTAAATGTACCACCCAAATAGGGAGAGAATATTTATAAAAAGTAGAGATTTATATTACAATTATGTAGGCATTCATTGTATTCTGTAACATCTACGAGTATTTGAAAATAAAGCTATTACTACACATGAAGTGATCCTTCTAATCTCAATGAAATCTGCTTATAAAGAAGGAAATTATTTGAATTATGTTTTCAGTGAAGAGTTCCTTCACAATGCAGTAAGTGGGAGCAGTACCCTGACCATGTGGTCAAAGGTCACACATCACCAGCTGCGAGGCAAAATTACATAAGGAATTTGCTGATGTCATTCATGCAGAAGGACAGCACATCACTTAGGTGGATTCCTGGAGAAATGTTTAATTTGAAAACAATCATGAAGGAGCAATCAGACAAATCCAACTTAAGGGGCTTTCTGCAAAACTGCACTGGATCTTCAGAAATGCCACTGCTGTGCAAGGCAAACACAGTCAGGGAAAGTGTTCCAGTTTAAAGGACACAAGAGAGACTTGGCAGCCAAATGCACTGCATGACATTTGGCTGTCAAGAGAAGTTTTTAGAAAGCAGCTGTGAAGGACATTATTGAGACAAGAGAAAAATGTTACCTGTGGTCATCTAGAAGGAAACTGACTGTGTTGTTCCAATGTCAAATAGTCTCAGTAGGATAATTGCACTAAGGCTTTGTAGGAGGCCATTCCTTTTCTCAGTTAACACATGCTGTGTCTTTAGGGATGATGTATCACAATATCGTCAAGTATCACAAATGACTCAACAAAATGATTAAGCACACACACACAGAAGGTTGGGCACAGTAGCAGTTGTCTATAGTCCTAGCTACTTAGGAGGATGAGGCAGGAGGATTGCTGGAGCTCAGGAATTCCAGCCAGTCTGAGCAACACAGTATATTAAAGGTGCAGAGGGGAGAGAGACCACCTGAGAAAGCTCTGTATAAGCCACCACGGCTGTTTATTCACTCCCATGGGAGTGGGCTGAGTTTGGAAAGCAAAATCAGCAGGAAGCAAGAGTAGAACAAAGGATTTAAAGGAGAGGGGAGGATTTTGCTGCCCTGAGGAATTTGGGGGCAGAGACAGTGTCACTGTGCTTTTCGGAACGGGGGTGGGGGGCAGATGCAAGTGTGGTCACATTTCTTGGGATGGGTGGTACAGATGGACATGGCTTTGTTCTTCTGCGGTTTCCCACCATGCCTGCAGGTAACCACCTCACCACTGGGCATGACACACAGCAAGATCCCTTTTTTCAAAAAAAGTAAAATGAAGCCAGGCATGGTGGCCTGTACCTGTAATCCCAGCACTCTGGGAGGCTGAGGCTGGGGCAGGAGGATTGCAAGATGGAATTCAGCCTGGGCAGCTTAGTGACTTAGCAAGAATCTGTATCAATAAATGAAAAAGGGCTTGGGATGTAGCTCAGTGGTGTGAAGGCTAGGGTTCAATCCCCAGGCCTGAAGAAAAAAGGTAAAATGAGATACAATTAAAAGTATATACAAACACAAAGGAGAAAGGGAGACAAGACGTGAAATAAATGTGACAAAATGTTAACAACTGGTAAACCCATGGGAAGGATAAACAGGCTCATTACACTTACAACTCTTCTATAGATCAGAAATTTTACAGAGTAAACTCTGGGGTAATGGGTGACAGTATGGGCCATTCTATCCTATTTTATTTTATTATTTTGGTACTGGGAATCGAACTCAGGAGCTTGTGCTTGCCAGGCAGGCACTGTGCTGCTGAGCTAAATCCCTGGCTATTTTAAAATGGAGACAAAGGTCACCAATTTTTAGAGAACATAACTTGCCAAAACTGACACAAGATGGAATAATAAATCTGAATCATTCCACAATCATGACAGCTATTTATCAACAGTCAAATTGTTTTACACACACACACACATGCACACACACACACACAGGGCAGGATTCCCCACCTAATTCTTTTATTTATTTATTTATCTTTATTTTAAAGAGAAAAAAACAATACAATGAAAACAATGGTACAAAATTTCAAAACAAGATTGTAGAAGAGTAACAATGGTTAGTACATCGCGTATTGTTACCTTCAGAGTAGTTGCTCAGATTACAAGATACAGGCATGAAAAATTGATCAAACAATATAGGCATAAATCTTTCTTTTCAATGCACTAATAGTAATTAGTAGTATAACTATCTCAACTATCTTGTATATATATATATTTTTTCCTTTTCCCTTCCTTCTTTTCTCCTTTCCCCCAACCCAGTTTCTCTTTCCTTTTGAACAGTTTATTCCCATTTCACAATATCTATTGTACATTTTGGATCTTATTTACTCTTTCAGCTCCTTACATAAGGGAGACAATTTAATGTTTACACATGCGAGTCTGATTTATTTCACTTATGAGTGTGGTCTCAAGTTGCACCCATTTCCCTATAAATGTCTCAAGTTTATCCTTCTTTATAGCTGAGTAGTACTCCATTGTATAAAAATACCACATCTCTTTTATCCATTCCTCAGTTGATGGGCATTTGGGTTGTTTCCAACATTTAGCTATTACAAATTGTGCTGCTATAAACATGGGTGCACAGATATCACTGTGGTACGATGTTTTTAATTCTTCTGGGAAAACACCCAGAAGGGCAATAGCCGGGTCAAATGGGATCTCTAATCCTGGTTTTTTGAGGAATCTCCACCCTGATTTCCACAGTTCTTGCACCAGTCTACACTCCCACCAACAGTGGAGAAGGGTTCCTCTTTCCCCACAGCCCCGCCAGCATTTGTTATTGGTTGATTTCTTGATGATAGCCATTCTTTCTGGGGTGAGATGGAATCTGTGTTGTTTTAACATTTTTTCATATATTTATTTTCTATTTGTATTTCTTCATCTGAGAAGTGTGTGTTCATCTCAGATGCCCATTTTTGGATTGGGTCTTTGAATTTGGGGGTCTGATTTTTTTCAGCTCTTTATATGTTTTAGACAGAAGTCCTTTGTCTTAGGGACAGTTGGCTAAAATTTTCCCACTCTGTGGGTTTTCTTTTCACTCTGTTGGTGATTTCTTTTGATGTGCAAAAACTTTTCAATAAAATGAGATTCCAGTTGTTGATTCTTTGTAGTATTTCCCGTGCAGTTTGGGTTTTGCTCATGAACTCTCTGCCTACCCCTATGTCTTCAAGATTACTACCTACTTTCTCTTCCAGTAGATTGAGTGTTTCTGTTTTAATATTTAGATCTTTGATCCATTTTGACTTTAGTTTAGTGCGTGGTGATAGACATGGGTCTAGTTTTAGTGTTCAGTGTGTACAGGGCCAGTTTTTTCAGCACCATTTATTAAAGAGGCTATCTTGGGGCCGGTGAGATAGCTCAGCGGCATAAGCACCTGCCTGGCAAGCGCAAGGTCCTGAGATCGACTCCTGGAACCCACATAAAGGAAAAAAAGGGCCGGTGATATTGCTCAGCGGCACAGGAGCTTGCTAGCAAGAGTGAGGTCTTGAGGTCGACTCCCAGTACCCACATAAAATAAATAAATAAATAAATAAATAAATAAATAAATAAAGAGGCTGTCTTTCTTCCAGTGAACATGTTTGGTCCCTTTGTCAAAGATAAGGTGGCTGAGTGTGTTTGTAGTTGTGTCTGCATCTTCTAATCTGTTTCACTGGTCCTCAGGTCTGTTTTTTTTTTTTTTTTTTTTTTTTTTTTTTTTTTTGACAGTACCATGCTGACTTTATCACAGTAGCTTTGTAGTATAATTTCAAGTCAGGGATTGTCGTGCCCCCTGCCTTGCCTTTGTTGCACAGGGTCACCTTTGCTATTCTAGGTCTCTTCTGGTTCCAGATGAATTTTAGGAATGTTTTCTCTAGTTCTGTGAGGTATGCTAACAGTATTTTGATCAGGATTGCATTAAATCTGTATAACAATTTTGGGAGACCATATTCTGATAAAGGAACTGGAAATAATTATCTTCACCTTGATACAAAGTCTTACAGAAAACTGAAAAGAAGGGACACTCCCTAACTCATGATGTGAGCTTGAAATGATCACAATACTAAATCCTGACAAGGGCACATGAGAGAGGAAAATTCCAGTTCAATCACACACACTCATGACAATAGCAAAAGGTAGAAATATAATATTAGTGAACTGAATCCTACAGGATACATAAATGAAAATACAGGATATACCATAACTAAATGGGATTCATTCCATGAATACAAACTTTATTTAACTTCTAAAAATAATCTAACATAATTATGCACACTTACAGATTAGAGGAGAGAAACATGATCTTCATATTCAGAAAATCACTTAGGAAATTCCATATCCATTTGAGATGTACTGTTTACAGTTTTTCCCTAAAAAGCCAGAATTATGGACATGTAATTAACTTATACATACTCTCATGGAAGCACGATTACAATTAAAAATATACAGCATTTACATCAGTCCCTAAATTCCTTCCTGTCCTATGGCAGTTAACCTTTTCATTCAACCCCCAGACCCTGGCAACAACGGCTCTGTTTTTCTGTCCTCATGCTTTTGTCTTTTCCATGTCATATAAATGGAACTGTACATAGGTAGCCCTTTGCATTCAGCTTCCTTCACAGAAATGGACATGGATAGGACTTCCAAAGGTGCCATGTATAGTCTCTAGACCTGGTAATAACTACATGGCTTGATAATATTTTTTTGGAGGCAGGTTTTTACTAAGTTGCCCAGGCTGGCCTTGGACTCAGGATCCTACTACTTGAGCTCGCCAGTAGCATGGTGAGTGCCACTGAGCCCACCACTTCATAGTTGATCACTTTATAGTTACTTGCTAAGTTGTAGGCTTACTTTTCCTGTACTTGTAATTTTACGTTTACCTTGATATTATTTAACTTTTGTACCTTGGTGTTAGGGTTTGTGCCTGGATGTCCCCCCAAAGCCTCATGCAGTCATGGGGGCAGGCTTCTAGAGTTTGTGACTGATTCACGGTCCAATGCTGGGATTATGGGTGTGAGTACTACACCCGCCCTAGGGTGGGTAGCCTACATACAAGGGACAGAAAGAGTCTTCTCTCGTGCGCTCCTCCCTTTTTGCTCTTGTTGCTTTTGCTGTCTTCCACCGCCATGAACTTTTGCCCCTCTGCTACGCCACCCTGACTTGGAGCCAGCTGATTATGGACTGAAACCTCCACAAACTATGAGCTAAATAAACCTCTCCTTCCTTAATTCTGGGTGTTGAGTATTTTGTCTCAGCAACAAGAGAAAAGTAACTAAGACACTTGGTAAAGGTTATTCTTTTTTTTTTTTTTTTTTTTTTTTTTTTTTTGTGGGTACCGGGGGGTCGACCTCAGGACCTCGCGCGCCAGCAGGCGCCCGTGCCGCTGAGCGATATCACCGGCCCCTTTTTTCGTATGTGGGATCCGGGAGTCGAACTCGGGCCCTCGCGCTTGCAAGGCAGGCGCTTAAGCCGCTGAGCCATCTCACCGGCCCAAAGGTTATTCTTTAAACACCACTCATTAACACTTTAAGCATCAGTGAGTCGTGCTTGGAAAAGTCAGGAGAGAGTTGTAAAATCAGGTGAATCCTGGAGGCCTGTGAGGAAAGACTGGGCTGGAGCAAGCAGGAGGGTTCCAAGACTGTCAGGGTTGTGTTTCTTACTCCCAGTGGTGGTTACCAGGACTGGCACCTTGTGTAGCCACCAGGTGCCACTGTGTGCTGTGGTCCCATGCACAGTGCACCCTTGAATACCATAGGAATGGTTCGCATGGCCACCTTGACCACCACGATACACTCAGTGGGACCTTGCAAATGGGGCCATTTGCCTCATCTTTAGAGGAAATGGATATTGAGGAAATGTGGATGGGGGAAAGGACTTCTTAGAGATTGAGGCCCCAGGAGGTTGTGACAGCGAGGATGAGAATCCATGGCTGGGACACACCAGGACAACCTTCACACTGTGGTGTCACTTCACACCCCAGTGTGCAGCATGCTGGGCTTCCCCACAGCCTGCACTCTTTTGGCCCTGGCGGGAGTCTGAGGAGATCACTTCTGCCTGCAGATTGAAAGCTTGAGTTTGGGAAGGAACATGTTGGGGCCAGGTTGCCCACCTAGCGCAGGTGGGATTTAGTTCAGGACACCATCCAGGGTGGGCACACATGGTTCAGCCCAGCTCCAGGACTCGCTCTGAGCTCAGCAGTAGGAGGCAGGATGGGACTTGGGCTCTGAAGGCCAGCCCCAGTCCTCCTGGCTGGAACAGGAGGCTTGAGAGAAAGGCTGGGGGAGGGATGCAATGTCCTCTTGTCCACTGGGGCCCAGATGGATTTCTGTGTCTCAAGCCTTGGATCTGCCCCTTATTCCCCTAGGACCACAGGGCTCAGCATTATGACACAGTTGTTAGTCGGAATACAGAACTGAGAAACTGTGTGCTTGGAGGGCACAAGCGGGGTGGACAAAGCTAGTCACCAGGGCTTGTGCTGCTGCCCTGCCTGGCTCCTTCATCAAGCTGACCCCTGGTGACCATGGCCCCTAAGCCTACCAGGACAGTGCCCTGTGTGGAATTCATCCCAGTTGAAAACAGCCCAGATGTCTGGGGTGACAGAAACCCCAACTGCAGTCTCTGGAGCTTTTTCACTCAAGACACCAGCCCTCTGTGTTACTCCTCCAAGACAGACACTCAGGTCAGGGTCACGGCCACAGCCTAAGGAATTCAGCCCACCTTCTCAAGTTGGGGTTTGAAGTGGATGGCTTATATCCCCATTGCCAATCCTTTCCAGCTGATATCTGTGATTGTCCTATCACATGCATGATGAGCTATCTTCCTGAGCTCACCTCATAGAGCCCAGAAGAGAGAGGGTGAGGATACAGGGAATAGGGTTCCCAGCGGGACCCATTATCCATGGGCAGTCCCTCTCTACTTGCCATCCTCACTGTCCCCATCCTACTCAGCTTTTGGTAGCCCAGGAGTAGGCTGCCACCCACTGGAGCTGCCTGCTTCAAAGTTGAGGCAACAATCAGTCCTCTGAGGGGGTCAGCCAACACATCACCATCCCACCAACCACAAAGGATGTTTGAGGAATCCAGAGCCTAGTCCCGGAATTCCAACATTTGGATGGCACTGACCCTGTTACTGGGTTTGGAGATGTCCACTTCATCCTACCCCATGCTCTCCTATGTTTTGGACCTGAAAAACACCCCTCCTCAAGTTGGGTGCCAACCTTGCTTTTGCGTATCCAATCCCTTATAGCATGTAGGACTTGCCTCTCCTTACTCTCTCAATCAGACCTTCCTCTCTCAAGGGTGATCATCCCCGATTCATTTGGTTCACGGGCACACGCATATACCAGCTGGCAGAAACTCACACCTTCAGTGCTATACTGTCACTTGTCCCCTCTATGAGATGCCCTGCATCTCAGGAATGACAGCTGGCAGACCTACACTTGCCACAGCTCACTGCAACGGGACTATGTCTCTGAGTCTCAGGCACAACCAGCCCTGGACCCCGGCTAAAGGGAGGAAGCCAGTCCAACTGTTTGTGGATGTGGCTGACATCAGAACATGGGCCACACCCTTCTGGGCATCTTCCCAGAAGAATTAAAAACATCGTACCACAGCGATATATGTGCACCCATGTTTATAGCAGCACAATTTGTAATAGCCAGATCTTGGAAACAACCCAAATGCCCATCAACTGAGGAATGGATAAGAAAGATGTGGTATTTTTATACAATGGAGTACTATTCAGCCATAAAGAAGGATAAACTGGAGACTTTTATAGGTAAATGGATGCAACTCGAGAAAATACTCATAAGTGAAATAAACCAGAAGCACATGTGTAAGCATTGTATTGTCTCTCTAGTATGAGAAACTGAAAGAGTAAATAAGATCTAAAATGTACAATAGACATGATGAATCAAAAAGAAACTGGTCAAAAGGAAAGAGAGACTGGAATAGGGAAAAGAAAGAAGGGAAAGGGAAAAAAATTGTATATATATATAAGATGGTTAAGATAGATACACTACCAATTTTACTTAGTTCATTGAAGAGTAAGGTTTGTGCCAATAATGTTTGGACAATTGAATGCTAATGTCTGGTATCCTGAATAACTAACTTAAAGATAGTAATACGTAATGTATTAACTATTGTTACCCTCCTATTATGTTGTTTTGAAAATTTGTTCTTTTGATTTGTTTTGTTTTTTCTTCTCTTTAAAAAAAAAAAAAAAAGAACATGGGCCACAGACAAAATCTCCTGACATCAGCACACAGTGTGGAAGATGGAGCTGGGCCACACAGATATCTCTTCTTGGAAAATGTGTACCAGGGGGTGTTTGGACGGTACCTGCTGGGGACCAGGCATGCACGTGCACACCGATCATGTCCATTTACTTTAGGAACTGATGGGCCTTTTAAAAATGAGGGCAAGGGAGGCGATCCACTGAAGGGCTGGTTGCCTGGCTACGACTTAAAGGATGCAAAATTTCTGGCCTATGACCATCCATAGTGGCTGCTGGCAGGCAGTTTGCCCAGGTTTGCCCAGAGGTGCCAACACACACTCAAGGCCCCCACATCCAACCCAGAGAAGAAACCCTGGCTTTTCTCTACTATTCCCTGGGCCTTCCTTCTGCTCTGCCACCCACTAGCATGTGACCTCTGCCTCCATCCTTCTATGGAAAGGAAGGAGGGGAAACTGACAGGGTTTGGAAACTGAGTTTCAAAGGTGAGGGGCTAAGCTGCAACTCAGGAGACAGGCAATCTGGCTGACATGTCCCTGGATGCAGTGCCACCAGGAGGAGCTACAGAGTCTGAAAGAGGACTGAGCCCAGGAATCAGAAAGATGAGCTCATGTGTGCCCTAAAATGCTGGTTTGAAATAGCCTCAGGAGAGGCCACCAGAGGAAAGCCAGGGAGAGATCAAAGATGCTGAGGAACAGTAAGGGAGGGTAACAGGGAAGGAGCAGGTCAGCAAGCCAAAGGAGGAAAGGCAGCAGATACTACAGCCCCAGGAGGGGCTCGTTACTTCCTGCCGAAGGTGGGGACTTCTGGTGCATGTTGGGATGAGTTCTGTTAGAACCCAGAGAGAAGGGTGTTAGGAGAGAGCTCGAAGAGGGCCAGTGAGGGGAGGTAGGAAACGCTCCTGTGGCGGGCTCTGCCCACACAGGCTCCAGGTGCAGGGCACCATGGGAAAGGGAAACCTAAGCCCAGGGCTCCTGCTCAGAGGCTGGCCTAGAGCCTCCTTGGGGAGCTGGTCCACCACAGCAGACCAGGGGTACTGCATTTTATCTGCTCTGAACTGGGGGAGCTCTCACCTTCTCCTGCCCCACCTTCAGGCCCCAACGCAAAGAGAGAGGGCAGACCACAGAACATGAGAGGTACTTTAATTTGACACTGCTGTGAACTGGGGTGAGCAGGGGGCAAAAGTGGGACAGAGAGGCAGCCTTGGCTGAAGAAGGGGAGGGAGAGAGCTTGACCTCAGCTTCTGGACTCCACAGGTATTAGCTGCTGGTCTCCTGTGAAGATGCTGGTTTCAATCTGTCAAGCAGAGCAGAGTCAGGGCCAGCTCCCAGCCCTCCCGAACAGCTGGGACAGTGAGAAGCAGTGTGGCAGGCATAACACTCACTTCAAAGGGTCTGGAACTTATCAGTGAGGGACTGCAGGAGCACTGAAACAGAGAAACATAAGCGGCTGCTCCAGACACAGATACAGGACCCCATCCCCCTTGCTGTCCCTGCACCCTGACTGCCCTCCAGCTCCTGTCCAAACCACCCTGGGGCTGACTCCCCCACCCATCACCTGCATGCAATGAGGAAATGCTTCCTACAAGACAACAACACGCACCAGGAGCTCCCAGGTGTTGAGGCAAGGCAAATCCCCCCAGAACTTGTTGAAGGCAAACATGCATACGATAACACACACCATGCAAGCCGCCCTAAACAGCACTTAAAGGGAAATGCTCTGTGATCTGCTTGTGTTAGCAGAGCACACGTGGTGTGGGTGAAGAGTGCACTGCTCTGCGTCCACACCCCAGCAGTCAATAGACAGGAGGCTGCAGTGCCAGGCCTGCTCAGCATACCCCCACTCCCACAGGAATGCCTGTCCTGTGATGCAGCCTGTACCCATAGCCCAGCCCCACTCCAGGCACCTGCCCCAAGACACTGAGGTCTGTCTCTGCCCCCGCCCCCAACCCCTGCCCTAGCCTGGGGTTTGTTATACAGTACCTAGTTGCTCTTTGAGGTCATCTATTTCTTTCTGGAGCACAAGGCACTAGTCCAGCAGACAGGGGAGAAAGAGAAATGATGGGTAATATTCTGGCCCCTTCTTTCCTCATCCTCCCACTCACCCCCAGTCCTTACATCCCCACATATCCCACAGCCCTGTGAGGAGACTGGCTCTGCATCCTCCAAGGAAAAGAAATGCCCTGTCTCAGAGAGGTGCGGTATGGGCCAGGAGAGCAGTGCACGCTTCGCACTCACCAGAGAGTACAGGGTGCATCCCAGCCAATTCAACCTGCACTCAAAGCCCACCATCTAGCATTACCTGGGGACAGCCCTGTGCTCCATGGGGTGGCTGCTGCCTTTCCAGAATTGGGGCATGCACAGTTGGCTCCTGGTCACCTGAAAGAGAACACAAAATCCAGATCCCCAGCCAGGGATTGAGGTTGATAGGGTCTCACGGGACCTACAGTGAGGCAGCAGCAACCCCCTCTGTTGGCAGTAAATTGCAGCTCCACCCTCTGGGTCCTGCCTTCCCTGCCCCTCAGTGTCAGTCCAGCTGCCACTGTGGCCCCTTAATACTGTGGCTTTGGGTTGGCAGCTGCCAGAGCTGCAGCTACAGCTAGGCTCTGGGAGGAGCAATGCGGCGGGACAGGACCCAACAGAAAAGGCTCTGTTCCACTGAAAGTCAACTTCTGCCCTTGACTTGGAGTTGGGGGCACTGCTACAAATCACCCCACTGCACAAACGCCACACGGAGGACCATGCGGCCTGAGGCAGCAGAGGTTTCCCTCCTGCACCCCCTCCCCTCCACTTGTATTGTATCAAACCCACAGGACTCACCAGAGGGTACAGGTTCTCTGGGTGGGAGGCCTCCCTGGCTCACGGTCAAGGGCTGCGAGGCTGGTGGAACTTCGGGGGCTCTGGTGTCAGCATCACCACTGATGAATTCTCTGCGATGCATGCTCAGGCAATGTGGCCCTGGCCAGTGTGTTGGACGCTAACACAAAAATTTTTCACTGAGTATGTGTAGTGGCTTGGGTCAGGTGGGGAACATGAGGGAAATTCACAGGTTCATCTCATCAGCACCTTCTCTCTTAGCCCCAGGCCAGGAGGCAGAGCTGAGCCAGGGGAGAAGTATGGGGGTATCCAGAAAACCAGGCCCTCTGCAAGGCAGGCTTTGGGAAAAGATGGGAGGGAGGAATCTGAAGGTCAGTGAGACTCAACAGGACACCGAAGCTGGGCAGCCCAAACTGAACCAGTCGCCCAATCCCAATCAGTGCCAGCTCTGCTTCCTGTCCCAGCCCGTCTGGAGAAAGGAGGAGGCAGGAAACGCACAAAGTGTATCCAACAGTGGCAGACACCCACCAGGTGCTCCCTTCACGTCCAACCTTCTACAAGGATCCCTGATTTGGCACCCCAAAGACAACACCTGAGCAAGAGGCAGAGGGAGCTGGGGCAAAGCTGTGTAGACTAGGGGTAGGGGCAGGAGGGTAGCTTACTCACTTGGGCCTGTAGGACTGGATCACTATTTGGGCCTTTATCTTCTCCAGCCTCAGGCTGAGTCTTCCTTGCTCTCCTAGCTGAGGATCTCTTCCCAGTGGCTCCCTGCTTGGACGGCTTGGATCCCGACGGCAGCAAGGAAAACCCCTTGGACTTTCCAAGTAGCGGAATGCCCGAGATTGGCGGGAAGGAGGCTGGTTCCAGGGGAGCCGCTCTGAATCTCTGCCCCCACGAAGGGAAGGCTCCCCCCAGGATAACTCTTGAACCACCACCAAGGGATTTCTTCTCTTGGGCCTCCTTCTTCCTAGTTCTGGCCCTGGGCAGGCCCCCTGCAACAGCACCTGCTCCTGGATAGCTGGGCCTCCCCTCTCCCCTGGCCCAGACCACATTTTGCATTTTCCTAGAAGAAGAGGCATGCAGCTCTCCTGAGGGCTCCTTTCCCACGGCTGAGGTGAATCTTCGGGGAGCAAAAGTCTTAAGAGAGTCCTGTAAGTGACGGACACTCGCCTGGGCATGGATATTCGAGTGTCTGGCTATATCTCTTGGTTCCTTGGGGCAGCTAGACCTGGCCTGGCCTCTTCCCTTGCGGGAAATGCTCACCCTCATGGGCTGCATTTTACTGAACTCATCTGAAGACTTGGAGTTGGGGTAGGAGTCAGAAGAGGGCCGCTGGGAAGCCCCGCTGACCATCAACCTGCTTTTGGTGCTGCTCTTCAGGTTCCTCCAGGGCTGGCCTCCCTCAGGCCCACTGGGGTAGGTAGGAGCAGCAGAGTCTCGCTGCCCTCTCACGTGGCTTGGGGCCAGCGCTCCTCTCTGGCTGGGACGCAATTTTGTGTCCGCCCACATGGCGGAGAGCTCGGCAGCACTGCTTTCTGAGGACACGGACAGGGACTGGGACGGGTATCCGCGGGCACCCTGGGCCTCCAGATTGGACACGTGCTGCACCATGGACGCACACTCGATGTTGAGGTGGGGTACAAGGTCCAGGGCAGCGTCCTCTTCCTCATCGGCTGGGGAACCAGGCCGGCCTTCACAGCCCCAAAGCACTCCCCTTCTCGCAACTATCACTTCCTCCTCGGACTCTGGGTTGAGCTCATAGAGGTTGTGGTCTGGGAGGTCGGGACCATGGGCGCCCCCGTGGTCTGAGATGCCACCCTCGCCCTCACCGCTCCGGGGAAGTCCCAAGTCGAGGGCCGGGTCCCGGGCCCGCGAGGTTGCGGCGCCGGCTGGGTGGAACTTGGTGTGCTTCCTGTCCTCCACGCCAAAACCGGTTCCCCGGGAGGACACATCTCTGCGAGAGCTCATGCTGCCAGACTGGGCGGCCGGTTAGAGTGGTAAAGGTCGCCGCGTCACCACAGGTACAGGTACGCCTCCGGGCGCGCCGTCACCACGTGTGGCACAAGGAGAGCGCCTCAAACCCCGCGCGGCCTCGCGAGACTTGGATGCCAATGAGCGGCCTTCTCATTGGTTCTCCCTCAGCAACTCAGCAACCTCGCGCCGCTCGCCGGGCTGCCCCGAAGTGCGACCCTCCAGGTCGTATCCAGTAGTGGCGACTCTACGTTCCTACTTTAGTGCAAAGTTCTGCTTGGTGGCCGCAAGCTGGACTTCTGGAGTCGGGGCGCTGGTTCCCCTCTTCCTGTCTCGTTGCCTCGGGCCGGGCTCCTGCTTTTCAACTTGAACTTCGCCTCTGAGCCTCAGTTCCTCATCCGTAATGCAGAGGAAATAAGACCACATAGCTCAGGGCCTTGTGAGGATTCAGTGTAATGATGGATGTGAACCACCCAGCACAGAAAAGATTTGTGAGCCCTTTTCCCGCAGCAAGACCACCGGCCCGACAGGAAGCCCATAGTCAGTGATCCGTGGTCCCTGTACTTTTTCTTTTTTCTTTCTTTTTTTTTTTTTTTTTTTTTGGTGGGTACCCTCGCGCGCCAACAGGTGCCCGTGCCGCTGAGCGATATCACCGGCCCTTTTTTCGTATGTGGGATCCGGGAGTCAAACTCGGGCCCTCGCGCTTCCCAGGCAGGCGCTTACGCTGCTAAGCCATCTCACCAGCCCTCCCTGTACTTTTTCTGTCAAGGGCTACATAGCAGGTGTTTCGCGATTTGCCAGCCATATGGGATCTGTCGCAACTGCTGCTTTACCACAGGCAGTGAAACCAGCACGTGGCTGTGTGCCCGTGGCGTTTATTGGCGGGCCGGAGTTTGCCCACCTCTCCCAGACCACATCCCACCCTCTCACAGAATCAGTTCAGAGAAGCGGGGATCCCCACGGTCTTGGATACCCCAAAAAGTGCCCACTACCACTGATCCTGTAGATGCCAACTAAAATAATCAACCAATATTCATATATTAGGTTTGCAACAATAAAAAGGGCTTAACTACTCCAGGCGTGGGAGAGCTTATGAAGCTATGGGTGCTTTTTACCTCTGCTGGGGGTGTATGTGGAGGGTCACCATTTGGGGTGGGGGTAATTTGGCAGAATCCTATTCAACGCAAATCTGGCAACATTTACTATATCCCTGGCCCTCTTCTAGGCACTGGAGATAACTATTAACTCAGTCTCTCCACAGTTCTAGTTTGATTAACTACTATCACCACCACCTTTTCTAGCACCTTTTCTTCTATCTTATTTTGAAATTTTGGGTTTTTTTCCTCTTTAAAATAAAATTAAAAAAGAAAAGAAAAGCACTCTCATGACTGCCTACACGACTGCCTACATGACTGCAACGACGTTGCAGAAGAGTGCATGGATTTGGATGCACATTTGTAAATTAAAAATCCCAGACCAAGCCAGGGATATAGCTCAGCGGCACAGTGCCTGCCTGGCAAGCGCGAGGTCGTGAGTTCGATTCCTGGTACCGAAAAAACAAACAAACAAAAACCAAACCAAACAAACAAACAAAACCCCAAACCAGTCCTATGGGTTGTTTGAGCTTACATATAGGTGTATGTGAAGGTATGTTGTAAAGGGCCAGAATGGACATGCAAGCAAGGCCTCATAGTGGTGGTGGAGTGCACATTTTCTGTCCTGTTTTCCTTGAGATTATCAGTTTCCAGCTTTGCTGTGCTAAGCAGTCCCAACATCTGGGGAGTTGGGGAGTCCCAACATCTGGGGACCCTTCCTTGGTTTGTATTAGGCCCTGAAGTACTAGAATTCCCTTGCCTACCACTCAACCCTACTTCAGCAACCTTCCCATCATTTCACGCTTGCCTTCCTCACTTCCCCATTCATACTCACTTGTCTTTCCTTGCCTCTCTGTCCTGAATCCTTTGGCTGATGTCCAGGCCTGGAGTGTGTGAGCAAGGGTCTTCACCTCTTGCCAGGGGGATGTCAAAGGGCCAGTTTCTCCGGGTCTTCACCTGAGACACCTGCCCTGCTGGGGAAGGTTATAGAGCAGGCAGGTTGTGTGCACCATATATCTGTGATCATCCACATCCAGCAGGCCCTCCACAATCGCTGCCTGTGTCTAGAAACCACTTTCTCCCACTCTCTAAAGTGATTTGCTGACATACTGTATTATTTCAGACATGCCAACCGGGATCCTAGAAGGTATAATGAAATCTCCTGTCCCCACTGCATGTCTTAAGCATTACTGATCCATCCAGTTGAAGCAGGCCATGTCCCTCTCCTCATTTCCACTGCCTTCCTCCTTCTCCATCTCACATGGAGATTCCTAGAACTTTCACAAGCTTCAGTCTCTTTATGCCTGCAACTCTCCCACTTTCTCTTCCTCTGTGTCCTATAGGTCTGAAATGGAGGCACAAATCTCTGCACACTACAGGGATCTCCTGTGTCCAATGTTAGTTTTGCCTTAATTTCTTGAGCCAGGCTGGGATCCAGTTTCAGGAGTTCCACACAGTCTTCGCCATCACAGTAGCTCCTACCCAAGGTGGGAGTTAACCACTCCGATTGCCAAATGTATCACTGGCAATGATCCACTTGGGGATGGGAGGAAGGACCAAGGCAGTTCCACTTTACTCCATGTGGGCCATCACTTCCTCAAAGCCTATAAGGGTCGCCCTGTCCAGCAAATTTCCCCAATCTCCTGGTGTCCTTGCCGGGGAGTTCATTGCCAGGATGTGAGGATGTGCCCCACCACACATTCTGTAAAACTCACTTATGTGATCTTGTATTCTAGCCCCCTTGATCCAGCACTCTCAACATCCAATCCTAGGGCTAAGCTGTGGCTCTTGCAAGTACAAGATTGGTCTTCCTTGCAACTTCCTTGGTGTATACTCCCTTTATTTGCTCACGAGTCTCTGCATTACCCAGTGAGATCTCGGAAAGGAGAAGGGGTGGCCCCAAAGGAGGGACTTGAGGCTTTATGGGAAGTGGACACTAGCGTCTACTAGCCCAGGGCTCCTGCCGGCTCCTGCTAGGGAAGCAAGTGTGCCCTGTGAGCTCCAAGATTTCAGGGTATGTGTAGTCTGGGAAATCAGTGTCCTCGGGGACATCCATCCATCCCCATCTCTCCCCATCCCCATTACAGCCTCTCAGGTGGTTCCAAACAGGGCTCCGACCTGCATAACAGGCAGGCCTGTGTTAGTCGGGGGCATAAATGTCCCCAGAGTTCATCACCTCTGGCTGTGAAATCATGTTGACCTGATGCTCCTCAGTTTTATCTGCTCCGCTTCTGTAGGAGGTATGGGCCTCCTTGTAAGCCACCCAGGTGGCCTTCTGGGTCTTCCACTTCACCCTGAACTGTTTGGCAATGTCCCTTTGTTTCTCATCATCTCTCTGCAGGCCCACAATATAACAGCAATCACTGGCTGCCTCTGACATTTTGTGTGGAGGTTCTCCCCTCCGTTCCCTGCAGTGGGCTGAATCATCTCACCCACAAGATTGAGACCCTCCCCTGGGATGCTTCCTAGGTGAATAAGGGTGAAACCTGGAACAATCAATCAGGACGTCAGCTCATGCTGGACATTATCCATGCCCCATGCAGCACTCAGGTTGGCATCCTCTTTGTTATTCTGTTGGTGAGTGAGCTGGTTCTGAGAGGCAGGTTACTTCCTTTTCTCAGACCACTCCTGGGACCACTCTTGGTAGGTTGAGTCCTCCAAAAGTTTAGAGGCCAACAGGTGATTGGACATGAAAGATGGCTGTGTGGCAAGAAAGAGGAAAGGACAGAGCGGGGGAGGCAGGGGGAGTTGTCAGAGTGCCACACAGGCGTGATGCTTGTCAGAGACCCTGAGGGTGGGATAGGAATGGCAGATGAAGTTTAGTTGCAGCGGCGTTTCAGTCAGTGGTGCTGTCGTGAATGCCACAGCCTACAGATATCAGCCAGAGGAGGCCTTGTCCCCAGGAAAGGCATGCCCAGCACTGACTGGAGCTGCCCTGAGGAAGCCTGAGCTTGGGGCAAACTCAGAGGTGGGCCCACAGAAATGGCAGCGGGGGCATGTCAGTCCTTTGCTCCCTGCAGCTGAAGGTCTGTGAGGCATGTTTCCATGACCACCGTAGTGAGGCAGTAGTCAAGCAACCAGTGTTCCTGTTTTGCCTGAACTGGAGCAGGTTCAGGCAGGAAACAGAGGGTGGAGTTTGAAGTACTCAACCTTGGTGGTGTAAAGGACGTGAAGATTACTCGGAGAGGAGACTTAGTTCAATCACTGAGAGGCCCAGGGAGGCTGCTTCTCTGTATAGGAATGCCTCCGGGAAACAGTAGCAAGCTGAGACCTCTGTGGTTTTTTATTTGTTTTATTTTATTTTATTTTATTTATTTATTTTTTATTTTTCCTGGTACCGGGAATTGAACTCAGGACTTTGTGCTTGCCAGGCAAGCACTTGTGCCGCTGAACTATATCTCCAGCTGTGGTTATTTATTTGTAACTCAAGGACATGAGAACAAAGATGTAGAAGACAAACATTTGCAACATTTGTATAGGAGTTTTGGTCAGGGGACAGGGAAAAAAATGGGATTTTTTTTTTTATGTGACACACATCAAACCAATCTAGTTTAAGCAAGCTTATTGGGCAGGAAGCTTATTGGAGGGCAAGAGGAACACAATGGCCAAACCAAACATCTCTGAGGATAAAGAATAACTTGCTTTTCATTCTGCTGCCCGTTGTCCTGCGGATCTGCTCTAAACTTTAACCATGCATTCCAGAAGCCTGGGAACTGTTGTTTCAAGGTCCCTTCCTTTTCTTGTTTTGTTTTGTTTTTTTGAGACAGGGTCTTGCTATGTAGTTCAAACTGGCCTTGAAATCACTATACAGCCCAGGCTGGCCTCAAACTCTCAGCAATCTTCCTGCCTCAGCCTCCCGAGTGCTGGGATTGCACATGTGCACCACCATGCCCATTCCAAGGTCCCTTCCTTATCACATTCACTTCGATCACTGCTTTGGCCAGAGTCTCACCACATTAGACAATTTGCAGAATTCACTTGGAAATGGCCAGCCTGCACTACATAGTGAGACCCTGCCTCAAAAAAAAAAAAAAAAAAAAAAAAAAAGAAATGATCACACAAATGAATGGGGATCAACCCATTCTTGATAACTGTCAATATACAGGAATTTAATATACTAGTTTATATTTTTAATATACATTTGAAATTTTCTGTAATAACAGCTATAGGACTATCAGAGCAAATATGCAAGAAAATAAAAATTACCCAGAAAAAAAAAAAAGAATTCCCTTGGAAATTTGATTTTGTGGCTCCAGAGAGGGGTCTGAGCTGGACTTACAGGTCTAGGAGTCATTGGTTCCCTCAGCTAGCTTTCAAGGACCTGTTTTTTTTCCCCACAGTAGTGTCACCTGACAGGCTTCCTGTGGTCTCTCTTCTGATTCCCTCTCTTCACCTCCTCAGATGTAACCCTATGCTGAACTTGTCGTCCTCATTCCCTTCCTTTCCTTTCAGTTAATTCTTACATAGGTTCAGATGCCTAGCAACAAGCCCCAGCAGCATATTCCTGCCACATAGTGTTATGTAAATGAAGTTCCTGGCTTTTGTTGCCTGTGGTAGCCAAGTGTTTGTTGTCATTGATATATTAGATTCCACTGAAGAAAGCCCAAGTTTATTCTCATTATTGCAGTCCTTATGTTCTATGAGGTCAGTGCAAAGGAGTGCATTGTCCACTTTCAAAACATTTCTTTTTTTTTAATTTTACAGAGAAAAAACAATAAAAACGATGATATGAAATTTCAAAACAAGATAGTAGGAGAATAACAACGGTTAACACATTGCATATTGTTATCTTCAAAGTAGGTGCTCAGATTACAAAATACAGGCATGAAAAATTGATCAAACAATATAAGCACAAACTTTCTTTTCAATGAACTAATAGAAACTAGTAGTATAACTATCGTAACTGTCTTATATATATATTTTTTTTCCTTTTCCCTTCCTCTTTTTCTCCTTTCCCCCATCCCAGTTTCTCTTTCCTTTTGAACAGTTTCTTCCCATTTCACAATATCTATTGTACATTTTGGATCTTATTTAGTCTTTCAGCTCCTTACATAAGAGAGACAATTTGATGTTTACACATGCGAGTCTGATTTATTTCACTTATGAGTATGGTCTCAAGTTGCATCCATTTCCCTATAAGTGTCCCAAGTTTATCATTCTTTATAGCTGAGTAGTACTCCATTGTATAAAAATACCACATCCCTTTTATCCATTCCTCAGTTGATGGGCATTTGGGTTGTTTCCAAGATTTAGCTATTACAAATTGTGCTGCTATAAACATGGCTGCACTGATATCGCTGTGGTATGATGTTTTTAATTTTTCTGGAAAAATGCCCAGAAGGGGAATAGCTGGGTCGAATGGGACCTCTAATCCTAGTTTTTTGAGGAATCTCCACACTGATTTCCACAGTGGTTGCACCAAGTTGACATTCCCACCAGCAGTGGAGAAGGGTTCCTTTTTCTCCACAGTCCCTCCAGCATTTGTTATTGGTTGATTTCTTGATGATAGCCATTCTTTCTGGGGTGAGATGGAATCTCAGTGCTGTTTTAATTTGCATCTCTCAAATGACCAATGATGTTGAACATTTTTTCATATATTTATTTTCTATTTGTATTTCTTCACCTGAGAAGTGTGTGTTCATCTCAGATGCCCATTTTTGGCTTGGGTCTTTGAATTTGGGGAGTCTGATTTTTTTCAATTCTTTATGTGTTCTAGATAGAACTCCTTTGTCTTAGGGCAGTTGGCTAAAATTTTTCCCATTCTGTGGGTTGTCTTTTCACTCTGTTGGTGATTTCTTTTGATGTGCAAAAGCTTTTTAATAAGATGAGATTCAGTTGTTGATTCTTTGAAGTATTTCCTGTGCAGTTTGGGTTTTGTTCATGAACTCTCTGCCTACCCCTTTGTCTTCAAGACTTCTACCTACTTTCTCTTCCAGTAGATTGAGTGTTTCTGTTTTAATATTTAGGCCTTTGATCCATTTTGACTTTAGTTTAGTGCATGGTGATAGACATGGGTCTAGTTTTAGTGTTCAGTGTATACAGGGCCAGTTTTTCAGCACCATTTATTAAAGAGGCTATCTTTCTTCCAGTGAACATATTTGGTCCTTTGTCAAGAATAAGGTGGCTGAGTGTGTTTGTAGTTGTGTCTGCATCTTCTAATCTGCTCCATTGATCCTCAGGTCTGTTTTTTTTATTTTTGCCAGTACCATGCTGATTTTGTCACAATAGCTTTGTAGTATAATTTCAAGTCAGGGATTGTGATGCCTCCTGCCTTGCCTTTGTTGCCCAGAATTACTTTTGCTATTCTAGGTCTCTTCTGGTTCAAGATGAATTTTAGGAATGTTTCCTCTAGTTCTGTGTGGCATGCCAATGGTATCTTGATTGGGATTGTATTAAATCTGTAGAACGGTTTTGGGAGTATGGCCATTTTCACTATGTTGGTTCTTCCTATACATGAGCAAGGGATATCTTTCCATTTTCTAACATTCTCTTCAATCTCTTTTTTCAGAGTACTGTAATTTTCAAAGTATAGATCTTTTACTTCCTTTGTTAGATTGATTCCTAAGTATTTCATTTTTTTTTTGTGGGTACCGGGGGGTCGACCTCAGGACCTCGCACGCCAACAGGCACCCGTGCCGCTGAGCGATATCACCGGTCCCTTTTTCGTATGTGGGATCCGGGAGTCGAACTCGGGCCCTCGCACTTGCCGGGCAGGCGCTTAAGCCGCTGAGCCATCTCACCGGCAAGTATTTCATTTTTTTGGATGCTATTGTGAAGGGTGTGGTTTCCCTAATTTCTCTCTCAGTGAGTTTGTTGTTTGTGTACAGGAACGCTATTGATTTTGGAGTGTTGCCTTTGTAGCCAGCTATGGTACTGAATTTTGTTATTAAGTCTAGAAGTCTTTTGGTGGAGTTTTTGGGGTCTTCTGTGTAGAGTATAATGTTATCTGTGAATAATGATAATTTAACTTGTTCCTTTCCTATCCTTATTCCTTTTATTTCTCTCTCTTGTCTAATTGCTCTGGCTAATGTTTCCAGAACTATATTGAATAGGAATGGTGATAGTGGACATCCTTGTCCTGTTCCTGATTTTATTTTATTTATTTTATTTTTTTGTGAGGGGGGAACCAGGAATCAGGACCTTGCACTTGCCAGGCAGGTGCCGTGCCACTGAGCTATATCCCCAGCCCATTGTTACTGATTTTAGAGTGAAAGCTTTTAGTTTTTGTCCATTTACTATGATGTTGCCCGTTGGTTTGTCATAGATGGCTTTTATCAGATTGAGGTAAAGACCATCTGTTCCGATTTTCTGTAGGGTTTTTATTATAAATAAGTGTTGGACTTTGTCAAAAGCTTTTTCTGCATCTATTGAGATGATCATGTGATTTTTCTCTTTGGCTCTGTTGATACGGTGTATTACATTTATTGATTTGCATATGTTGAACCATCCCCACATTCCTGGGATGAATCCCACTTGGTCATGGCGTATGATCTTCTTAATGATTTGCTGCATTCTGTTTGCTAGTATCTTATAGAGGATTTTTGCATCTATGTTCATTAGGGAGATTGGCCTGTAGTTCTCTTTTTTGGTTGGATCCTTCTCTGGTTTTGGTATCAGGGTAATACTTGCCTCCAGGAATGAGTTAGGGAGTATTGCTTCCCTTTCAATTTCATTAAAGAGTTTGAGGAGTATTGGCATTAAATCTTCTCTAAATTTCTTGTAGAGTTCAGCAGTGAATCCATCAGGACCTGGGCTTTTCTTTGTTGGTAAGTGTTTTTTTTTTTTTTTTGTGGGTACCGGGGGGTCGACCTCAGGACCTCGCGCACCAGCAGGCACCCATGCCGCTGAGCGATATCACCGGCCCCTTTTTTGTATGTGGGTTCCGGGAGTCGAACTCGGGCCCTCGTGCTTGCCAGGCAGGCGCTTAAGCTGCTGAGCCATCTCACCGGCCCTGTTGGTAAGTTTTTAATTACATTTTCAATTTCATTGACTGACATTGGGTTATTCAAAATTTTTTATGTCTTCTCGATTCAGCTTTAGTAATTCATACATGTCTAGGAATCTGTCCATTTCTTCTGTGTTTTCCATCCTATGACAGTAAAGATTTTTGAAGTAGGTATTGATGACCTTCTGAATTTCCACAGGATCTGTAGTGATTTCACCCTTTTCATTCCTCAAAGCATGAATTTGAGTCTTTTCTTTCCTTTTTTTGATAAGGTTGATTAAGGCTTTATCAATTTTATTTATTCTTTCAAAGAACCAACTCTTTGATTCATTAATTCTTTGTATTGTTTTCTTAGTCTCCATTGAGTTAATTTCTGCTCTGATCTTTATAATTTCCTGCATTGTATGGGCTTTGGGCTTGTCTTGCTTTTCTTTTTCTAGAAGCTTGAGGTGAAACATTAGGTTGTTTATTTGTGCTCGTTCTGTTTTCCTGATGTGAGAATTCACTGCTATAAATTTCCCTCTTAGGACTGCTTTCACTGCATCCCATAAGTTCCGGTATGTTGTATCTGCATTCTTGTTTAGTTGTAGATATTGTTTAATTTCTTCTTTAATTTTACCTGTGACCCTTTGGTTGTTTAGGAGGGCGTTATTTAATTTCCATGTGTTTATGGAGTTTTTGCGGTTTCTTTGTCATTAATTTCCAATTCATTGCACTATGGTCAGATAATATGCATGGGATGATTTCAGTTCCTTTGCATTTACTTAAGCATGTTCTGTGGGCTAGTATATGGTCTGTTTTAGGAAACATCCTGTGTACAGCTGAGAAGAATGTGTATTCTGATGTTGTTGGGTGGAACACTCTGTAGACATCTACTAAGTCCATTTGTTCACAGATTTGGTTCATTTCTGATATATTGTTGCTGATTTTTTGTCTACTTTATCTATCTCTTTGTGACAATGGGGTATTAAGGTCTCCTGTTATAATTGTGTTATTGTTTATTTGATTTTCATGTCTATTAATAATTGTCTTATATAGTTGGGTGCTCCTGTATTTGGTGCATACACATTTATGATTGTTATCTCTTCCTCTTAAAGTTTTCCTCTAACAAGTATGTAGTGACTTCTTTATCTCTTTTGATCATTCTTGGTTTGAAGTTCACATTGTTTGCAAACAGAATAGCTACCCCTGCTTTTTTCTGGGTTCCTGTTGCATGGAGGATTGTTTTCCATCCTTTGACTTTCAGTCTATGAATTTCTTTCTGAGTTAAATGTGTTTCTTGTATATAACATATTGTTGGATCTTGTTTCTTTTCTTTTTTTTTTTTTTTGTGGGTACTGGGGGTCGACCTCAGGACCTCGCGCACCAGCAGGTGCCCGTGCCGCTGAGCGATATCACTGGCCCTTTTTTCGTATGTGGGTTCCAGGAGTCGAACTCGGGCCCTCGCGCTTGCTGGGCAGGCGCTTACGCCGCTGAGCCATCTCACCGGCCCTGGATCTTGTTTCTCGATCCATTCTGCCAGTCTGTTTCTTTTGATTGGTGAATTGAGACTATTTACATTGATGTGATATGTATTCACTTATCTTTGTCATGATATTTTCCTGCTGTTGGTTCCCTGCTTTTCCCCTCTATTTAATTGCTTGCCCTGCCTGGTAGTTTCTTTCTGTTGTTGATCTTGGAATTGTGGTCATTTTTATCTCTGTCTAGAATGTTTTTCAGTACCCTTTGTAGTGTTGATTTTGTGGTCATGAATTTCTTCAGTTATTCTTTGTCATGGAAGTATCTTATTTCTCTATTAATTTTGAAAGATAGTTTTACAGGGTACATCAACCTGGGTTGGCAGTTGTTTTTTTTCAGGACTTGAAATACTTCACTCCAAACTCTTCTTGACTTGAGGGTTTGTGTTGGGAAGTCTGCCATGATTCTGATGGGCTTTCCTTTATAGGTGATCTGTTTCTTTTCTAACAGCTTTTTTTGTGTGTGTGTGGGTACCGGGAGTCGAACTCAGGACCTTGCGCTTGCCAGGCAGGCACTTATGCCATTGAGCTATCTCACCAGCCCTCTACCAGCTTTTAATATTCTGCTCTCATGCTGAATTCTTGCAATCTTGGTTATTATATGTCTTGGTATAGTTTTATTATGGTCATGGCTGTTTGGAGTTCTATATGCTTCATTTATTTGTATGTCAAATTCTTTATCCATGCTTGGGAAGTTTTCTGCTATTATTTCTGTGAAGATTTTTTTATGGCATTTGCACTGTCTCCAGCTTTCTCATTGACCCCAAACAATCTTATGTTATTCTTCTTTGCTTCATCTTGTAGCTGTTGGATTGATTTTTCATGGCTTCTTTCTGTTTTTAAGATATCTTTCTTTTCATGATCACTAGCTGCAATTGTGTCTTCAAGATCTGATATTCTATCCTCTCCTTCATTTAATCTGTTGCATATACTTTCAATGGAAGTTTTTTTTTTTTTTGTGGGTACTGGGGGTCGACCTCAGGACCTTGCATGCCAGTAGGCGCCCGTGCCGCTGAGCGATATCACCGGCCCTTTTTTCTTTTTTCTTTTTTTTTTTTGTGGGTACCGGGGGGTCGACCTCAGGACCTCGCACGCCAGCAGGCGCCCGTGCTGCTGAGCGATATCACCAGCTCCTTTTTCATATGTGGGTTCTGGAGTCGAACTCGGGCCCTCGCGCTTGCTGGGCAGGCACTTAAGCCGCTGAGCCATCTCACCTGCCCTAAAACCAATTTTTTTTTTTGTGGGTACCGGGGGGTCGACCTCAGGACCTCGCGTGCCAGCAGGCGCCCGTGCTGCTGAGCGATATCACCGGCCCTTTTTCCATATGTGGGTTCCGGGAGTCGAACTCGGGCCCTCGTGCTTGCCAGGCAGGTGCTTACACCGCTGAGCCATCTCACCGGCCCCTCAATGGAGGTTTTAATCTCTTGGATTTCTGTTAGGATCTGTTTCATGGATTCCATTTCTTTCCTATGTTGGGCATTTTTTTCCCATCATTTTCTAAGCTTATCTGTTCTTTTATCTGTGTCTTCTCTAATATCTTTGATTTTAAGCATCATTTCTTTTTGTACCTGAGAGATTATTTTCTCTATAGCCTTTTCCTCTTTTTTTCATTTCTGTTGCTATCATTTCAGAAAGTTCCAGTGTTTAACTTCTAATTTTATCCATCTCATTGTGCTCTGGGCTTGTCCTGGGTGGGCTGGGGGGCTGGGGTTGCACTTTGCTTCTGTGTCTTGTCATTTTCTATTTTCTCTTTTTTCTTTTCTTTTCTTTTTTATGTTGATGCTTGCCGATTTCTTATGAGAGATAGCTTTATCACTAGTATTGAGGCTTCCCTAGGAGATGTCTGCTCTTCAGGGATGTCCTCTAGAAGTAGATGGTTCTTTATAGCTATCCCAAGAACCAATTTGTAAAGGATGCAAAGTTACTATTCAACTCAGGACCCAATCCTTTGGTACTGGGCTGTGGTGATGATTATGACCCCATACAATCACAGGGTTATCACACAAGGGAGAAAAACTGATTATAACATGTATGACATCCTGGCTAATGTAGTACACTTAGTAATAACAATAATTTCAAGTACAGCTTAACTACTGACAAACTATTGTAACCATTAACCTGCTACCTCTGACCACAGGAGCAAACTCTAAAGTTATATAACAAAATCAAATATATACCATGTACTTGTATGCAGTGATTTTCCCCTTAGTGGAGTGATTTTACCCTTCTGTGGAGGGTAGGGGGGTTTGAGATTGGTAGGGGACAGGATAGAGTGATGAATGACATCAAATATAGTAGTATCAAGGCTGGAGATCAAAGGATGATCACCCTGGTTTTGGGAAACTGGAGAACACAGGAGGGAAGGAATGAAATAGAATGAGAAGAAGTAATCAGAAAGGAAGAGACAATGTTTACTCACTTGAAAGTTAAATTTAAGAAGTAGTTGAGGAAAGAGAGAAAGAGGATCAGTAGAAGAAAACAAAAAAGAAAGGTAAGAAACCTAAACAGTGAAAAAAGGAAAGAAGAAAGAGAAAGAACAAAAAAGAAAAGAAGAAAAGAAATAAAAAAAGAAACCAGAAAAAGAGAGGAGAAAAGAAAAAAAAAACCCAAAACCAAAAATAACCACAAAATACAAAACAAAATAAGATGACATCCAACCAGACAGGAAAAAGATAGCCAATCAGACAAACAAGGGTGAATAAAAGTAGTAAAATACCTTTGGTGTTTATAGTTCTGTGAGAGTGTCCATGTCAGATCCCAGAAATATGCTGTGTACTGCAGCCAAGTTTGCCATAGGAATTGTGCTAGGTATGGAGGTGACGTTGGCTTCTGGATGTGGGGGCTGGGACTGGTCTTCTGTTGGTAGAGTTCTCCAGAGCCCAATTGCTGGCTCCTCACTGCTGCTTCAAACACTTCCATGTTGCTGATCTCGCTGATTGCTCCACCCGCCAAAGGCATGTGTGCATCTGAGGGCCAAGGGTCAGCTGTTCTGTGTCTCAGTGTTCTGGTCACTCCGCCCACTCAAAACATTTCTCCTTGGTGAACTACAAGGTCATGTTACTGTGAGCCTCTGGTGACATTTTCATCAATGCATCTAATATAGATAGTACAATTGGGGCTATGGGACCACTCCCCTCCACTCACCTGAACCTGGGCAATGCCCCAGGGATGACCCTCTGAACTTTGTCCTAAGGTCTACTAAAAGAGAGGTAGAGATAAGGAAAACAAAGACCCTGGAAAATTCCAAAGTCCCAAACCAGGACACATGTGTGCCAGATTCTCCATATTACCTATAATAACCTTTCTTCACTTAGAGCTTATTAAAAGTTCATGATATAGACTGCGTGTCATACATCCAATGGGATGGATGGGAAAGGACACACACAATAGATTTAGCTGACATGACTCAGCACCCTGTCAATCATGTTACTAATCACGCTCTGGAAGACCAAACGGGAGGTGCCTCAGTCCCAGTACAACATTTTAAGTTCTTCAACCCCATCACATTCAGTGCTCTTGCTGGTTTCCTTTCCATTGGCCGGAGCCTACTTCATTCTGAGTGTACCATCACCTAATTAAACTTCATTGAACTTTGCTGCTTTTTCCTTACTGTCAAATGCCACATCAATTCTTTGTCTTTCACGCACAAGAACCTAGGAACCCATCCAGGACCCCATCACCAATGGTAATACATCGATGCATGACCTTGTTTCATATGCCTGTTTGCTTAAAGATACCCTGTTTATCATATACCGTTGATGCATTTCCATGGGCCTTACAGGCCACAGCACTCCAACTGATGTCTGAACACAGGGGAGCCATTATGTGAGTGGGGCCCCTAGACAGCTCTTCAGCACTTTGCTTGTGGCCATGTTTATTGCAAAATTACCAGCACAAAACACAAAAATGCAAAATATGTGGCACAGAATAGACCAAGAAAAGAATACTTGCTTACAGCTTAAAGAGAAAGAGCTTTCCCCTTTTTGAGCTCAGCTGGGAATACACCTGGCCTTTGAGTGACTGTCATTTTCTCCCCAGTCTCCACATGTCCTTGAAAATGCACCTGTATTGATGTTGGGTTATAAATACATTTTAGCAAATAGGCAAATTAGCAATGAGGGAATCTCGATCTGTGTATAATAGGGACAGATTCATCTCAATGTATTTGTCCACTCTACTGTCAATGGACATTTGGATTCTTTCTAGTTCAGACACACTACACACAGTGCTGCTACCGACGTGTGGCCCATGTTTCCTGGAACCTAGATGCTACAGTTTTCCAGGGCAGAGCTTTCCAACTTTTGAAACCCTTAGCCTCACATCAGTGATGTAGCCTCTGCTCGATTTGTTGCCCTCTGGCATCCCCTGGTTTTTTTAAATCTGGCCCTGAGCATACAAGTGTTATTTTCTGGGTGGGCCATGGAATAAAAAGAAATGGCTGGGAAGCTGCGTCTATACCCTGGAGTAGAATTGTTGACTCAGAGTCCAGGTCTAACATTATCAGATTGTGCCAGCTTTTCTTCCAAGTGGCTGACCTAATTCACCCCTCAACAGTGAATTGTTTCACTGTTGCAGTTGGTCCGTATTCTCATCAAGGTTTGTTATCAAACTACAAAGCTTGTCCTCATTTGATGGTTATCAAATGTACCTTCTTGCTTTTAATGTGCAATTCCTTGATTAGTAATGAGATTGAGCATCTTTTCATATGTGCTGGCCTTTGGGGTTTTCTTTTCAATTAAATGCCTTTTTTACTGTCTCTTTCCCATTTCCCCTTTTTTTGTGTACATGTTTATTTGTGGGAGTTCTCTCCGTACTTTACATTTTTTTGGTACTGGGGATTTAACCCAAGGGTATTCTACCGCTAAGCTATGGGGTCTCTCTAAGTTGCCCAGGTAGGACTTGGACTTGTGATCCTTGTCTTAGTTACTTTTCTCTCATTGCTGAGACAAAATACCCAATGCCCAAAGTTAAAGGGAGGAAAGGTTTATTTAGCTCACAGTTTGTAGAGGTTTCAGTCCATAATTGGCTGGCTCCAAGGCAGGGTGGCACATGGCAGAGGGGCAACAGTTCATGGTGGCAGAAGATAGCAAAAGCAACAACAGGAGGAGGAGACAAGCCTCTTTCTGTCCCTTATATTGTACCAGTCTACTGGCGTTAGGGTGGTGCCAGCCTTAATCCCAGCACCTTTAATCCCAGCATTGTACTGTGAATCAATCACACACTCTAGATTCAACCACCTCTGAAGAAACCATATGACTGCATGAGGCTTTGGGAGGACATCTAGACACAAACCATAGCAATCCTCTTGCCTTAGCCTCCCAAAATGCTGGGATTACAGGCATGTGCCACAGAGCCTGGCTTCTAGATTTTAATTCTATGATAATTTCATGTGATATAATTATCTTCTGATTTGCTTCTGACCTTTATTCCCTTTCTTGTGCCTGTTAATGAAAAAAGACTCTTTTATTTTTAAGAACATTTTATTTTCTTATTTTTATTGGTATATGTTTGTGATATATAATAATTATATTCATTTTAGGGAATTTGTACAGATAAATATCATGTATTAATCATTTTTGATCCTCTCCCCCCACACTGCCATCCCCTCTCCCCATACCCTGATGTCCTTCCCCATGTCCAAAAATAGTCTACCTCCCTGTTTCCTACCATCTCTTCTCTATTTTACTCTTTAAGTTATTTCTATTTTGGGTTTCTCACATAAGAGAAACCATGTGATATTTAACCTTTTGTTTCACAGTATTTTAATACGAAAAGTTTCAAACATACAGGAAAACCTTAAAAAATGTTGCAGTGAATACACAGATACTCTGTTCCACTGTTAACATTTTATTATAATTATTTGTCACATGTCCATCCCTTCTTCACCCATAAGTTATTTTCAATGCATTGCAAGGTAAATATCAGAGTACTTAAATTTAATGGGCTAGAATTTAAAAATATTTTTTGTTAGTGATTGGGGTTTTTTAAAATGTCTTGTTTATGAAATCCTTCCCTATCCTAAGACCATGAAAATATTCTTCCATAACCTCTTCTTCAAATTTAGTTTTTATTTTTATTTTTTTATTTTTTATTTTTTTGTGGGTACCGGGGGGTCGACCTCAGGACCTCGCGTGCCAGCAGGCGCCCGTGCCGCTGAGCGATATCACCGGCCCCTTTTTCGTATGTGGGTTCTGGGAGTCGAACTCGGGCCCTCGCGCTTGCCGGGCAGGCGCTTAAGCCGCTGAGCCATCTCACCGGCCCTCAAATTTAGTTTTTAGATCCACTAGGAATTAAGTTTCATGATGAAAAGCAGGAATTCATTTCATTTTCTTCTCCAACCTGATACCCACTTATCCCTGCCTTTGGTACTAAAAAGACCATCCTCTTCTGACTGCTTCTTGGATCACTTCTCTGTTATAAATTGTCTGTTTATGTGAGAGTGTTTGGGAAGTCTCAATCTTTTTCCATGAATCAATTTGGGGAGTCCTGAAATTTTCATAATATTGACTCTCCCGATCTGAGAATGTGGAATACCCCTCCTTTCATTTAGGTATTTCAATAAGGTCTTATTATTTTTCCCATAGAGATAATAAACAACTCTCATCAAGTTTACTCTGATGTATTTTCAGCATATGTATTATCATGTTAGATATTAAAAATTCATCTTTTATGTGTCCATACTATTTAGGAATCCAAGATTCCTGTAAATTGACTCTGTTCAGTAACTATTCTATATCCTTTCACTATTTTTTTGGTGGTGGTGAGGTGGTACTGGGGATTGAACTCAGGGCCTTCACATTGAGCTACACCTCACACGTATTTTTAAAATTTTCTTTAAAAAATTTTGGTGAAGGGTCTTGCTAGCCCAGGTTGGACTCCAACACTTTTGATTCTCCTGCCTCAGCCTCAGCTGGGATTACAGGTTCAACATCATGCCCAGCTATTCATTAATTCTTATAATCTATCATTTTGTTTTTCTTTGGACAGAATCAGTTCACTGACAAGTAATGAGAAATTGTATTCCTTTATTTTCAAACTTTTTACTTTCATTGTTTTTTTTTTTTTTGTGGGTACCGGGGGGTCGACCTCAGGACCTCGCGCGCCAACAGGCACCCGTGCCGCTGAGCGATATCACCGGCCCCTTTTTTGTATGTGGGATCCGGGAGTCGAACTCGGGCCCTCGCGCTTGCAAGGCAGGCGCTTACACCGCTGAGCCATCTCACCGGCCCCCTTGTATTTTTCTTGCCTTGTGAGGCTTTCTGGATGTTCCTGTACAAATGTCGAATACGAGTGATAAGAGCACACATCCTTGGTTTTATTCCTGATCTTACATTAAATCTCCTCGATGTTTCTCCATTATATATGACGTTTCCTATAAATTCTTTGTTATCAGTTTAAAATAATTCCTTTCTATTACTGATTTTTTTTTGTGGGTACCGGGGGTCGACCTCAGGACCTCACGCGCCAGCAGGCGCCCACGCCGCTGAGCGATATCACCGGCCCTTTTCTCGTATGTGGGTTCCGGGAGTCGAACTCGGGCCCTCGCACTTGCCAGGCAGGCGCTTACGCCGCTGAGCCATCTCACCGGCCCCCTGATTTCTTAAAACTGAAAAAAATCACAGATGTTTCCTTATACTTTTAGTGCCTGTAGAATCTATAATGATGTCCTTTTTCTCCTGATGTTGGTATTTCTTACCATTTTCCTTTTATCTTTATTAGTCTGTCCAGAGATTAACAATTTTATCATCCCTTTCAGATAAGAAGTAATCTTTGATTATATCTAGTGTTTTATGGTCATTTGGTTATATCTTTCATTATTTACTATCTTCTGGTTGCACTGGGTCAGCGTGCTCTCTTTTTTCTAGTTTTTCAAGGTACAAATGTTGATCATTGACGTGAGTGTTTTTTTATTATAAGCAATTAATGCTATCAACTCCCCTCTAATTCTGTTTGAGCAGCATCCCACAAATTTTGGTATGTTGCATTTTCATTTTCATTCATTAAAACAAATTTTCCTCTGTGTCTACTTATTGTTTATTGAGATTTTCTTTTTTTTTTTTTTTTTTGGTTTTTTGAGACAGGGTCTTTTTACGTAGTTCAGGCTGGCCTTGAACTCACAGTGATCCTCCTGCCTTAGCTTCCTGAGTGCTGGGATTACAGGCATGCGCCACCATGCCCTGCTCCACTCACTGTTTTTATTGAGAAGTATGCTGTTTTATTTATCAGTATTTGAGTGTTTCCCAGATATTATTCTGTTACTAATTCGTAGTTTAGTTGCATTGTGGTCAAAGAACATACTTGGTATGACTTCAATTATGTAGAATTTTTTGAGGTTTGCTTTGTGGCTCAGGTGTGGTCTATTTTGGCAAAATGACCTATGTGTACTTGCAAAGAATGTTTATTCTGGCTTTGATTATGAGAGAGTTCTGATAATGTCAGATAGGTAAGTTTGGTTGATAGTGTTGTTCAAATCTTCTATATCCCTACTGATTTTCTGTCTACTTATTTTATTGGTAACTGAGAGAGGAGTGTTGAAACTCCAAGTATAACTGTGGAATTGACTAATAACTTCTTTCGTATGTGTTAGTTTGGCTTGAAGAATTTTGAAGCTCTGTTGTTAAGTGCACTTCTTTCATCTTTTTAACATCCCTTTTTATCCCAGGCCATAGTCTTGAAGTATACCTTCTCAAATATCACTATAGCCACTTTTTCTTCTCTTTGGGTTAGCGCTTGTGTGCTGTATCTTTTTTCTTTCCTTTTACATTTAACCTATGCACATTATATTTAAAATGGGTTTCCTATAGACAGGCTAGAATTTGGTTCCTTTTTAATATATTTAATAAATTTGGATGTTAATTGATATTTTTAGACAGTTTGCATGGAATCTCAGTGTCTTTTAATTTGTATTTGTCTAGTGGCCAGAGATGTTGCACATCTTTTCATGTATTTACTGGCTATTTGCACTTATTCTGAGAAAAGTCTGTTCATTTTAGTTGCACACTTTTTTGATTGGGTCTTTTATTTTGAGGGATCTATTTTTTTTGAGTTCTTTATATATTTTAAACATTAGTCTTCTGTCCAAGGAATAGCTGGCAGATTTTTTCCCATTCTGTAAATTGTCTCTTCACTCTTCTGGTTGCTTCCTCTGCTGTGCAAAAGCTCTTTAATTTAATATGATCCCATTTGTTGATTTTTGATACTAGTTCTTGTGCCATTGGGGTTCTGTTATCAAAGTCCTGGCCTACACCTATGTCTTCAAGATTTTTACCTATTTTGTCTTCCAGCAGGTTGTGTTTCTGTTTTAACATTTAGATCTTTGATCTGTTTTGACTTTAGTTTTAGTACTTGGTAAGAGATATGGGTCTAGATTCAATCTTCTGCATGTGGATAGTCAATTTTCCTAGCACCATTTATCACAGAGGCTATCTTTGCTCTGGTGTATACTTCTGGCCTTTTTATCAAAGATCAGGTGCCTGAATGTGCCCGGGGTTGTTCGTGTGTCATCTATTCTGTTCCATTGATCCACATATCCATTTTTTTTCTTTAAAGAGTACTGTGCTGGTTTTATCTCTGTAACTTGATAGTGTGACTTCAAGTCCAGGATTGTGATGCCTCCTGCTTTGCTCTGATTGCCCATTATTGCTTTTGATATTCTGGGTCTCTTCTGGTTCCATATGAATTTTAGGATTGTTTTCTTTAGTTTTGTGAGGAATGCTATTGTCATTTTGATTGGGATTGCATTATATCTGTATATCAGTTTTAGATGTATGGCCATTTTGACAATATTCATTCTGCCTATCCAGGAATAGGGGGTGTCTTTTTACTTTCTGATGTCCTCTTTAATCTCCTTTTTTCAGAGTATTGTAGTTTTCTTTGTAGAGGTCTTTTACTACCTTGGTTAGTTTAGTGCTTAGTATTTAATTTCTCTTGATGCTATTGTGAATTGTATTGTTTTCCTAATTTCTTTCTCTGTGAGATCATTATTGGTGTACATGAATGCTATTGATTTTCATGCGTTGACTTTGTATCCTGCTACACTACCGAATTTGGTTATTAATTGTATAAGTCTTTGGTGAAATTTTTTCTATCTTCTATGTAGAGGATCATGTCATCTGCAAATAATAATAATTTGATTTCTTCCTTTCCTATACATATCCCTTTTATTTCTTTCTTTTGCCTGATTGCTCTTGCTAATATTTCAAGCAGTAGACTGAACAGGATTGGTGCTAGTGGAGATCTTTGTCTTGTTCCTGATTTGAGAGGGAATGCTTTCAGTATTTCCCCATTTAATATAATGTTGGCAGTAGTTCTTTTTTTTAATAAATGGCTTTAATCAAAAGTACTTCTATACCTATTTTCCTCAGGGCTTTTATCATAAATGGATGCTAGATTTTGTCAAAGGTTTTTTCTCTGTCTAGTGAGATGATCATATGATTTTTGTCCTTGCTTCTGCTTATGTGATGCATTATATTCATTGAGTTGTGTATGTTGAACCATCCTTGTATCCCTGGGATGAAGCCTACTTGGTCAAGTTTTATGATCTTATTGATGATTTGTTACATTCTGTTAACCAGTATCTTGTTTGGGTTTTTTTGTGTCTGTCTTCATTAAAGAGATTGGCCTGTAGTTCTCTTTTTCAGTTGGGTCCTTGTCTGGTTTTAAAATCAGGGTAATGCTAGACTCTAGGAATGACTTTGGGAATACTCCCTCCCTTTCAATTTCATTAGAGTTGGGGGATATTGGCATAGATATTCCTTGAAGTTCTTGCACCATTCAGCGGTGAATCCATTGTGTCCTGGGCTTTTCTTGATAGGTTTTTTTTAATTACTGCTCCAATTTCATTGCATCTTATTGGATTATTCAGAGTGTTTTATATCTTCTTGGGTCAATTTTCATAATACATGTGTATCTAGGAATCTGTCGATTTTTCTGAGTTCTCCAATATATTGGAGATAGGCTTTTGCAGTAGTTATTAATAATCTTGATTTCAGCAGTGTCTGTTGTGGTTTCACGTTTTTCATTTGTAATTGCATTGTCTGTTCTATCCTTTTTTGTTAATTTTCATGTTAGTCTACTTTGTTTATTCTTCTGAAGAACCAGATCTTTGATTCATTGATTTTTTTTTTGCGTTGTTTTCTTAGTATCTATTTCTGCTATAATCTTTATAGTTTCCTTCCATTTACTGACTTTGGATTTGGATTGTTCTTTTTTTTGTGTGTGTGGGTACTGGGGGTCAACTTCAGGACCTCACGCGCCAGCAGGCACCCGTGCCATTGAGCGATATCACCGGCCCTTTTCTCGTATGTGGGTTCCGGAAGTCGAACTTGGGCCCTCGCGCTTGCCAGGCAGGCGCTTACGCCGCTGAGCCATCTCACCGGCCCCTGGATTGTTCTTATTTTTGTAGGATCTTTTTTTTTTTTTTTTTTTTTTTGTGTGTACTGGGGGGTCGACCTCAGGACCTCGAGCGCCAGCAGGCGCCCGTGCCGCTGAGCGATATCACCGGCCCCTTTTTCGTATGTGGGTTCTGGGAGTCGAACTCGGGCCCTCGCGCTTGCCGGGCAGGCGCTTAAGCCACTGAGCCATCTCACTGGCCCTTTTGTAGGATCTTGAGGTGCATCATTAGGTTATTTATTTGGGCTTTCCCTGTTTTTCTGATGTGGGCATTCACAGCTCTGAAATTCCCACTTAGGACTATTTTCATTGTGTCCCATAAGTTCTGATATGTTCTACTGGCATTATTGTTTGATTCCAGGAACTGTCTAATTTCATCCTTGATTTATTCATGGCCCATTGATTAAATGTATGTTTAATTTCCATGTGTTTACATAATTTCTGTTGTATCTTTTCTCATTGATTTCTAATGTAATTGTGCTATGATCTGATAATTTGCATAGCATAATTTTGCAACCATTTTTTTTTTTTTGAGACAGGATCTCACTACACAATCCAGGCTGGCATTGAACTCACTATGTAGCCCAGACTGGCCTCAAACTCATAGCAATCCTCCTGCCTCAGCCTCCCAAGTGCTGAGATTACAGGTATTCATCACCATGGCCAGCATGCATCGTATAATTTTGATTCTTTCACATTTATGTAAGCATGCCTTATGAGCTAGTATGTGGTGTATTTTTGGGAAAAGTCCATGTGCTGCTGAGAAGAATGTGTGCTCTATTATTGTGGGGTGGAACACTGTGTAGTTATCTAATAAGTCCATTTGTTCAAAGGTTTGGTTCAACTCTGATATTTCTTTGTTGATTTTTTTGTGTAGTTGATCTATTGTGACAGTGGAATATTGAGGTAACCCATTATGATTGTATTTGTGCTTATCTGATTTTTCATATCCATTAGTATTTGTTTTATATAGTTGGGTGCACCAGTATTTGGTGCATATATATTTATGATTGTTATCTCTTCTTGGATTGTTCCCTTAACAAGTATGTAGTGACCTTCTTTGTCTCTTCTGATCAGTCTTGGCTCAAAATCCACTTTGTCTGCAAAAAGAATTGCTGCTCCTACTCATTTTCTAGGTTATCATTGCCTGAAATATTATTTTCCACCCTTTTATTCTAGTCTACGAATTTCTTTTTGGATTAAATATGTTTCTTGTGTACAGCATATCATTGGAGTTTTTTCTTGACCCATTCTGCTAGTCTGTGTCTTTTCATTGGAAAGCTGACACCATTCACATGGAGAGTTATTACTAATAGGTATTGACTTATTCTTGTCATTGCCTTATTTTTGTGTTCCTGATTTCGTATCTATCCTTTCTACTTACCTGCTCACCCTACCAGGTGTATTCATTCTGTTAGAGTTTTTGTCATTATTAGCTTCATTGTCTCTCTCTCTTTTTCTCTTTTTTGGTTATAGTCTCTTTCTAGGGTATCCTTGAGAATTTTTTCAGGGCTGGTTGGTGGTGTTAAATTTCTTTACTTGCTCTTTATCATGAAAATACCTTATTTCTCCATCAATTGTGAAAGAGAGTTTTATAGGCTATGTCAGTCTGGCTTGGAAATTGTGAAACACTTTGCTCCAAGCTCTCCTGGCCTTTAGATCTGTGTTGAGAGGTCTGCTATGATTCTAGTGTGTTTTCTTCAATATGTGATTCACTGCTTTTCTCTAGCCACTTTTAAGATTCTGTTCTTGTGCTGGACTTTCAGGATTTTGACTATGGTGTCATGGAGAGGTTCCTTTCTGATTATGGCTATTTGGGGTTCTATAGGCCTCACTTATCTGTATGTTGGGTTCTTTTATCTTATTTTAAAGTTTCAGCTATTATTTTTTATTTTTATAATAATTGTTATTTTTTATTTTTAAATAGGTTTTTTATGCCATATGTGCTACCTTCTGAGTTTTCACTAACCCCAATTAATCTTTGATTAGTTTTCTTTGCATCATCTAAGAGCTGGTGGATCGATTTTTCATGTTCTTTTGGTTTCTTTATTATTAAATTTATTGGTACAATTTTGATATATATAACAATCACATTAATCTTAGGGAATTTGTACCTGTACATGATATATCTTGATTCCTCTTTTTTCCCATTCCACTCCTCTCCCTTCAACCCCTCTTCCCCTCCTTATTTACAAAGCTTTGTTTCCATTGTATCATTCTTTTCTCATTTTTTCTTTTCTCTTCCTTCCTTTTCCCCTCCCCCATCCCTAGTTCCCCTTTCCTTTTGAACTATTTCTTCCTATTTCACAATATCTATTATACATTTTGTTTCTTATTTACACTTTCGGTTTCTCACACCAGAGAGACAATGCGATATTTACACGTTTGTCTGATTTATTTCATTTAAGAGTATGGTCTCAAGGTCCATCCATTTAGCTAGAAATGGCTCAAGCCTATCCTTCTTTATGGCAGAGTAGTACTCCATTGTATAAAAAAGCCACATCTTCTTTATCCATTCATCAGTTGATGGGCATTTGGGCTGTTTCCAAGATTTAGCTATTAAAAACTGTGCTGCTATAAACATGGGTGCACATATAATGCTGTGGTATAATGCTTTTAATTCTTTTGGGAAGATACCAAGAAGGGGAATAGCTGGGTCAAACAGGACCTCTAGTCCTAGGTTTTTGAGGAATCTCCACACTGATTTCCACAGTGGTTGCCCCAGTCTACACTCCCATCAACAGTGGAGAAGGGTTCCTTTTTCCCCACAGCCCCTCCAGCATTTGTTATTGGTTGATTTCTTGATGATAGCCATTCTTTCTGGGATGAGATGGAATCTCAGTATTGTTTTAATTTGCATCTCTCGAATGACAAATGATGTTGAATATTTTTTAATATATTTATTTGCCATTTGTACTTCTTCACCTAGGAAGTGTGTATTCATCTCAGATGCATTTTTTGTTGTTCTTGAGACAGTGTCTCACTATGCAGTTCAGGCAGGCCTTGATCTCAGTATGTAGCCCAGGCTGGCCTAGAACTCACAGTGATCCTCTTGCCTCAGCCTTTCAAGTGCTGGGATTATAGGCATGCACCACCACACCTGGCCTAGATACCCTTTTTTGGATTGGGTCTTTAATTTTGGGGCGTCTGATTTTTTTTCAATTCTTTATATGTTCTAGATGTTAATCCTTTTTTTTTTTTTTTTTGTCTTTTTGAGACAGGATTTCACTATGCAGTTCAGGCTGGCCTTGAGCTCACTTTGTAGCCCAGGCTGACCTTGAACTCACAGCAATCCTCCTGCCACAGCCTCCCAAGTGCTGGGATTATAGGTGTGAACCACCACACCCAGCTTAGGTATTAGTCCTTTGAGGAATAAATGGCTAAAATTTTTTCTCACTCTGTGGGTTGTCTTTTCAGTCTGTTGATGATTTCTTTTGCTGTGCAAAAGCTTTTTAATAAGATAAGATCCCAGTTGTTTATTATCTATAGTATTTCCTGTGCAATTGGGTTTTGTTCATGAAGTCTTTGCCTATACCTATGTCTTCAAGAGTTCTACCTACTCTCTTCCAGCAGATTTAGTGTTTGTATTTTAATATTTAGATATTTGATCCATTTTGATTTTAGTTTAGTGCATGGTGAAAGATAAGGGTCTAGTTTTAATCTTTGGTATGTGGAAAGCCAGTTTTTCCAACACCATTTATTAAAGAGTCTATCTTTCTTCCAGTGAAGGTATTTGGCTCCTTTGTCAAAGATAAGGTGGCTGAGTGCATTTGGAGTTGTTTCTGCATCTTCTGTTCTGTTCCATTGATCTTCAGGTCTTTTTTTTATTTTGTTTTGTTTTCCAGTACCATGTTTTTTTATGTCAGTAGCTCTATAGTATAATTTTAAGTCAGGGATTTTGGTGCTCCCTTCTTGCCCTTGTTGCCCAGAATTGCTTTTGCTACTGTAGGTCTCTTGTGGCTCCAAGTGAATTTTAGGAATGTTTTCTTTAATTCTGTGAGATATGCTGTTGGAATTTTGATTGGGATTGCATTAAATCTGTATAGCAATTTTGGGAGTATGGCCATTTTCAGTATGTTGGTTTTCCTACCCAAGAGCAAGGAGTATCTTTCCATTTTCTGATATCCTCTTCAATCTCCTCTTTCAGAGTACTGTAGTTTTCACTGCAGAGACCTTTTATTTCCTTAGTTAGACTGATTCCTAAGTATTTTTTTCAATGCTTTGTGAAAGGGCTTGTTTCCCTAATTTCTCTCATTGAGTTTGTTATTTGTGTATAGGAATGCTATTGATTTGTGGGTGTTGACTTTGTATCCAGCTATGTGCCTGAATTTGGTTACTAAATCTAGAAGTCTTTTGGTGGAGTTTTTGTGATCTTCTATGTAAAATACCATGTCATCTGCAAATAATGATAATTTAACTTCTTCGTTTCCTGTCTTTATTCCTTTTATTTCTTTCTGTTGTCTAATTGCTCCAGCAAATGTTTCCGGAACTATATTGAATAGGAGTGGTGATAGTGGACATCCTTGTCTTATTCTTGATTTTAGAGTGAAAGCTTTCAGTTTTTGTCCATTTTGTATAATGTTGGCTGTTTGTTTGTCATAGTGGCTTTTATCAGATTGAGATAAAGATCATCTATTCCAGTTTTCTGTAAGGTCTTTATCATGAATGGTTGTTGGACTTTGTCAAATGCTTTTTCTGCATCTATTGAGATGATCATATGGTTTTGTCCTTGGTTCTGTTAATGTGTTGTATTACATTTATTGATTTGTGTATGTTGAAACATCCCTGCATCCTTGGGATGAATCCCATTTGGTCATGGTGTATAATGTTGGTGTTTTGCTGCATTCTGTTTGCCACTATCTTATTGAGGATTTTTGCATTTATGTTCATTAGGGAGATTGGCCTGTAATTCTCTTTCTTGGTTGGGTCCTTCTCTGGTTTTGGTATCAGAGGAATACTTGCTTCCAGGAATGACTTTGGGAGCATTGCTTCCCTTTCAATTTCATTAAAGAGTTTGAGGAGTATTGGCATTAAATCTTCTCTAAATTTCTTGTGGAATTCAGCAGTGAATCCATCAGGGCCTGGACTTTTCTTTGCTGGTAAGTTTTTAATTACTTTTTTTTTTTTGGTACCAGAAATTGAACTCAGGACCTTGCGCTTGCCAGGCAGGTGCTGTGCTGCTGAGCTATCTCCCTGGCCCTTAATTACACTTTCAATTTCATTAACTGATATTGGGTTATTTAGAATTTTTATATATTCTTGATTTGGCTTTGGTAATTCACATGTAACTAGGAATATGTCCATTTCTTCTGTGTTTTACCTCTTACTAGAGTAAATGTTCTCCAAGTAGGTATTGATGATCTTCTGGGTTTCCATAGGGTCCATTGTGATTTCACCCTTTTCATTTCTAATTGTATGAATTTGAGTCTTCTCTTTCCTTTTTTTGATAAGGTTGGGAAAGTGTTTATCAATTTTATTTAATCTTTCAAAGGACCAACTCTTCATTTATTGATTCTTTGTATTGTTTTCTTAGTCTCCATTGCATTAATTTCTACTCTGGTCTTTATAATGTCCTCCCTCATATGAGCTTTGGGCTTGACTTGTTCTTATTTTTCTAGAAGTTTGAGGTTCAACATTAGGTTGTTAATTTGAGCATGTTCTGTTGTCCTGAGGGAATTCTCTGCTATAATTTTCCCTTGTAGGACTGCTTTCATTGTGTCCCATGACTTTCAGTATGTTGTATTGGCTTTATCATTTAGTTGTAGGTGATGTTTAATTTCTTCTTTAATTTCATTTGTGACCCATTGGTTGTTTAGCAAGGTGCTATTTAATTTCCATGTGTTTATGGAGTTTTTGTGTTTTTTTTGCCATTGATTTCCAATTTCATTACACTATGGTCAGATAATATGCATGGGCTAATTTCAATTCCTTTGCATTTACTTAAGCATGTTCTATGGGCTACTATGTGGTATATTTGGGAGAAAGTCCCATACATAGCTGAGAAGAATGTGCATTTTGATATTGTGGGGTGGAACACTCTGCAGACATCTACTAAGTCCATTTGTTCATAGGTTAGGTTCAGTTCTGATATTTCTTTGTTCATTTTTTGTCTGGTTGATCTATCTATTTGTGACAGTTGGTTATTAAGGTCCTCCATTACAATTATGTTAGTGCTTATTTGATTTTTCATGTCCATTAATATTTGTTTAATATAGTTGGGTACACTGGTATTTGGTGCATATGTATTTATGATTGTTATCTCTTCTTCTTGGAGTTTTCCCTTAACAAGTATGTAATGGCCTTCTTTACGTATTTTGATCAGTCTTGGCTTGAAGTTCACATTGTCTTAGAATAGAATAGCTACCCCTGCTTTTTTCTGCATTCCTGTCACATGGAGTATTGTTTTACATCCTTTGACTTTCAGTCTATGAATTTCTTTTTAGGTTAAATATGTTTCTTGTATACAGCATATTGTTGGATCTTGTTTCTTGATCAATTCTACCAGTCTGTTTCTTTTGATTGGTGAAATGAGACCATTTATATTGATGGTTATAACTGACATGTATTGGCTTTACCTTGTCATATTATTTTCCTGCTGTTGGTTCCCTGTCTTTCCACTCTGTTTAACTGCTTGCCCGGCCTGGTGGCTTCTTTTTATTGGTGTTCTAGGAATTGTGCTCTTTGTTATTTCTTCTAGAATACTTTCAAGAACACTTTGTAAAACTAATTTAGTGGTCATGAATTTCTTAAGTTGTTCTTTGTCATGGAAATTATCTTATTTCTCCATTAATTCTGAAAGATAGTTTCACAGGGTGCATCAATCTGGCATGGAAGTTGTTTTCTTTCAGGACTGAAATACTTCACTCCAAGCTCTCCTTGCCTTAAGGGTTTGTGTTAAGAAGTCTGCTGTGATTCTGATGGGCTTTCCTTTATAGGTGATTTGTTTCTTTTCTCTAGAAGCTTTTAATATTGTGTTCTTGTGCTAAATTTCTGGAATCTTGATTATTATATGCCTTGGTGTAGTTTTATTTTGGTCATGACTAATTGGAGTTCTATATGTCTCACTTATCTGTATGTCAAATTCCTTTTCCATGCTTGGGAAGTTATCTGCCATTACTTCTGTGAACAGGTTTTTTATGTTGTTTATGCTGACTCTTGCTTTTTCATTGACTTCAAACTATCTTATTTTGTTCTTCTTTGCATCATCTTGTAGTGATTGGATTGTATTTTCATGGTCCCTGGCTATATATATATATTTTTTTTTGGTAACAAGAATTGAGTTCAGGACCTTGTGCTTGCCAAGCAGGCGCTGTGCCACTGAGCTACATCCCCGACCCCCCCTTACTATTTTTAAGAGGTGTTTTTTTTTCATGATCACCGTAAACCTGTGTGCTAGGTCTGCTATTCTGTCTTCACTTTTGTTGAATTGTTTTTTTTTTTTTTGTGGGTACCAGGGGGTCGACCTCAGGACCTCGCGTGCCAGCAGGTGCCCGTGCCGCTGAGCGATATCACCGGCCCCTTTTTCGTATGTGGGTTCCGGGAGTCGAACTCGGGCCCTCGTGCTTGCCGGGCAGGCACTTAAGCTGCTGAGCCATCTCACCGGCCCTGTTGAATTGGTTTTGCAAACTTTCAGTGGAATTTTAATTTAAAAAAATTTTTTTGTCTTTTTTTTTTTTTTTTTTTTTTTTTTGTGGGTACCGGGGGGACAACCTCAGGACCTCGTGCGCCAACAGGCACCCGTGCCACTGAGCGATATCACCGGCCCCTTTTTCGTATGTGGGATCCGGGAGTCGAACTCGGGCCTTCGCGCTTGCAAGGCAGGCGCTTAAGCCGCTGAGCCGTCTCACCGGCCCTTGTCTTTTTGATACAGGGTTTTGCTATGCAGTTCAGGCTGGCCTTGAACTCACTTTGAAGCCAAGTCTGGCTTCGAACTCACAGCGATTCTCCTGCCTCAGCCTCCCAAGTGGTGGGATAATAGGTGTGTGCCACCAAGCCCAACTCAATGGAATTTTTAACTTCTTGGATATCTGTTTGATTCTGTTTCATGACTTCCGTTTATTTCCTATATTGGGCATTCATGGTTTTTACCATTTTCCTATGCGCCTCTGTTTTTTCTTATTTATGTCTAATCTAGATTTGCTGAGCGAGTCCTTTATTATGGTTGTCATCTCTTTTTCTTTAACCTGAGAGATTCTGATTTGAGTTCCTCTATAGCCTCATACATATGTTTCTTTACTTCTGCTGCTATCATTCCAAAAAATTCAAGTGGGTGGCTTCTGATTTCCTCTACGTCACTGTCCCCTGGATTTGTCCTGTGTGGGCTGGAGGTCTGGGGTTTCATTTTGCTTCTGCATCTTGTCATTTTCTATTTTTTAATTTTATTTTGTTATTTGTGTTGATGCTTATGAATTTTTATAGTAGAGAGCTTTATTACCAGTATCCAGGCTTCTTTAGGAAATGTCTGTTCCTCAGACATGTCATCTAGGTATAAGTGGTTCTTTTTTTTTTTTTTTTTTGTGGGTACTGGGGCTTGAACTCAGGACCTCGCGTGCCAGCAGGCGCCCGTGCCACTGAGCGATATCACCGGCCCTTTTTTCGTATGTGGGTACCGGGAGTCTAACTCAGGACCTCGCGCTTGCCAGGCAGGCACTTATGCTGCTGAGCCATCTCACCGGCCCTGGTATAAGTGGTTCTTGATCTTTGTGTCTGTCTCAATATCCTATCTTCCTTATTTATTTATTTATTTATTTATTTATTTTTTGTACTGGGAAGCGAACTCAGGGCCTTGCACTTGCCAGGCAGGTGCTGTGCCACTGAGCTACATCCCCAGGCCCCCCAATTTATTAAGTATGAGATGTTGCTATCTATTTGACTTAGCACCTAGTCCTTTTTTTTTTTTTTGTGGATACCGGGGGTCGACCTCAGGACCTCACGTGCCAGCAGGCGCCCATGCCGCTGAGCGATATCACCGGCCCTTTTTTTCATATGTGGGTTCCAGGAGTCGAACTCGGGCCCTCGCACTTGCCAGGTAGGCACTTACGCCGCTGAGCCATCTCACCGGCCCAGCACCCAGTCCTTTTGTACTGGACTATGGTGATTGTTATGACCCCAGACAATCACAGTGTTGTCATACAAGGGAGAACAAGTGATTACAACAGGTATGACTTCCTGGCTAAAGTAATATTATTAGCAATAACAATAGCATCAAGCACAGCCTAGAAATTGTCAAATTGTGGGGCCGGTGAGACGGCTCAGCGGCTTAAGCGCCTGCCTTGCAAGCGCGAAAGCCCGAGTTCGACTCCCGGAACCCACATACGAAAAAGGGGCCGGTGATATCGCTCAGCGGCACGGGTGCCTGTTGGTGCGCGAGGTCCTGAGGTCGTCCCCCCCGGTACCCACAAAAAAAAAAAAAAAAAAAAAAAAAAAAAAAAAAGAAATTGTCAAACTGTGGTAACTATTAATTTGGTACCTGTAACCATAAGGGCAAGATCTACAGTTATATAACAAAATCCAACATAATTCAGGAACTTGTATGCAAAGAGTTTTCCCTTAGTAGAGTGATTTTACACTGTGGTGGGAAAATTTAAGAGGGATAGGGACAAAACAGAGATAAATGAGGAGAAATATAGTAGAAGCAGGAGTGGAGGACAAAGGATGATCATACAAAAGAAAGAAGATGAATAGAGCAGGGCAAAAATAAAGGTAAAGACCTAAACTACCTAAAAAAATGAGACGGAAAAAGGAAAATGAAATGAAGAGGAAAAAATAATAAATTTCCTCTTGTGTCCACAGTTTTGTGGTAGTGTCCAAGTCAGATCCCGAAACTGCTGAGTAACCCAGCCAAGTCTGCTGTAGGATTAGTCCTGGGTATGGCGCTGATCTTGGCCTCCAGATGTGGGGGACTGGAGCCATGGTCCTCAGCCAGTACTTTCTGTATGTCCCTTGGCGGCCTACCCACTCCTTACCCTGTTTGTCTCTGTGTGTCTTTCCCAGTTGCTGTGATGCCCTCAGACAGAGACAGGTGAGGCTGTTCCCAGTCTCTTGTATCGTTGGCTCCTTCTGGTCCTTGCAGAGCATCCTCTGTTCCACTTCCACCAGCATGTCTCTGTCCTTTCATGCTGCTTGTTACAGGGTGGGTGGGCTGCTGTGGGCTTACTGTCTGCTCCTGCTGCCACTGCAGAGACAGCCGGTCTCATTTCGATCTCCTCTGCTGTGAGGGGAATGCCAGCCTCCCATTCATTGCTGTGCCATGGTGCAAGGCTGCTTAAATTCTCTCAAGACACTGGTTGCAGGGTGGGAGGGGTTGTGCTGTTCCACTAGCTACCTTTGCTGCCTCTGCTGCTGCCACTGCCACGGTCTTTAACCTTGCTGACTCACTGCTTCTGCCGCTGCCATGGAGACAGCCCAAGGCTGCTTGGTCCAGCTTCAGTCTCCACTCCCACGGTGTGTGGGGGGGATGCCACCGCTGTTTAAATCCCGTGCGTTGGCATCCCTCTCTCAAGCCACTGGTCACAGGCCAGGAAGGATCTTATACCACCTCCGCTGTGGTCCTTAACCTTGTTGTCACTAGGTCTTCCAGTTAGCCGCTAGGGTGCACGACAAAAAACAAACAAACAAACTATGCTTTTTTGTTTTTAAGGTTTTACTCAGTAATTTATCACTGACAACAGCCCTGGCTTCTAGTTCTCTGGCTCTGTCCTCACATTGGTCACTTCTGCTGCCCATAGTTTCAGTAGAATTTTTAATCTCCTGAATTTCTATTTGGAGCCTTTTTATGGACTCTAATTCTTTTCTATGTTGGTCATTCATGTTTTGCATCATTTTTATTTGACATGTGCTTGATAAAGCAGAAACATTAGTTATTCAGGTCCAGTATTTCTTCCTAACTAACCATAATGTCCTGACCTGTATAACAACCCCTGTTATTGTCTGAACATTTGTGTTCCCTCCTCAAAATTCATTTGTTGAAACTTAATGCTGAATGTAATGTTATTAGGAGGGAATACTTTTTTTGGGGGGTGTGGTTAGATCTTGAGGGGATTAGCTCTTGAGGGGAATCTTATAAATGATTCCTTAGGTAGTTGCCTTGCCTCTTTCCACTGTGTAAGGACACAGGGAGATGTCAGAAAACAGGCCCTATCCAGACAGTGAATCTGCTGGCACCTTGATCTTGCACTTCCCAGCATCCAGAACTGTGAGAGATAAACTTCTGTTGTTTACAAGCCATTCAGTTTATGCTTTTTTTTTTTTTTTGTTGGTACCGGGGGGTCGACCTCAGGACCTCACGCGCCAGCAGGCGCCCGTGCCGCTGAGCGATATCACCGCCCTTTTTTTGTATGTGGGTTCCGGGAGTCGAACTCGGGCCCTCGCACTTGCCGGGCAGGTGCTTACGCCGCTGAGCCATCTCACCGGCCCTCAGTTTATGCTTTATGCCATCTTTGACTCATGCCTATTGCTGTAGGAGGTGATTGATGGCCATGCAAGTTTTTGGCACCCCCACCCCCACCTAGCTCCTCCCTACCCTGGAAGCCTCTGTTGCTCCTAGGGCAAAAGTGTACTTTTTCTTCTCAAATCTTGTAGCACTGATTCCCTTAGTGCTCCCACTCTTCTCATTGTGTAGCATTGATTAGCATTGATATTGTCTGCATTGTTGATTGAATTATAGGCCCTATTCCCATTAAATAGCTGCCAGTTCTTTCTTTGGGCTACTGGGCTGCCTGTCTGAGGAAAGAGAGTCTGCTTGTGTTTTTAACTGCAAAGCCAAACATTAATACCAAAAAGGGTAAATGACATTTTTTAAAAGAGAGCCCGTCTAGTATTTGCCAATTTTCATTAATTTCTCTTGGTACAGATGCTTAGAACCAGGGAAATGTTAGAGTTGGGATTGATGAGCAGCATTTTTTATCCCCTAGTGGCTATGTATTTTTTTCTCATTCATAATGAAAGCATCTTTCCTGAGTCTCATAGCAAAGGGACGTGGGGTGGAATGTATGTTCTTAAAACTTAGATAAAACAGGCTTGGGGTAGAGCATTTGCTAGCAGGCAGGTTTGATCTGCAGCACTGCAAGAAACCAAAACCAAATAAACAAAACCGCAAAACAAACAAAAACACTTAAATGATCGATTATGGAGGAATATTGGGGAGAAAACTGGCATCCCTACTTAGCCAAGTTACTACTATTTGGATATATTTGAGAAGTAGCCACGTGGAGGCAGTTTTCTTGTTCCTCAGCCTGAAATAGGTCTGAGGGCCTTAATGGGAAACTGGGCTGGTTGTATGAGGTTTGCTCATACATTTTCATTTTGCAGATGTGGAAACTACTAGCTCAAAGGAGGAAAAATGGCATAAGCTATGCCATTTGTTCATTCTTTCAAATTCATTCTTTATTGGAATTCTAGGTTCTTTTTGTTTGCTTGTTTTGTTTAGTTTTGTTTTGAGATAGGGTCTCACTATGTAGTCCAGGCTGGGGTTAAACTTCCAATCATCCTACCTCAGTCTTCCATGTGCTAAGATTACAAGCGTGTGCCATCATGCCTGGCTGAAATTCTAGATTCTTTACAAGCTAGGAAGGAAGGGAGATGGGAAGGAAACCAGGACCTTGCTGACCACAAGTGGTCAACCCTCCTCGTTCCCTCCTGTCTCTCTGCCAGTCTTTCTCTTCTGCTTCTGGGTCAGAGCTGTGTCCAATTCCACAGGTGGGCCTAATTTAGGCTTAGATTGCACCTCCAAGCATGGTGAATGGGAGGAAATGCTATAGGTCTGGAGCCTGAGAGTTGGCTGGTGGGTAGGAAGCACCCAGTGCTTTTAGGTCTGGCCTGGTTAAGGGCCTCCCCCTTTTCCCCTCCGCACCTTCCTTCCTTCTCTCTCTCTCCTCCTGAATGTGTAGTGCTAGGTTTAGAGGTGAATCGAAGCAAATGTTCTATTCACAGAGCACTTATTGGCTACTCAGCTCTGAGGATGTGGGTGCAGGTGACCACAGCAGCCTTGGCCATCATAGTACCTCCTGATGGAAAGTTCTTAAGCCCCTCCTCTTTCCTCATGTCAGGCAGTGTTCTGTTCCAGAAACAGCAGTGATTGTTGCCCCTTTGGGCCAGTTAAACCATTTGATAAGGCTCTTCATATCTGGCTCTGCCTGTAATCCAGCTTCATTTATTCATTCATTCAATGGACACTTCCTGACTGTCTACTGTGTACCAGTCACTGGGCTCAGCAATGGGCCAGAAGTAAACAAGACAGACATGGCTCCTGCCCTCAGGAGCTAACAATCTAAGTAAGGAAGACAATACTATTGTGAAGAAATATTACTATTAAACAAACATGATCATATTACCCTGTGGGATGCAGTGCTGGAGGGTGACGAGAACACTTTACCTTAGCTGCTTTCTTGTTTGGTGAACTTGGCAGGAGTGTGACACTTCTAGAATCACGACTGTCCATCCACAGACCAGAGCCAGGCCCCTTGTGCTGCTTCCCTTGAGGCTGTCTCTAGCCAGTTCTGCCTCTTGCACCCAAGGCAACCCCTCAATCAGGCCTCACCTTTCCTACTGGGAAGAGACCAGAACTAAGAAAGAGGATGAAGACATACTGCCTGGGTGTCTTCCATCATACATGCAGCCCCACTATAGTTCTGGGGAGGAGGGGCTCTGCTCTGAGGTGGCTCCATTGCAAGTCCTTGATGTTTCCTTGATGAAAGCCAGGACAGTCTCATTGAAGAGGCTGGAGTGAGTGAATGAGGCTGGGGGGAAGGGCAGAGGGCCAAAGCTGAGTTGCTTGGAGCTGAGCTTGTTATTATGGAGCTTGGAAAGATTCATCAGCTTCAGTAATCAGAATAGGTCGCCAGTCCCATCCCAGGCCTGCCACACTCAGGCTGCAAAACTCTGCCCACACAGTCTCCTTCAATCTGCTCATACCTCATTTCTTCTTCCGAGCAGAGATCAGTCTAAACAGCTCATAGGTCAAGGAAATGTATTTCTAGAGAGTCCGGCCAAGTCCCTACTTCCTGCCAGTCACTGTCTTGGCTCAGGTTTGAGTTGACCAAATAGAAAACTTTGAATTCTTATTCTACAACTGGGTTTTACAGTTCAGAAAAAAAAGTTATCTTTTGCCCATTTGTTGATTCTTATTTTAATTAGAACCCAACTTTTCTAGTATCCACGTTCTAATTTATTAAACAAGAAATAACTACTGACCAGGGTAATTGGATTACAGTACTTTTTATTTTATTTTTAATTGACCAAGAATTATCTTTATTTATTGAGTATAGTGTGATGTTTTGATGTATGTATAGATTGTCAAATGATTAAATCAAGCTAATAACATATCCATCACCTCACATACTTATTTTTGTAGTGTAAACACTGAAAATCTACTTTTTCAAAAGTAACTTTGAGGGCCGGTGATATCGCTCAGCGGCATGGGTGCCTGCTGGTGCGCGAGGTCCTGAGTTCGACCCCTGGTACCCATAAAAAAAAAAAAAAGTAACTTTGAAATATATTTGTAGAGCCTTCTTAAACTGCTTAAAGGACTGTTAATTCTCTAAAGCAATAAACAGAAACAGGCCACACTCAGAATCATTAGTGCGGACACGGTATTCTGTTCAGTGTTTTGCTAATAGATTATAAGGGATTACAAGGATGTGAACATTTGTAGGAGAAAAGATGAGAGAATTAGGAGGAAGAAGAAACGGAAGCACACCAGTCAAAGAAGTGTGTTAGAGGAGAAGCAGATGCCAACTCTGTGTAGAAAAGAAGTGCTCTGAGGAGAAACTCCCCAAGTGCACACTTAGGTGCTTTGATTTTCTGAGGATGACAATGTCATCTCTTTTCTACCTTCGAAAATTGAAGAAATCAGGACATGACAGAATGGCAGCACTGAAAGCACACCCCAGTTCCTGTACAACCCTCTTTGGGACACCCCAGGAGCCCACTGTGGCCAGGGATGAAGTTTATTCCGGCTGGCAACCTCCACCAGAAGGAAGCAGCTATGAGTTCTCTTTTTGCATAAAAATATGAAGTAGTGCCCTTATTCCATAAAATGGGTTTGTTTGCATTCATTCCTTCCAATGGCTTTACAGAAGGCCAGGCACCGTGGGACTCCCCAGGGACACTTCCCTTCTGAGCAGTAGAGTAAGATACCTGGTTCTTTCCTCTTTATTTCCAAGCTCTTGGGCACTAGCCTTCCATACTCACAGCCGAATCTAGCTGGGTGCATGACACAGTCTGTCTGAGGAACCAACGCTGCATGAATGAAGACTATTTGGTCGGTTGGTCTCTGATAGTTACTTGCTGATGTAGGCAGGCCCCCACGTGGTTCAATTTTCAGTACTTACGAAGAAAAAGTTTAAGTTTAAAAGCAAAGCAGGGGCGCCGGGGATATAGCTCCGTGGCACAGCGCCTTCTGGGCAAGCGCAAGGTCCTGAGTTCGATTCCCGGTTCCAAAAAAAAAAAAGTAAAAAAAAAAAAAAAGCAAAGCAGAAAACAACTTTGACCATCAGTACCTGGAGGAAGGAGGATGCGGGCACACATCCTGCCCTGGATATCACCACCACCTCCCCTTCCTTCTTTTCACGTTCCAGCTCTGTCTTTCTGCTTCTACTTCCCTCCTCTCTAGGATCAAGCGTTAATCTGTGAATCTCTGACCGCGAAAGAAAAAAAAAGAGGTGTGTGGGGGGGATCCCGAAGTAGCAGAGTGAGTGAGAAGGAGGAGGAGGAGAAAGGAGGGGTGGAGGAGGAGGAGCCCAGCGAAACAGTCAGAGGGACTGGGGGCTCCGGCGAGTGTGCAGCCCGGGGCGGAGGGGGGGGAGGGAACCGGCGCTCTAGGCTGTGAACCCATCAGCCCGCCCACCCGCCCGGCGTCTTTGGCGCCCACTCGCTTGCCTGTCCACGCCCAGGGGCCTGCTAGACCCGGAGCTGGGGCCGCCGCTCAGGGGCCCTCGGGTGAGGGGCGCCTGTACGCGCGAGCCGGCCGCGCCGCCAGACTGGTCCCCCGCGCCCGCGCCCGGGATGCCGTTCTACCGGCGCACGGTGGTGCCCCAGCGTCTGTGCCCGCGCAATCCGCCGCAGCCGCTGGCCAAGCTTCGCGACGTGAGCCATCTGGCCGCGCTCAACCTACTCCGGCAGCTCGCCGACCTTTGTGGCCACTCGCTGGCTCTGCTCGAGGACCTAGAGGGGCACCTGCTGGCCCTGGGATGCCGCACCGACAGCCTGTACCGGCGCACTGTGCGCCTCCGCCGCCGCCTTCCCTGCCGCCTGCTTGGCCCGGAGGACGACGGAGAGCTAGGTAAACTGCGCGCCGCCGGCCCGCGGCCCCGCGTCTACCCCGCTTCTGGGGGTGCGAGCCAGCACGCCGCTCTGGGTCCACCCCTCCCCGCTTCTCCCTGCCCCTCCTCTCCTCCTGGGGAATGAGGGGATAACGTTTCCCTGAACCCCTTCCCAGACGCCCTGACCTAACAGTGCAACTTCCTGCTCTTGGACTTGGTCGCGCCGTCCTGAGTGGCCCTGTGCCCTCAGAGGGGCTGGTTCTGGAGTTGGCGGCCGCCTCCTGGGATCTGGGGGAGAGGGAGGACCCGCAGGGTCCGGGACGGCTTCGGCGCCGCCCTCAGCACCGAGGCGTCCAGATCACTGTGGCGTCGGGTACCGAATGGCCGCGTCGGCGGCGTCTTTGCTTGGCTCCAGGAACTCTGGCTACTTCGGGAAGCGCTCCCAAGCCGCCCGCACCTACTCGGCGGCAGAAGCCGGGCGGCGGTGTCTATCGCCTTTGAACGTGTGCGACTTCGCGCTGGAGCGGGGATGCGGCTCGCACTCCCAGGAGCATCTGAGCGCTCCCCCGCCTGCTTCTTCCAGCACGTTCTGGGCCGTTGCACTGGGGAGTGGCAAGCTGAGGGGAGGGGGAAACTGCCGTGGGATTCCCTGACCCCCTGCCGCAAAGGTCCGGCTGCACAGATTTGCTGGAGAGAACCATTTAAAGGAACTGTCATTGGTTTCCTGAAGTGCATTCACTTTAGGAAGCAACTGTGCCTGAGAAGCGCCAGGTCTCAGGGGTGCCCTTGCTGAGCACACAGGATCAGTGAGAGGGTAGACAGCGTGGGCCCTTAGCCTTTATTGCTTTGGATCCCAATACTTTGAATGGAGGATCTTCTCTGTAGAAATGCAGCGCCCCCTTAGAGTGTGGGACTTCTGCTGAAAGAAAAGGGACTGAATATACTGGAAATGCTAAGCACAGCTGCAACAGGCCAGGAGCCAGGGCCAGTTGGTGCGTCCAGAAAGTTAGGGGAGAGAAGGAACAGTGTGACCAGAAAGTTTTAGATGGAGGCAGAAGATGGCTATTGGCTGATTTTTGAGTGCAAGCCTCCAGCTGCCTTGGGAAAGAACTGCGTGCGTCAGCCCCAGTCCATTGTAGATCTCACCCCTTCAGAAGGACAGGAATCAGAGGCATTGGCCCCCATCTTCCTAAAGGTCTCTGTCCTTAAAGGTAGATGGCAGAGGCCTCTGGTGGAGAAAAATGAAATGTCTTCTATGAGAAAAGGAAGGTGGGAGACGCAGATGACTGCCAGATGCAATATGGACATGGAGTCAGAAGCCTCTGCAAGGCAGGGGACCAGGAAAGCTGGGGCCCTAGGTCTGGTTAGTTCTCAGTTAACAAAGAGAGTAATAAGGTCCTTTTTTTTTTTTTTTTTGGTTTGTTCCCCCCCCGCCCCGCCCTGGGGTCTCACTGATTACCAGGATTAGGCTAGGAGAAATTTGATAAGACAGCTTGGAGAATAGTTTTCAAAATCCCTGCACAGTTTTCAGAAAGCCACCTACTGAGTTCAGCAGGATAAGTCAAGGACGGGGAGGAGGCTCTGCTTTTTCTACCTTTCTGTCCACTGAATCAGTCAGCCTTTTCCATGGGAGGGAAGGCATGGCTTCACAAGTTACCTATGTCCCTAGCCCTTTCCAGTTATGGCTAGAAAGAGATGAGTTTATGCGATAGATGTCTTTTAAGGGAAGGGAACAATTCTTAATATAAATTGCCATTGGTTTGGCTTCTTGGAAGTGTTTAAGAGCTGGGAGAGTGGTCATCTCTCATCTTTAGCATGATCATTTGCCTTTGAGAATATACATGTGGTTCAGCTCAGAGTGCTCTCCCCGCCCCCCCCCCCAGGACTGCTGCATAAATGGAACATGGCTACCTTCTGTAAGTTGGCGAAAAGGTCAGATTTTCCATTTTTTAGTCTGATGCTCTACCCTGGACTCCCCTTGAGGTTCCTAGTGCATACTTTTCTCTTCAGGAGCTGTGATGGCATAGCACTTAAATTAGGCCTTCTCAGCAATGGTCTGAGCATAAGTGCCAAATGGAAAGAGAATTGGGGAGTATAACGGTGTGCCATCTGGCACTCCCTTGTTGCTTATGCATAAGCTTCAACAAGGTGTCCAGCAGGCTGAATATTGGGTTTTGATCACAAACAAACAAACAAACATCTAGACATAGTCGGGTCTTGCCTTTTCTTCTTCCCACTATCTTTTCCTGCTGGTACTTCCATTCCTTTACTGACTGTTCTGCTGGGGGTCGGCACTTCTGCTCAACACTTTACCCTGTGTATCTTCTATCTGACTGAATTTCCTTCCGTATTCTTCCTCTAGCTATTTCTTTCAACCATGGGGGCAGGGAAAGAGCAAGGAAGGTTTGGAAGCAACATGGCCTGAGTGAATGACAGCTGACAGGACAACAGCTTGTAGCTTCCCTGCAGGGACAACTTGGCCGGCATGGAGGGGCTGAATAGTGGCATGTCACACTTGCAGCTTGCTGGCAGGGTTGGGGCCCTAGGAAGCAGCAGAGAGAGAGGACAGGGAGAGGAAAAGGAGATAGATAGAAGAGAAGGTGGATGATAAAGGAGTCCAAGTGATTCTCTACTATCACAGGTCATGCCCCTACCATCTTCAAGGTTACAGGAGTGGGACTGCGCTGGCCTAGTTGCCTGGCAACACCCTCTCAGCCACTGAAGGCTGATCTTTGGTAACTTGAACCCCTTTGAGACTGCCCTAGAAGCTCTCATAACTGGCGTGGAATGGGGGTTGGGGATAGAAGGGGAAATGTTGCACTCAGGACTGCATTAGGCCTCTCTGGTTCTGGATCCATAGCAGTTGCCACACCCTAGGCATGGTACTACCTGTAAATTGAGTTTCCGCCACATCTGGCTTTGAATGTGACCATTTTATTGCATCTATGGCCTGTACTCTGTGCATTTCATCTCAAGAATGGTACAGTCAAAATCAGTGGGAAATAGCTCCATGCCTGCTGCCATATGCTGAGTCAATCCAAGCTTTCCAAGTCCTCCCTAATGTTTGTAGGTGGTTAGATGATAATTACAAAAGCAATCAGGCCATCAGCCTAGGGGTATAATATCTCCTTTGAGATCTAGGAAGTCACTGAAGCACTAGATGACTGCAGGTATGTTTAGTAACACTGGAGAGCTATCATTTTACACTAGTGCATGAACTTGCTGTGGGAAAGATGCTCTGTTGCTTCTTGCAATTATTTTGGCTTGAATACAGCTAGTGGGGCCCGTGGTGGAAACTCCCTTTTCATCTTTATATAAAATTCCTACCTCTTGATTTTCCAACTTTGTGGCAACTCTGGCTCCAAATCAGAAAGGACAGCTGGTTTATTTATGTTTAAATCATAATTCTAGGGTTAGGGGAGACTGTTGTAAATCCACATGGAGATGAAAAAGTGAAAACCACATCTTCAGACTGTAGATGGTTTGCCACTAGATGAGGTGTGTGCACCCTGAGTGTGACCATCTTTGCTAAACAGGAGGGGGTTGGGAGGGTGGGGAGGAGAAGGAGATGAAAAAAGAATTGAGATGTGTTATGTACATGCACCAACTCCCCATGAGAAGTGTGATCACTATGTAAACGTATACAGAAAAAAAAAACACAAAAATTGGGGGAAAAACGAGGAGGGGAGATGGCCTCTTGAGTTAGGTGGAACATGGAGGATCTTTTGGGGACTTGGGACAGACACTTTGCCAGGATTCATTTTGTCTCTGTCCTACCTTTCATCCTCAGAAGCCCTTGGGACAGTGGGTTGACAAGAGGAGGAGGGGAAACAAACACATTTTCTTTCTTTTCTCTTTTCTTCACTTTCCATTTCCTTTTAAATACCATGAAATTCCTGGTCTGCTTCATGGCACTTCTATGTGTTGAAAACATCTTCCCTGGAAATTTATACACCAAAATGTCGACTAGAATTTCTTCCACTTTGGAAACAAGAAACTTAATCTTCTCCATCTTTAGAGACATGAACAACTAAAGCGATAAAAATGTCAGGATGTCAGAATAGTAAAATAATCGGAGAAGATTCAAGTTATGGTTCTTGGGCTCAACTTTGATCTTGATGAAGTTGATTAGGTTTCAGGAGGAAACAGTTGCATCATCTGTCCCTGTCTGTACTTCTCTGGCTTGGGTGAATTTTTTTACACGATGGAACACTAACAATTTAGTCAACTAATCATTGCGAGCATCATAGCATTTGACAACTCAGGCCCAAAAGAGGAAGGGACCTGTTCAAAGTCACCCAGCTGGATCAAGACCTTTAGTAGCTCTGAGTGCTGAGAAGATTTTAGGGCTTCCACATATGTAATCCTAAATGAAAGGAATAGAAACTTTCAAATAAAACATTACTTTTTTTGAAATGCCAGAGCAGTGACTCAATGAACAACTGGCTTTGAACTTAGCTTAACTGCAGCGGGCAGAGCACTGGCCTGGAATGTCAGAAAGCCTGGCTTCTAGGTCAAGGCCTACTGTCACCAACTTGCTGCATGATCTGGCCAGTGCCACATTTTGATAGGCAGATTGAACACAAGCTTAAGCCATCACCAGCAGGAGTACAAAAGAGAGACGGGGAGGAGGGAAGAAAGAATCTAGTAAGAAGCTATTTTAATTTCAACATGCAAGTGAGTTTTGAGTCTGTAGTCCCAGCTACTCAAGATGCTGAGGCAGAGGATTACCTGAGCCTAGGAGTGAGGGAACAGCCTGGGCAACATAGCAAGACCTTGTCTCAAAAAAAAAAAAAAAGAAAAAAAAAAGAAACATTACATAATATAAACATGTTTTGAAGACTTGCATGGTACCTCATTAATATGTACAATTTTTGTGCTCTTATCAGTTACATTTTTAAAAATTCCTCTAGCAAAAATTTTAAAAAGAAGAATCTGTTTAAGAAGGCTGAAAAGTATGTTTTCAGAAAGAGTTTTACTCAAAATGGTGAGAATTAGAAGATTCAGCACTAAAAAGTGGTGAACATTCCAGCTCCTGGAGAACTTAGCTATGAAGAGAACTCATTTTTTTTTTGAGAATTCTGGATAGCGAGGTCTCACTGTGTTCCAACTTCCGGCTTGTGTTAACTCTTGGAATAATAGGTTATATAAGTTCACTCCCCATTGTGAAAGAGCTTGGTGAAATCTTTTTTCCTGTAACTCCAGGTTAATGAAAACAGTAGATTTAGGAAAGAAATGTCATTCACTTGAAGAGAGGTTTTATATTTTGTGCCTGTAGCTTCCAGACTACCTGACGTACATGGAGACTGGAGTGGGGAGGGAACGGTACAGTGAAGGTGAGGAATCTCTCTATCCCAGGAAATGTCCACTGAATTCCCGTTAGATGCCACGGAAGCTGCTAATGTATGTGGCAAATATATCCCCTCCAGGTAGAGGAATGGCAAAAGAGTGTCTCTTCTGAGTGGACCAATAGGAAAAGCCACCCTTTTAGTGGAACTTTTAGACAAAGGCACATACTCTAGGCATAGCAGTTAGAAAAAGTCACCTCTTCTGATCATAACTACTAAAAAATGGAGCATCCTCTGATTAGACCAATTTTAAAAAGTCGCCATCTGTGGGCAAAATAATGAAATAAAGGTGCCTTTTCCTCCTTAGGTAGTCAGACAGGGCATCAAACTTGACTGAATTGTGACCCCAATTTGAGGCTCCTTTTCAGGACGTCCTTGTAGAATACAACTTGTCCGACAGGACAAACTGTCCTGTGGTGCCAGGCACGACCAGGCACCAGACATGCAGAAGTTTGTCAGAGATAGACCTTGTTGAGGAATTTGCAGGCCACCCCTGCGAACCCCCACCCACTTTAACTTGCCCTGTCTGCTGCCTATCATACCTTTGCTGCATCCCTCCGGGCAGGACCTCTTTCTCTCTGGTGATGTCTGCCTTCCAGGTGCCCCCAGTTGTGGACTGGCTTTTGGGGAAGTGTGTTGGCTCCTGTCTTGGCTCTAGGCTAATTGTCTACTTTCTTTAGTGAACACCTAGGAAAGCTTTTTAATCATAGTGGTTTAATTGTGGCTTCTGGGTTCTAGATGGAAAAGCACCTCCGTCACTTCACACTTCACTATCACTTAAAAACTTTTCTGTGTTCTGTTGAATTGCCTTTAAAATGGTGAGTTTGGGCATACCTGGGCATATTTTCCCCTTTTTAATTTTTCTGTTCTTTAATAAAGGATTAGTTTATCTCTAATCTGTTATTTAGAGCTGGCTCCAAGAGCTAATTCCGATCATTGTACTAAGCCTGTGGCAGGCTCTGTGCCAGATATCGGTGATAAGGAATTGATAAGACTTACTGTTGGCTTCTGAGTCAAGAAGATAGTATAGAAGGAGACCACCTCGCTGCAGACCACCGCATTCCACGTGAAAAGCATAGGGCACACATGCAGGGAAGTCTTCCTTAGCTTTTTCCTCTTGTTTTCCAGAAAACTGCTATTCATCCTTGAAGACTCCTACTCAGACACTCCCTCCTCTTTACAGTCTTCTCTGACTCCCTCTGCTTTGTTCCTGTTGTGCTTTCTTCACTGCTGGGACCCTTGTTTCCTCCAGGTGGCTCAGCCAGGGGCAAGACAGTTGAGGCAGAGGCTGCCAACATGTACTGACCCTCCTTGAATCTGTTTTGATTTCTTTTCCTTTATCACTTCTTGAAAGTAAACATGGCTCTCTTCTTTGGAACTTAGAAGAGCACCTTGGCTTTTCCTTGGCCAAAGATAAACTGAAAAGTAGAAGTTAGGGCCCTCTCCTTGGAAGAGTTAAAGCCCATCTTAAAGGTTGTGGAGATTTGGAAACATCATGGAGCTACTGAGCCTTTAGATCCTGATAGGTTCTGATGAGAGCCAAGGAGTTCCTCCAGCCCAAGGGAAATCAGAGTTACATTAGGTGGCTATGGGCTAGCAGTTGGCCTTTGGATGCAGGAAGAAACCCTGGTTGTAAGTTGGCTCCAGTGCTTGCTAATAGGGGTAATAACTGTTTTCTGTCAGAAGGATCAGATGAAATACTGTATGGAAAAAGGATTTGTAAGTAGAAAAGCCACCCCTCACTGTTATGTATTTATTATCAGCCTTGAGGGTAGGGACTGTGACTGAGTCATCCCTCTTCATTTAGAAGTAGGTATGCTGTGAATATTTGTTGAATGATTAAATGGCCTAGGAGGAGATGGGTTTTTGTATTTCTTTTAACCTTTGCTTATTATCTAATAAATCTGCTATACTAGTTAATGCTTTCCCTTAGATGTTTTGTAATTTTTGCCATTACCAATACTGTGAACCTCATAATACCCAGGTAGTGGTTTATTGAGTCCTAGGTCTTTTGAATGCAATAGGACATACCACTGCTACATTGATAGTGGTGTCCAGCCTACAGTCTTTTGTTTTAAGAGCTCATTTCCCGCAGACTCCCCAAGGACTATATTCTTTCCCTGTCTGTGTTTCTCCAGTGCCCTGGTATGCAGTAAGTGCTCAGTACATACTTGCTGAATGACTAACAGACAGAGGGAGTAGTATGCTTTTGCAATGTATTTGGCAGCCAAATAAACTCCAGGTAAAAGAAAGTGACTGATGTCAAAGCTAGATCACCCCATCTTAATTTTGGACTTGATGAGTCCCCCCTTTTAAATTGTTTTACTCTTTCTTCTTAAATTTATTTGCATATCTATTATTTTTACCTTCCCCTTTTAAATCAAAATTTTGGACAAAACCAATGGCTTTTATTATTATATTTGAGAGCTTTCTACATACGTGGCCATATGTACATTATTAACTTATTTTACTCTCACAACAATTCCATAATACAGTTAATTATTATTCCCATTTTTCTTGATGAGGAAACAGGCTCAGAAAAGTAGACAATTTCCTTAAGAATTAGGTAGACCTGAGAGTATAGCTCAGTGATAGAGCATGTGTTCAGCATGTACGAGGCCCTGGGTTCCATCCCCAGTGCCAAAAAGAAAAAGGAGTTGGGGAGTAAATTGAAGATACAGAGTTTGGATCCATGTCCATGTTCCTCATCACAATTAATGGAGAATAAATTGTACTGAACTTGAAGCAGGAAAAGAATGTGTTTTTACCACCACTAGGGAGTGGCCTTGTTGGGATAGGGTCTGGTGCAGGGCTTTCTAGTGGGACCTAGGAGATTCAGCAGGACTGTATCTGGTGGGACTAAAAAGAATTAAAATTTACTGGGGAGAGGGCAGGGAGAACAAAAAGGAAAGTGAAGTTTTCCCTGTGAAATTAACATTTTTGAATTTTTCTTGTTCATGAAGCACTTTATGTTATGTTATTGCATATGGTCCTCATGACTGTCCTGTGAATTATTACTTCCATTTGGGAAAATAAAAAATAGAGTCATTGAAATTAAAACTGATTTGTCCATGGTGGCAGGTGGATAGATTGTGAAGACCAAGAAACCATCTGCAATGTTGTAGACACTGGAGATACAGGAGTGAATGAGACAGGCAAAAATCTTTGTCCTCAAGGAGCTTATAAAGTAGATAAAGTATGATTTATTTCTTCTCATTTAGCCTTTGTCTTAGTCACTTTCCCTTCGGTGGGACAAAATACCAGACAAAGCAACTTCCCGAGAAACCAGTTCCTTAGGTGGCCTTTCTGGAGGGAGTCCAGAGGCTGTCTTCTCAAATGAAAGCTTTATAGTTTTACACCCTGGGACCTAAAGGGTGGGGTTTTGCAGATTCCTGAGATGCCTTCAAGCCATCTTTCCTATTGTCCTGATGCAAATGGCTTGACTTTTAAAAATGCTAAGGAGGCCGGTGAGATGGCTCAGTGGCGTAAGCGCCTGCTTGGCAAGCACAAGGGCCCGAGTTCGACTTCCGGAACCCACATACGAAAAAAGGGGCCGGTGATATCGCTCAGTGGCACGGGCGCCTGCTGGTGCGGGAGGTCCTGAGGTCGACCGCCGGTACCCACCCAAAAAAAAAAAAAAAAAAAAGCTAATATTTTCCACAACCTTGTTTTCCTTTGCCCCAACTTTACCGGTGCTTCCTTTCTGGTGAAACTGAAAACTTTTCAAACAGATTTTTTGCTCCTTATTCTCATTGTAAGTCTGACTGAAAGCAGCTGGAAGTATCCATTCCACAGTCTGATTTGGGGCTGCTCTGAAATTTCCTCTGCCAGATTAATTGATATGCCATCCTTAAGCTTTATCTCCCACAAAGACTCAGGACATGGGTAAAATGTAGATAATGTTCTGCCAGAGCACAGCATACGTAGCCTGTGGTCCAGCTGCCAATGGAGTTCTTGTTCCCGACTGAAACCTCCTGAGCCTGGCCTTTAGTGTGTGCATTTCTATCAGTATTCAAGTCTGAGCTCTGACCAATATCACACAGCAGCCACTGCTTACAACATTCTAAGGCTTCTCTAACCCACTTCTCCAAAATCTTTCAAGTTCCTCTCACAGTGAATTCTCAAAGGCTTCTAAACCACATGGTCAGGCACAGTCACAGCAATGACCCCACTTCTCCTACCAATTTCTGTTTTAGTCATTTTTCCGTTGCTGGGACAAAATACCCAACACCCACAACTTAAAGAGGAGAGATTTATTTTGGCTCACAGTTTTAGTCCATGGTTGGCTGGCTCCAGGGCAGAAACACGATGGCAGAGGCGCATAGAAGAGAAAAAGTTGTTCAACCCATGGTATCCAGGAAGCAGAGAGAGAAGGGAGAGGCTGGTGCGGGAGATATATCCTTGCAGATCACACCCCTAGTGACATGCCTCTTCAGACTAGGACCCACCTTCTAATAGCACATTTAGCTGTGAGCTCATCAGTAGATGAGTCCACCGATGAGTATAGTTCCCCCATGATCCAGTCACCTTCTACACACATGAAAGTTTGGGGGGACATTTTAGATCTGAACCATAACACCCTCAAGCCAATAATCAGTGTTTGTTTTGGTTTTCAACTTTAGCTGTGTTTTGGAATACTTGACAAGAATCACCTGTCACACTTTGATAAGAGAGAGAGAGAGAGGGAGAGAGAGAGAGACAGAGAGATCAAATTTTAAACCTGTTTAGGTAAGTTTGAGAAACATTGGTTTAGATAAATGGTTCTCAACCTTGGCTGGCCATTGGAATCACCTTGGGAACTTAAAAGAATATAGATATAGGTATAGATACACATACAGATATAGATATATAGATATAGATGTGTCTCTGTGTTTTACATTGAACCAATTTAATTAGAATCTCTGTGGTTGCATTCTTTTAAAATGTGCGTCCTCAAATGGTGAATTCAGTGTGTAGAGTTTGCATGAAGCATTCGGGACAATGAGCAACTTGGTCTTGTGCTCTTAGACTGTACCCCTCACCTCTCAAGCATATGAGTCATTGGTCGTTCATCTCCCAACCAATACTTATTATGTATCTACTGTATCCCTGGCAAGTTCCTTCCCTTTCCTGTCTCCCCCACCATAAAACAAGAGACTTAGACCTCTCTCAGGCTTATTGCAATGTAAACAGTTTATACTTCTATAAGGGAGATTGGACTGGGAGTGTTCATGGCTCAGAGGATCTACTCTTGGAGACCCCGGTTAGATTAAAAATCCTCTTGACAGTAGTGTATGCTTCATTTGAGAGATAGAAATTTATGAAAATCCAAAAGTGTCTGAGCAAGACTTTTTCTTAAAGTAAGTAATCTATTCACAAGGAGCAGATGGCCTTTTTCCCCTTCGCTTCGTTCACCATCTTGCTGCTCACCAGGTTGGCAACACAGATGGGTATACAAGTGCAGGATTAGGAGGAAGGATTCAATTGGGTCAGACTGTAAATGTCAACTGGAGGGAAGAGGAAACAAACACATGTGCCTCATAGATCAAAAGCACCTAGGAGCAGCAGAAAGTGAGCTAGGAGAAGGCAGCCTACCCCTTGGCCTCATTTTTCTTTGCACCTATAGTGGGTCTAACAGTAGCAGAAGAAAGATAAGCGCTGTTAAGAGGTAGCACAGACAGTGTAGTGGTTAAGTGCTTGGGCCTTGGGGCCAACCCTCCCTGGGTTTGAGTCCTTGCCAACTTTGTCACTTGCTTTATTATAACCCTCGACAAGTAGCCTGACATCTTGTTGCATTAGTTTCCACACGTGTAAATAAGAGATCATTATAATAATAGTACCTACTCATAGCCATCTTTTAAAGACTACAAGCCTGGCATGCATTAAATATTTGTTATATAAAATTTATAAATAATTATTCTGAGTAGGTGTCCAGCACTTTACTTATATTTGTTCCTTCATCTTTATTTTATGCAAAATAAGTATGATTTCCCCAATTTTATAGAAGAAGGAATCAAGGCACAGAGGGGTTGTCACTATGTCACTACCTACTAACTAGGTCACTTTTTGTCATTACAAAAGATGACCTAGTTAGTAAGTCACAGAACCAGGATTTGACCCTGGGAGAATTGATTCCTTAGTGCCCACTCAGCCTTCTTTGTCTTGATAACTGCAGATAAGGGAACAGAGCTGGGCCCTGGAGATGCTGAACAGGATGAAATGTGGTCCCACTTATAGAAGTTTATACTGTAGATGAGGGTAACAGATACATGTGTTAGAAGATTGTAATAAAAGATGCATCATGCCTAGTGCTACAGGAGTTTGGAGTAGCCAGTCACAGCTTTGTCATAATGCCTTGTTGTGGATTGGGTCCTTGACAGACAGGGAGGGTGTCCTGGGCAGGGAAACCTGCGTGAGCACAGGCAAGGAGGGTAAAGCTGTGGGTGGCATTTTGGGATTTGGGAAAAGCACCTTCTCCTCTTTACCTTATTGTAGAGAATCCTTGGGAGGTCCCTTATACTTAATGCTGAGGTCAGGGGAGTGCTTAGTGATACCAGACCTTGTTTGGGGAATCCCATGGAAGCAGATAGTACAGAAGCATAAACTCAGGCTTTCATAGCTACACAGGCCATGAGAACATCCAGTCCAAACTCATCATAGTGTAAATGAGGAAATTCAGGCACAGAGAAGCTAAAGGATTGGTCCCGGCAAGCCAGCAGCAAACTGGTAGTCTCTTTCAGGCCAATATTTCTACCATGCATCAGAAAGCCGTGGCTATTTCCTTGTGATACCACTCAGTATGACCCAAGTTTACTCTTTTAGTGCCCAGAAGTCTTGTTCAGAACTTGCTTCCAAGTTTTCTGTTTCCTTTAACCTTCTATGCTATCACAGATTAAGTCTTGAATATAAGACTTTGTGGAACTACTAGGGAGCAACACAGTGAGTTGAGATGAAGACCAGGTAGAGACCTACTATAGCATGAGTTGTCCTCTAAGATGACGTTCTCAGTCTTTTTCAGAATTTTTAAAAGCACAAGATAAATTAAACAGACCTACAAAGGAAAACAACTGTACTAAAATACAGTTATCAAAATATTTCTTTAAAATTGTGACAGAGTTCACAATAGCATCAAGAAAAATTAAATACTTAGGAACTAACCTAACCAAGAAAGTGAAAGAACCGTACAATGAAAACTACAGTACTCTGAGTACTCATGCTGTCTTGTTGTATTTAAAGAAGGCATCAGAAAATGGAAAGACATCCCCTGTTCCTGGATAGGCAGAACCAATATTGTCAAAATGGCTGTACTTCCAAAACTGATATACAGATTTAATGCAATCGCAATAAAAGTACCAATACCATTCTTCACAGAAATAGAGAAAACAATCCTAAAATCTATACGGAACAAGAAGACACCCAGAATACCAAAAACAACCTTGGTCAACAAGAACAAACCATGAGGCATCACAATCCCAGACGTCAATTTACACTACAGAGGTACAGTAATAAAAGAAGCATGGTATTGGCATAAAAACACACATGGATCAATGGAGCAGAATAGGGGAAGCAGAAACAATTCCAGGCACATTCAGCTATCTGATCTTCGACAGAGGGGCCAAAGACATACACTGTTGGAAAGACAACCTCTTTTAACAAATGGTGCTGGGGAAACTGGCTATCTACATGCTGAAGATTGAATCTAGACCCTTATCTCTCACCATGTACTAAACTAAAATAAAAATGGATAAGATATCTACATTTAAAACAGAAACTTAATCTGCTGGAGGGCAAAGTAGGTAAAACTGTTAAAGATATAAGCCTAGGCATGGACTTTTTGAACAGAACCTCAATGGCGCAAGAAATAGCACCAAGAATCAACAAATGGGATTTTTGTCAAATTAAAAAGCTTCTGCCACCAAAAGAAACAACCAAATGAATAAAGAGGCAACCTACAGAGTGGGAAGAAATTTTGCCAGCTATTCCTCAGTTAGAGGACTAATATTTGGAATATATAAGGAACTCAAAAAATTAGGCCCCCAAAATAAAAGATCCAATCAAAAATGCACAACTATAATGAATAGACTCTTCTCAGAAGAAGTACAAATGGCCAATGAATACATGAAAAAAATGTTCAACATCTCTGGCTATTACAGAACTGTAAATTAAAACAACACTGAGATTCCATCTTACTCCAGAAAGAACGGCTATCATCAAGAAATCAAATAATAACAAATGCTGGCAAGGCTGCAGGGGAAAAGGGAACCTTTCTACATTGTTGGTAGGAAGGTAAACTAGTACAACCATTACAGAAATCATTATTGAAATTCCTCAAAAAACTAAAGTAGAAAATCCATTTGACCCAGCTATTCCCCTTCTAGGTATCTTCCTGAAAGAGTTAAATACATAATATTACAGTGATACATGCATATCCATGTTTATAGCACCAGAATTCATGATACCCAAATCTTGGAAGCAGCCTATATGTCCATCAACAGATGAATGGATAAAGAAAATGTGGCATTTATACATAATGGAGTATTATTCTGCCATAAAGAAGGATAAACTTGAGTCATTTGTGGGAAAATGGATGCACCTTGAGACCATAATATTAAGTGAAATAAATCAGACACACAAAGCTTAAATGTTACATGGTTTCTCTTATATGAGAAACCCAAAATATAAATACAAAGCAAAACAAAATATAGATAATAGAAATTAGGGAGATAGATCTTTTGCAAAAGGGAAGGGCACCAAGAGATGGAGGGAGAGAAGAAGTAGGGGAGGGGAAGGGGATAAAAAAGAATTAAGATATATACATATTACAACTTCCCACAAGGAGTGTAATCATTATGTACTACAAACAGGTACCAATACAAATTTTTAAAAATTGTGATAGAATAATGCATGTGCTTCTTTGTTAATCCACTTCAAATGATAAGGTCTAACAGTGGGTCTAATAATTACTGAAATAATGAATGAATGAAATTTTGAGATACATGCAACAACAGTCATACAAATCTGTGATTTCTATTACCAATAGAGTCCCGGTACTGCTGACTTTTCTGTGATTTGTTGCTTATATTCATCATTTCAATTAGAGGTTAGTGAAAATAAACACTATTTTTTTTCACACCCATGTTCATGAGCTACCAGAACTTTCTTCATGTAATTCTTTGTTAAGAACTTCATGTAACTTAGGTTAAAAATCCCTATCCTAAAGGCAAAGCTGACATTGGGAAACTGACCCAACATGGGTTCTTAATCCTGCTCTAAGGAGCTGACTTGAGGGAAGGACTTGATTGCACTGAAATATTTAAGATTGTAGTGGGGACACACATACATGAGTGATTGTTATTAGTGCTAGTCACTGAATAGTTCTGGCTCTCCTTCCAGTCACATGGAAGGATTGTACTTCCTCATCCCCTTTCAGTTAGGAGTGACCACGTGACTTGCTTTGCTAAGGAAATATGTTACTTCTCTACTCCAAAGCTTCTGTGACTCCTCATCACACAATAGATTTCACATTTTAGCTGTCTTTCTGACCTCAGTTCTCACCACTTTCATACTGACCACTTCAACTGCAGTGGTCTCATTTCTGTTCCTCACCAAGCTCATTCCTACCCCAGGATCCTTGCACTAGCTAGGTATTCCTTCTGTCTGAAACCCTCATCCCCCAAAGCTTGGTATGATTAGATTATTCTTGATCTTTAGGACCCACTTTCTATGTTAACATCCTATTTTTTCAACAGCTTTGTTGAAATGTAAATGGCATATCATACAATTCCCCCATTTAAAGTATATAATTCAATGGCCTTGATGTACTCATGGAATTGTGCAACTACCACCACGGTCAATTTTTTTTTTTTGTGGGTACCGGGGGGTCGACCTCAGGACCTCGCGCGCCAGCAGGCGCCCGTGCCGCTGAGCGATATCACCGGCCCCTTTTTCGTATGTGGGTTCCGGGAGTCGAACTCAGGACCTCAACGCTTGCCAGGCAGGCGCTTATGCCACTGAGCCTTCTCACCGGCCCGGGATCAAGGAAATCTTACCTGAGGAAATCAGTGACAAAGAAGGGGCCTGAAGCTGGAGAGGATTTGGGAAATGTATTCCAGGCAGTGAGAATACCGTGTCCCAAGGCTCTATGGTGAGAGAAAGCACAGTGCATTGAAGGAGCTGTGTGGAGGCAAGTGCGGAGAAGCACAGGGGAACAGGAGAAAGAGCAGCACTCGGTGAGGGTGGGGAAGCCTTAAGATTTTATCCTAAGAGCAACAGGGAGCCCCCGAAGAAGAAAAGTGACACGATCTGATTTTGCTTCAAAACGCTCACTCTGGCTGTTGTGCAGAGAATGGGCTGGAGAGGAGTGTGGAAAGGCAGAGTCAGTGTGGAGACGGTGACTGCAGCCCAAGAGAGTGATGGTTGATGTTTGGACAAAAGTGGCTGATGGCAACTCTGGAGAGGCTATGGAAAGATTCGCAGATTTAAAAGAAAATGAGGAGGTTTTCGAGATAGTCTTTGGTCAGGGAGGCAGATGTGACATTGTTGGAAGGGGTGTCTTCACCAAGATAAAGAACACTGGAGCATGGGCAGCTTTGGGAGAGATTAGTGTTATCAAGTTTCGGGTGCCTTCTAGATGTCATTTAGTTGTTTGATCCTTGCTCCAAATCATTCCTGTGAAGAAGCTACAAAACTCTCATCCACATTTTTGCAGATGAGGAAACTGAGTACTAGAGAGGTAAGTGGCAAAGCCAGACCAGAATCCCATTATTCTAAAAATCCCTGTGCTCTTTCTTTTCCAGGCCATCCCAAATAATTTCAAATAATAAAAGAAAACCAATATGAGGACTTCTCCCCCCACACACCAAATGCTTCCCAAACCTCAAAGCTTATGCTCCCAGGAAAGCCTTCACTTCCTATCTACAGATTTCATTTCCACAACACTGCTGCCAAGCTCCTTCCAAGAGTGTTTAGAGCTCCTGAGTATGTCATCCCTGGACCTAGATTGTTGTTTGTGCACAGAGAGCTGCCCTGCCTGTTTTCCTGTGAGGGTCACTGCATCCCAAAGGCTTCCTGCTTCTCTGTTGTAGACATCAGGGACACCTGTCAGTGGTCAGTGTATGGAAAGCTGAAATGCTGAGACATAGAGCCAGAGGTGGATGGCTGAAAAACTAATAACAGATAACAAGTCAAGGAACACTCAGTATTTTTTTCATGTCAAGTAGGGGAAAGTGAGGAGAAGAAATTGAACAGGTGGCAGGAAATGGGGTGGAAAGAAAAAGTAGGAGAAAAGAAAACAAATACATAAATGCGAGGAGGAAGAGGAAGAGAAAATAAAGTGGTTAAAGGGATAGGTTGGGGAGGAAACATCTTGGTTCCAAGTCAAGACTCCGACATTTACTAGCTCTATGATCTTAGGCAAGTTACTTAGTGTCTCTAAATGGAGGTAAAATTACACTAACTTTATGGGGTTTGTGTAAGGATTATAGGGAAACATGCATGTAATGTCCTGGCCACATTGCCTGGCATCTGATAAGCACTCTATAACTGCTAGCTGTTATTTCCTCCTCATTTCTCCTGCCTCTGTTTCCCCCAGCAGCCCCAAACAAGTTCACTTTGGCAAGCTGGATTCACAAGCCAGCCACTGAGCCAATTGTGGCTCAGGCAAGGAATGCCCTATGAGTTTCAGCAGACCCCAGGGCTGCGTGTGACAACACCTGGCATACTGATTGGTCCCTGGGATATAGTTTTTATGTTTTTTGTTTGTTTGTTTTGTTTTTTTTGAGATAGGGTCTTGCTATGTGGTCAGGATGTCCTGGAACTCGCTAAGTAGCCCAGACTGGCCCCAAACTCATGGTGATCCTCCTGCCTCAGTCTCCCAAGTGCTGTGATTACAGGCATGTACCACCACGACTGGCTTTCCCTGGGGCATCTTGCTGCCAATTTGATCTGAGATCAGTCACCTCCAAGAGCAACCCCTCGAGGTCCATGCTGCTTCCACATTGCTTTCTCTTCCCTTCCCTTCCCGTCCCACCATGTTGATTCCTATTTCTAAATTCTACCAGGTCACCCTGCTTTGTAATACAGCTCTCCTACAGGATGAAAATTCTGTTCTCTTCTGTTTAGGTAGATTCTCTGACTGCTGAGTAGTCTGCTTGCTCGGTTCATCAACATTCTGCCTCACTCAGCCAGCTCCCCTCCTCTTCTAGAACAGTGGTTAAGAGAATCCTTTGGAAGCCCAGGCTTCTTTAGGAATCAGCTGGAGCCAAATAGCTTGCTTCAGAAATCTGCATGAATTCAACGTATCAGTCAGGATAGGCTAGGTTATGCTGCAGTAACAAACTGTAACCAGTTCTCACTCATGAGAATTGTCCAAGATGAACAGTGGAGGAGCTGTTCATCACAGTCACTCAATGGTCCAGGGTGGTGGAAGATCAATTTAAACATGTGCTTCTGTAATTGCTATAACAGGAAAAAGGGATATATGCTCTGATTTATGTTTTTCAAAGATACCCTCAACTGCTCATAGAGAATGGACTTTCTGGAAAGCAAGAGTGCAAGCACCCTTCAGTGGGAAGCCATTGAAGAGGCTTGGTTCAGCAGAGGGATGATGGTGACTTGAACCACATTGGTGGTAGTAGAAGGGGGAGACGAGGATGGATTTGGGATATATTCTGGAGTAAATCTGATTTCTCAATGGATTGCATGTGAAGAGCGAGGAAAATAAAAGAGTCAAGGATAACTGTTAGGTTTTTAGTTTGAACATCTGGATGGATGGCATCCATGCTTAACTGGCATTGAAACCACAGAATCCTTGGACTTGTCAAGCTATGCCTCAGACAATTGAAAGGAGCCTCAACTTGGAGTCCGTTATGTTTTGCTTTATTTTGTTTTGTTTTGTTTTTGAGACAAGATCTTGCTAAGTTGCCCAGGCTAGCCTTGAATTCATGATCCTCCTTGCCTCAGCCTCCCAAATGCTGGGATTATAGGCATAAGCAACCACACCTAGCCTGGAGTCCCTATTTTAGAGTGTCTCTCCAACTGTTTCATAATGACTTAACTGACTGGACTTTTTTTTGTTTTTTAAGTGAGCTGTTTGGTAAAAGACACATATATACACCCACATATTCACAAACACACATCCACACACATTGTACACCACCCATGCTGTTGTGGCAGTCCTTTCTGGATCTCACACAACAGGATCCTGACGGTTCTTCAGGGCCTAACATATCCCTGTCAAGATTTTGGCTTCCTCCTAAATAGTTGCCCTCTGTTTTGCTCTTGGGAAGGGATTAGCAGCAATAAGTGACTTAAGTGGTCTGAAGGACCTTTTACCTCTCAAAGTGCCTTCCAGCCTAGGGAAATGTAAAAAGCACAGAGGTAGCACGTTTATTAAACCAAGTGTGCACAGTCCAAAGTATCAGTCTGTTGCTGTTAAGTGCAATGTCACCTGCATAGCTCATTAGAAGGGTAGGGGGCTATGGAAATCTGCAAATAAAATGAAGGCATCTTGGCCACTGACCTGTCAGTTCCAGGGAGAGTCAATTCTCACTGAGCTAAGCTTTATAGCCTCAGTTTTCTAGGGCCTCAGGGCAGAAGTTTATATCAGTGGCACAAACAGGTACTAATGGGCTCAGTTCAACTGAGTTGCCAGAGCTCTGTCAGAATTGGCCAACTGAGCAGTGCTTCAGGCTGTGCGCTTGAGGGGGGAGGTGGAACAAAAGGGGAGCCTTCAGGCTGGAAGGGGTGATCTTTATTTCAGCCCAGGCTGGGAAGCAGCCTGTTTGCCAGGAAAAGCCTAAGGAATTTATAAGAGGCCAGAGGCTTCTCTTAAGCAGGAACTAGGGTTCTGGGGGGCAAGTGAGTCTCTCCTGTCTGGGAAAAGGGAGGTTGCCTATGTTTCTTCCATACTTCCATACTTCTACCATTGTCTGTAACTCTCCTAGAAAGTCTGAAAGAGGAGTGCCATTTGTGAGTATTTTACGGAGGTAAAGTCGCCTTGGTTACACACAGCTTCTATGTGGCAGGCATCATTGCCCTGTTTTACAGAGGGAAAGTAGAGCCCTGGAGAGAGGGAGCGAATTGCCCTAGGCTACACAGATACCAAGTGGTTGTGCTGAGCTTTGAATCCGAGTTGTTCAGCTCTTGACACTTCATTATAAGTGATGCTACTTCCTAGCATGGTGAGAGGCAGGACCGAACTCCCTGAGCCTAGAGATGGGAACGGGAGCTTAGCTTCTCTTCTGGGGCTAATCACCTGCCAGTCAGCCTGAGGACCTGGGTGACCTTCACGGTTCTTCTAGCTCTGGGAAGCTGCACTCTCTAGACCTGTTTCCTACTCAGAAACTTAGGCAGGGGTCAGCAGGTGACCCCTAAGGGACCTGCTAGCTCTGGCATTCTATAGACCCAGAAGGGGCAGAGCCCAGCAGTTTTCAATGTGTGATCCATTGAGCCCTAGAGAACACCTAGGAGATATTTTGGGGACTGCTATGAGCAGTTCTGATTTGGTCTTCTATATTAGATAATTAGAGATGATTTTGTTTAAAGAGGTGCCACTGTCTTGTCTTTTTTCTTTTTTTCTTTACTTTTCTGTTTTTCTTTTCTTTTCTTTTCTTTGTCTTTCCATCTTCATTCTTTTCACAGTGCTAGAGAAAGAACACAGGGCCTCATACATGTTAGGCAAGTGAGCTACTATTGACCTGCAGGCCCAGCCCCAAAGTTGCTACTTCTAATCACAAACAAAAAAAATAAGCAAAACAACAAATTTAAAGCCCCTGAACTAGACAGTGAATAAGAGACAAGTTTGAGTAAAAGTGTCTGTTATGGTGAGAGTAGTGATGGGGTGTGTGTGTTTGTGTGTGTGTGTGTGGTGGGAGCTGGGGTGGAGAAGAAAAAAAGAGTTATTCCTCAAGAGCTCATGTGTCCAAAGGATAGACTTTTGGAAGGTGCTTGAATCATGAGGGCTCTAAATAAATCAGTAGATTAGTCCATTGATAAGATCATAATTTGATGGCATTATTAGGAGGTAATGGAAACTTAAGAGGTGGGGCCTAATTGAAGGGAGTGGGTCAAGGGGGTGTGATCTTGGGACTATATCTGGTCCTTGGCCATTTCTGCTCTGGCTCTTTCCCTCTCTCTCTGCTTCCTAGCTGCCATGAGGTAGGCAGCCTTCCTCAGCCATACCCTTTACCCTTCTGCCAAAATGTTTTTCCTTCATCATAGACCTAAAGGCAATGGAGACAGCTGACCATTGACTGAAACCTCTGAAACTATGAGCCAAAATAAGTTGTTCCTCCTTTAAGGTACTTATCTCAGGTATATTGTCATAGCAACAAAAAGTTAACTAACACAAAGAGGAAACTAAAAACAAAAGAAAAGAATGGGATTAGAGTTTGAGTCAGTAGTGAGTCAGTTGACATTTTGAAAAGAAGTAGAAAAGGAAAGGGCAAGCAGTGCCTACTGTATGCCAGTGTTTCTCTGCTCGCAGCCTCATTCATAGAATGTACAACACTTCTTAAGTTCTAGGTACAGATGATCTTCAACTTTCCATGGGTTGTGTCCCTATAAACCCATAGTAAGTTGAAAATGCATTTAATATACTTGGCCTACCGAACATTACAGTTTAGTTTAGCCTACCTTAAATGTGTTCAGGGCACTTACGTGGGCCTACAGTTGGGCAAAATCATCTAATAAAAAGTCTACTTTATAATAATTATAGTGAATAGTTCATGTAATCCATTAGATATCTGCATCCACAAAATCTCTGGCAGCACAGTACACCGTAGACTCTCAGCTGTTTGCCTGCGTGATTATGTGGCTGACCAGGAGCTATGGCTCGCTGCTGCTGCCTAGCATCATAAGAGAATATCATTACTAGCTGGGAAAAGATCCAGATTCAAAATTCCAAGTACAGTTTCTACCAAATTGTTCATTCCTTTCACGTCATTGTAATGTGAAAAAAATCATGAGTCAAACCATCATAAGTCGGGGACCATCTGTATTTTTGTTCCTATTTTAAAAATGAAGAGACTGAGGTCCATAGAGAGAAAATGATTTATTTAAGATCACATAGTAAGTAAATTGTGTTGCTGGGATTCCAACTCAGTTCCCTTTGACCTCAAAGCCCACACACCCTGTCCCCGTAAGAGCTCCCTCCCTAGAGGACAGTGAAGAGTTACAGGTAGACAGATGCCAGGGACACACAGCACTTTCTTTTGGCAGCAAGCAGGGATCTGGGAGTGTTTATGGAGAACCAGAAAGGAGAACTCAGGTACTGAGTGATTAAGGGACTTGAGAGAGGGGTCTGTATCTAGGGATCAAAGGAGAACCAGAGGAAACTGAGGAAGAAAAATCAGTTCCACAGGACTGAAGAGTAAGAGCTGGGCCAGGAAAGACCTGGACTTGGGCCTGGACAAAAGGACTTAGGGTTATTCCAGACTTGTGTCCTTGAATGGATCAGTTGAGACTTGGGCTATGCTATGTATTTCAGAATTTCTGATTGCATCCCAAGAATGATCATGCTTATAGTAAGGTCTTTTCTTTCGTTTATTAATGTAATGATGTAACAGACATTCATGAACTTACCATCTAAACCATGATCTAGAATATTGCTGCTAACTTACCACTTACCAATATGCTTAGCATGTTTTTGGTGATAATTTTGATAAATAATTGTCTTTTTTTTCAGTACCGTCATTACAGTTTCCTTTCTCTGATGACGCCAAACCACAAAGGGAAGATTTATCTTGTGTATCAGTCGGATGCACTAAGGTTGTGCTGGGTGACAGACAAGCTCAGAATCTTAGTGGCTCATAACAACGAAGGTTTATTTCTTTCTCTTGCTTAATGGCTGTGATGAGTTAGCTGAAGGCTCTTGTCTCCTTACCTCAAAACCCAGGAGCTCAGAGAAGTTACCATGCCAAGCATTGCTGGTCCCCATGGCAAAGGGAAAGAGAGCTCTGTAGGGCCTCATATTGGCATTGAAGTATTCCAGCCTGCAGTTAACATATAGTTTACTTCTATGCCATTGGCCGGAATTGTCAGATGGTCCTACTCAACCATAATGTGCCAGGAAATGTAATCTTACTGTGTACAGACAAGGCACAGAACTAGTAATATTTGGGAAACAGCGCTACTGACTCTCACAGCCTATTTACCCACCGTGGAGCAACATGTGGCCATGATCTGCCTTTATCTGATACAGTTCTAGAGAAGAAAGGGACATGTGAGCAAAGTTGAGGAAGCCTGCCTAAGTTTTGCCTTTACTGTATCCTTTCAGATGATACTGTTAAGGCAACCTTCCCTGTTCTGCACATATTTCCCAACCACAGCCCCCTTCTCTTTGGAAGTTTGCCATTCTGTTCTACCTTTCCCTGTCTGTGTTTTGTGAGCTCAAAGCATACCTGGGCATCTGACCATGGAATCTCATTGGCACCTCACATGAGTTCTCACCTTGATTGCTGCTTCCCCATGTGTAATGTCTCAGATAACCAACGAGCTTCTGCTAACTCATTTGGAACAGCACTTGATGGTGGTGGGACTGGATTCTGTGCCAAGCGGTGAGGGGAGGAGAGGACGGGCCTGGTGAGTCATCATTGTTATTTCTGTTGCATTCCCATCCATCTCGCAGGGCTATTAAAAGAGTCAGCAACTAAGAAATAGCTTGACTGTAGTTCTAAAAGTCAAGTGATAACTGAAATTCAGAATGGAAAGCCAGTCCAGGAAATGGAGCAGCAGGAGGGAGCTGGCTTTTGGCCTCACTGCTGGGAAGGAAGGTCTGAGCTGATAGGCATATCCTTGGCCTGTGGGCAAGGCGGCTTGCCCCAGGTTGCTTCTTCAGACCACTGAGTGTATCTTGGAGAAAGGAAAGTGAAGAGAGAGGGCTTTGGCACAGTTTATACCCACGTGTATTCGCCAAACTGGGCCAGACATAGGAGTGGGTGCAGAGGTGAACAAAACAGCAATGTCCCTAATCTCACAGAATTTGGAGTGTTGTGAGGGAGGGAAATGTGAATAAGCTAGGCATGGTGTACATGCCTGTAATCTCAGTATTCAGGAGACTGAGGCACAAGGATTGCGAGTCATAGTGAGTTCAAGGCCAGCCTGGACTACTTAGTGAGACACTGTCTCAAAAAAAGAGGAAAGAAAGAAAGAAAAAGTGTCCTGATAAGGATGAGTACAGGGTAATAAAGGGATGGCACCTAATCTAGACTTAGGGAGTCAAGGCTGCCTTCACTCATCTAGGGAGGGAATAGTCCCTAACTTAGCCAGAGAGCTGAAGGGTAAGTAGGTGGAAGCCATATGAAGGCAGAGGGGACTGGGAAGATCTGAGCCTACACAGGCAGGCAGAGACTAGATTATGAAGGACCAGGTAAGTCTGGTTTGGATGTTATCTTGAGGGCAGGAGGGAGATCTGGAATGGTGCTACAAGTTGGATCTTGGTTTTTGGTTTTTTTTTTGTGGGTACTGGGGGTTGACCTCAGGACCTCGCACGCCAGCAGGTGCCTGTGCCGCTGAACGATATCACCGACCCTTTTTCCATATGTGGGTTCCGGGAGTCGAACTCAGGACCTCGTGCTTGCCAGGCAGGTGCTTATGCCACTGAGCCATCTCACTGGCCCTACAGGTTGAATCTTGAATGTCTCTGTTGAAGACTTGGCCCCCAGCCCATGATGCTACTGGGAGGTGGTAGAATGTTTAGGAGGTGGGGCCTAGTAGAAGTTAGGTCATTGGGGGCATTCTGTTGAAGAGGCTATTGAGACCATAGCCTCTTCCTCTCGCTTTGCTGCCTGACCACCATGAGGTGAGCAGGTTCCTTCACCACGTACTCCCACCACTATGTATTGCCTCACCACAGGTGCTAAAGCAATGGGCCAAGAAACCATAGACTGAAGCCTACCAAACCATGAGCCGAAATAAACCTTTCTTCTTTTCAGGTTATCTCAGGTATTGTCATAGTAATGGAAAGCTGAGTATTGTGGCTTGTATCTAGATGTTCCCCCAAAGCCTCATGCACTCATAGGTGGGGCTTTTGAAAGGTGGCTGAATCATGGGTGTGTGATGCTGGGTTACGGTGTGTGATATTGTGATTAAGGGTATATAATAACTAAATTAGTTTATCATAGTTTTGGGTGTGGATAATGGAAGCCCCACCCTGGGTGTGGGTGGCACCAATCAATGGACTTGTAGCCTGGATGGAATACAAAGAGAAAGATGGACGGCAGGCTTCTCTGCTTGCTGCTGCCTGCCTGCTCTGCTATGGATTGTTTCTTCTCTGTGATGCCCTTCTACTGTGCCACCCTGCCTTGGAGCCAGCTGACTATGGACTGAAACCTCTACAAACTGTGAGCTAAAATAAACCTTTCCTTCTTTAACTTGTGGGTGTCAAGTATTTTGTGTCAGCCATGAGAAAATAACTAAGACACTGACTAACCCAAATGGCTTACTATTTGGCTCTGACTTGCCTTTTAGATACCATTGTGGGAACAATATGGAAGGTGGGTGGAAAGTGTTGACATTGGAGGCTGGGAGTTAAGTGAAAGATGACACTGACCTGGTTATGATAGTTGTAGTGGAGGTGGAAAGAAATGGATGGATCTGAGGTATGTTATGGGGTAGAATAGAGAGATGTGGAGAGTGAAGGAAAGTTAGGAGTTAGAGATGGTGCCTAAGCTTTTGGCCTGGACAACTGGATCCAAGCGATAGCAGTTAGTAGTATGGTGCTTAAGAGCAGTGGCTCTGAAGCTACACAGCCTGGAGTTTGAATCCCAGATCTGCTACTGATTTACTGTGCCCTCAGATAAGTTTCTTAACTCCTGTGCTTCAGTTTTCTTAACTATAACATGAGGGTATTGATACTGCCTTCTTTATAATTATTAACTGAAATAATACATAAAAAATTCTTCGAATTAGCTCTAGTTGTAGAAATTATTCTACAATAGATCTAGTTATTATTCTGCTACCAAATGTGGTGTGGAAATTATTCTTTTTTTGAGTTTTTTTATTATAAAAAGAAGAACAAAAAACAAGATAATAAGAGAGTAACAATAATTAATAAATTAATAATACATTGCATATTGTTATCTTCAGAGTAGTTACTCAGGATACAAGATATAAGCATGAGATATTGTCCAAATAATATTAGCACAAATCTTTCTTTTCAATGAACTAAGAGCAACTAGCAGTGTATCTTTCTTTTTGTGTGTGTGTGTGTGGGTACCGGGGGTCGACCTCTGGACCTCGCGCGCCAGCAGGCACCCATGCCACTGAGCGATATCACTGGCCCCTTTTTTTGTATGTGGGTTCCGGGAGTCGAACTCAGGACCTTGCGCTTGCCAGGCAGGAGCTTATGCCACTGAGCTATCTCACCAGCCCTGGCAGTGTATCTATCTTTACTATCTTGTATATATATATATATATATATATATATATATAATTTTTTCCTTTTTCCCTTCCTTTCCCCTTTCCCCCATCACAGTTTGTCTTTTCTTTTGAACAGTTTCTTCGCAATTCACAATAACTATTGTACATTTTGGGTCCTATTTACTTGTTCAGCTTCTTGCACTAGTGGGGCTATATGATGTTTACACAGGTGGGTCTGATTTATTTCACTTATGAGTATGGTCTTGAGTTGCATCCATTTACCTATAAAAGTCTCAAGTTTATCATTCTTTATGGCTGAGTAGTACTCCATTATATAAAAACACCACATCTTTTTTATCCATTCCTCAGTTCATGGGCATTTGGGTTGTTTCCAAGATTTAGCTATTACTAATTGTGCTGATATAAACATGGGTGCACAGATATCGCTGTCGTACGATGTTTTTAATTCTTCTTGGAAGATACTCAGAAGGGGAATATCTGGGTGGAATGGGAACTCTAGTCCTAGTTTTCTGAGGAATCTCCACACTGATTTCCACAGTGGTTGCACCAGTCTACACTCCCACCAACAGTGGACAAGGGTTCCTTTTTCCCCACAGCCCCGCCAGCATTTGTTATTGGTTGATTTCTTGACGATAGCCATTCTTTCTGGGGTGAGATGGAATCTCAGTGTTGTTTTAATTTGCATATCTCGAATGACCAATGATGTTGAACATTTTTTCATATATTTATTTGCTGTTTGTATTTCTTCATCTGAGAAGTGCGTATTCATCTCAGATGCCCATTTTTGGATTGGGTCTTTGAATTTGGGAGGCCTGATTTTTTTCAGTTCTTTATATGTTCTCAATAGAAGTCCTTTGTCTGAGGGACAACTGGCTATAATTTTTTCCCACTCTGTGGGTTGTCTTTTCGCTCTGTTGGTGATTTCTTTTGTTGTGCAAAAGCTTTTTAGTAAGGTGAGACCCCATTTGTTGATTCTTTGTAGTATTTCCCATGAGGTCTGAGTTTTGTTGATGAAGTCTCTGCCTATACCTATGTCTCCAAGACTTCTACCTGTTTTTTTCTTGGTGTGGAAATTATTCGATAAATATTAGTTATTGTAGGCAACAGAGAAGAAGAATAGGCTTCACAGGAATGATGATGAGCTCAGTTCTGGGCATGTTAACCTTAGGTTATGTCAGTTACTTTTCTCATTGCTGAGACTAAATACCCAATACCCAAAGTTAAAGGAGGAAAAGTTTATTTTAGCTTACAGTTTGTAGAGATTTCAGTCCATAGTTGGCTTGCTCCAAGACAGGGTGGCATAGCACAGGGGCATCACAGAGGAGAAACAGTCCATGGCAAAGCAAACAGGAGGCAGCAAAGCAGCAAGCAGCAGCAGCAAAAGCAGCTTGCCTTCCATCTTTCCCTTCTATCCCATCCAAGCCTTTATCCCACCCAGGGTGGGGTTTCTGTCTTCAGTAAATCCATACAGCCACACCCAGAACTATGCTAATTTCAATCAGTGGATTAATTTAGTACCACACACTCTTATTCCCGGTATCACACACCCTAGATCCAGCAAGCTCTGAAAAGCCTCACCTATGAGTACATGAGGCTTTGGGGGGACATCTACATGTAAACATCAAACAAGCCATAACAGATTAGCTGTGGGGCACTCAGGTGGAAATTGGCTCCATGGGTCAGAGGCTCAGGAGATATTTTTGCCAGAAATATGAGATAAATCTGAGTCATCAGTTTATAGATGGTAATTGAAACCTTGGGATATTGTACAGGGAGAGTTTGGAGAATGAAAAGAAGGCTTAGGAGAAAGCCCTAAGAAACCTCCACATCTGTGGTAGGGACAGAAGTAATGAAGAGGCTGAGCAGTGACTAGAGAGGTGGGAGAAAAACTAGGAGAGAACGTAGCATCACTGGGGTCAAGATAAGAGAATGCCTCAAGATGAAGGCAGTGGCTAAGGATGGCAGTGCTTCAGAGAAGCCAATATAAGGGAAGATCTGAGCAACAACAATGGGATTTAGGTACTAGGAAATTGATGGTACAAATGGTTTCAGGAGTGGTAGAACTGGCTGTCAGACTACATCAGGCTGAAGAGTGGGAGTGAGGAAGTGGAGAGAGCAAGTATAGACAGCTCTTTCAAGAAGTTTGTCCGTGAAAGGAAACTAGAGCAGATGATTGAGGGTCACAGGACAGGGTATGCTTCAATCCTATGGGGAAGAGGCTAACAGTTGAGAGGGAGAGGTAGGAGGAGGTAGAGGCCAGCGAGGGGTTTTTGGAGGCTTGAGGTCGCTGGGATGGTAGGAAGAGATAGAAGGCAGAGCACAAGCATGGAGATCAGGCTCAAGTGGAAGGAGTCATGAGAGGGAAGGTGGAAAGAATGGATGCAGTGAGTGAACTTGGATATTTGGCCGTGGGAAGTTACTGCCTGATGGCTTCCTTCCCTGTTAAATTGGGTGAGGGGGATGTGGCAAGGCTGGAAGTTCACAGAGAGCTACTGGAGAGAATGGAAGAGAAAGACCAACAGGGTCTCAAAGAGGCCACGCCCAACCACACTGAATCCCTGTTGCATTTATTATGGTTCCCATCCACGCAATTAGGGTATTTTTGCCAAGTGGTGCTTAGTGGTCCTGGGGCAAGAGCAGAAAGGGTAGACATTTGCACTTGGGAAAGTTTTGGGGATTTGCAATATAGATGAATAATGGTCAATGGGTTAAGAAAAGTGAGGTTATTGACAAATGGGTAGTTAAAATGATTGGCTCACAATTGTGCTGCTATCTGATTCAGAAACTCTTGTTCCTCCTACTGGCAATAATTTCTCTGTACTCTCCACTGGACTTCATAGCTTCTGCTCACTCAAGACTTTTATCCTGCCTCATGGCTTCTGCCTTGGGCACGTATACGTGCACGCGTGTGTGTGTGTGTCTACTTTTGCCACCATCACTGATTAAGGACCCTTTCCATGTCTCATATTCAGATTCCACAGGAAAGACTGAGTGATTCCATTAGTCATTGTCTCCCATGTTGACAGATAGTTCAGGCCACCCCATAGGCTACCGGCCAACCGATAGGTTTTTTGCCCAGAGTCAGGGACCTATGTCTGGTCCAGGCAGCTGTACACAGTATCAACATTCTTCAAAAGGTGTTGTGGAAAGCAGAATGGTTAAGAATTTGCACTCTGGAACCAGACTCCTAGGCTTGAATACAGGCTGTCCCACTTACTGGGTGGCTTTAGGCAATTTACTTCACCTCTCTGATCTCCAGTTTCCTCAATTCTGAAATGGTTTCAATAAGAGTATCTGCCTCATAAGATCTTTGTAAGAATAAAATAAAACATGAAAGCACTTAGCACAATACCTGGCACATAGTTATTTCCCTGTAAGCATTATTTATTATGATTATGTTCATTTTACCAGGAAGTTTGGTACTAATAGACTTTTGGATAAGACATTAGGGGAGGCAGGATCCAAACTCTACCACCATTGGGTGAACACAGTTTTCTTTCCTTCACAGCAGCTCCTTGCCATTTTCTGGTCTTCTGCCTTTTCTCCAGAGAATGTTTAGTACCCTGTGGACTCTAAAGGCCTGAAGCCTTTGGACAACTGAGTCCACCATGGGCCTGCTTATTGTCAGCTGGGGAGGAATCCTGGCAGCCTGGGCTCTCTGGCTCAGTCCTTGGTTTCTATGAGTCATTCTCCTCTTATGCTAAGTCCAGCTCAGATTTGGAAGGGGGCTGGGGGAGTGGAGGCGGTGAGGGGAGGAAAGGGAGGAGGAAGGCTGCAACTTAGCTTATTCTGAGTGTCTCAGTCAGCTCAAGTTTAGGAGTCCTTCCTTGGAGGTCTAGTGACGGGGTTTGAGGTCTAACTGTGACCATATTACTCTGGAGGATGTTCTACCTGGTTCATGCAACCCCAAGTGCCTAATGCATGAACAGTGCATCTCTCCCTCCCTCTCCTCCTCCTCCCCACACTTTGTCTCTCTCTCTCTCTTTTTCTCTTCCTCCCCCAACCCTATGACTTTCCTTCCTTTTCCTTGTTCATAGTCATTACACTGACCATTTAATGTTAGTTCTTCCTTCAGAGTATCTCTTGCACTGTGCCCTTCCAGCCGTCATCTTCCATTTGAGTACCACAACCTCAGTCTGCATTTTACCATCCAATTAATATTCCTCAAGTACAACTTTCACAGCACATTCCTACTGCATTGGCTCTCCACTGAGTATCAGTTCATAGCCAAATTCCTGAATGAATAAATCTTAGTCTTGCATGGCTCCAGCCTATGGCCTGCTCCTATCTCCCATTTGTGTCTTTATGGTTCCTCAGAGACACGACGCCTACCTCTAACTCTAGCTCTTTCCTATACACCTTGGCTAAAATAGTCTCCTTAGTCTTTTCCATTCAGTTATATACTTATTTTTCATATATTGTGTTTTCTGTTTGTTTTGCATCTCCCTCAGTGGACTCAGCTTGCTGAGTGAAAGCAGTGTGCTTTGCATTTCTTTTGTATCCTCTTTGGTACTTAGCAAAGTGCCAGACACGCAGTAGGTATAACTGGGTTTACTTTGAGTTGAAAGTAACAAAAAATTCAGCCTGTAGTAGCTTAAACAAATAGAGGTTTTTTTTTTTCACATAGTAAAAAGTTAATAGGCAGGTGGTTGCGTGCTCTACCATCCATGATGAATTGGCTTTCACCTTCATACTTGTCTTATGGTTACAAGATAGCTGCTGCATCCTTAAGTATTACATCTGCAGCCCAGCAGGGAGAAGTCAGAAGAAGCACAGGCCTTCTTTTCAGAGGGCTGTGTCCTGTTATTTGGGAAGAGGAGATTTCCTAGGAGACTGCCTCTTACATCTCATTAACCAGAACTGTGACACAAGTTCCCTCTTAGAGCAATGACTCTAAGCACTTAAACGCTGGGCCTGGGAGTTGGATCTTCCCTGTCTGATATGCAAGGATCTTTGCTAACTACCTGAGCAAATTGGAGTTCTGTTAATGAGCAAGAAGGTGCAGAGTATGACTATTAGGTGGGTAACCAGCACTGTCTATCGCAGAGCTCAATACAGACTGGTTTAGAAAACAAATGCCGTGCTCTAGTCCTGAGTCAAGTTCTGAGACCAAGAGGTTTCCAGAAAAAGCCATTTTTTCTGAGCCCAAAACTGTACCTAACTATCCTTGACTCCCTGCTGGAAGGTCAGACTGATGATGTGGGCTTCTCAGCTTTCCTTCCTTCCACGGAAAGGAAAAGCCTGGACAGAACATGGTACTGTCCCATTTGGTTTACTGCTGGGTGAGTAGCTTCTCCTCATGGCCCTCCTTCAAAGACTGAGCGGGCAGTGAGTGACTAGAACTGTTTCTTCATGGGGGAAATCATCCCTGCGTTTGGTTCTTTAGTTTTTAGTATGCCTTCTGAAGTGGTTCTGAAATTAAATTTGCTTCCAAAGAAAACAATCCAGAAGAAGAACTTTCCAAAAGCAAGTTGTACAAAGTGCTATTTATATCAACAAATAAGCAGCCACTAATAGGGATTTGACTAAGCAGACTATGAGTTTTAGTACATTATGAGTTTATATAATGTGGCGACCGAACATGACAACGGTGTGAACTCTGCTGGTACGAGAAAACGTATGTGTGGAATAATGTTAAGTGGAAAAGACAGAACCAGATTATAGGTGCATGCTGCCTGTAAAATGTACAGGTGCGCTTCGACAAAGACCAGAAGACAGCTGTCCAGTTCGGAATCACAGGTCTACTTACTGAAATTAAAGGCCAACTCTGGGGGTCATCAGTGGGGAGCTCCAGTTCAGCAGGAGCTTAGGAAATGAGAGATGGAGTATCCAACACAGTTCCCTTCTTTCACCGTGAAGCCAGAAAGGTTAAGGTAGGGCTTGTGAACTTGAACTTGAGTCTTTGCTCTAGAAGACTACATGCCAAGGGTGGAAAGAGAGACGTGGTCTCCCCAAGGCTGCCACAATCTGCCTCACTGCTAAGAAGATGCTTTTCTTCTCTCTCAATGCTTTCTGCATTTTGATGCAGACTCCACTCCCTTTCTAGAACAGCGTACATTACTTTGTGGAGACTGTGTGAGTTCCTTTCTGAGGTTTCTTGACATGGGCTGTGCTCCCCCGTCCTCCCACTCATCATCCAGAGTTTACACTGTGAATATCTGGATGGGGTGAAAAGAAAAGCCAGACCTCCAATTCTAGGCTGCTCCACTGGAGGCTGTGCCAAGGGTGTGTTGTTGATACAGAAGATAGTTCTCTCCCAGGAGTTCACTGGAGAGGATTCTTTTTGCTGGTTCAGGTTTTCCAGCTTTATTCAAGAGACTGAAGACAGGAGGGAAGCAGGATGGGTGTGTAGATGGGCTAGCAGGGCGGAGAGACTTGTTTTTCTCTCTTCTTTTTTCTTTTTTTATTTTATGGGAAAAATGAAAAAAATTTCATAACAAAATAATGAGAGAATAACAATAGTTAATACACCGTGTATCACTACCTTCAAAAGTAGTTACTCAGAGTACAAGACATAGACCAGAAAGATTCTTACAAAGAACAGACAAACATAATAACACAAAACTTCATTTTCAATGAACTAACTTAACTAGAAATACTGTACAAATGAAACAAATTAGAGTATATATTAAAATACTTTTGAAACAATGGAATAGGTAATATGGAGAAGTATTTGAACTTCTCCCTACTGCTTATTTATCTCTCTTCTATCTTGCTCTTTATTTGTATATATGCATATTTCTAATTGTATCGAACTGTGTCTTTTCTTTCCTTTTTTGGGTAAGATTGGCTATTTTATTTATTTTATTTATTCTTTCAGAGAATCAGCTCTTTGATTCATTGATTCTTTGTATTATTTTTTGCTCTCCATTTCATTATTTTCTGCTCTGATCTTTATAATTTCCTTCCTTCTACAAGCTGTGGATTTAGACTGTTCTTGTTTTCCTAGGGCATTGAAATGCATCATTAGGTTATTTATTGGGGCTCATTCTGTTCTTCTGATATGGGCATTCACAGCTCTAAACCTCCCTCATAGGAATGCTTTCATTGTGTCCGATAAGTTCTGCTATGTTGCACTGGCATTATCATTTAATTCTAGGAACTGACTTATTTCTTCCTTAATATCTTCTGTGACCTACTGATTATTCAAGTGTGTTGTTCAGTTTCTATATGTTTTCATAGTTTTTGTGGTTTCTTTTGCTGTTGATTTCTAGTTTCATTCCACTGTGATCTGACAATATGCATGGTACAATTTCAATTCTTTTGTATTTACTTGGGCATGCTTTATTAGCTAGTATGTGGTCTATTTTGGAGAAAGTCACATGTGCTGCTAAAAAGAATGTGTATTCTGTTCTTGTTGGGTGGAACACTCTGTATATATCTATTAAGTTTATTTGTTCAAAGGTTTGACTCAACTCTGAAATTTCTTTGTTGATTTTTTGTTTAGTTTACCTGCCTATTTGTGATAGTGGAGTATTGAGGTCCCCCGTTATAACTGTATTGGTGTTTATGTGATCTTTTATGTGTATTAGTGTTCGTTTTATGAAATTGGGTGCACCATGGTTTGGTGCATATATATTTATAATTATATATAATTTGCTCCTGTTGAATTGTTCCCTTAACCAATATGTAATGTCCTTCTTTGCCTCTTTGGATCAGCTTTGGCTTGAAGTCCACTTTGTCTGAATATAGGATAGCTACCCCTGCTTGTTTTTGTGTTTCTTTTGGATAGAATATTGCTTTCTGTCCTTTAATTTTTAGTTTATGAATTTCTTTTTGTGTTAAGTGTGTTTCTTGTATACAGCATACCATTGGATTTTATTTCTTGATCCATTCTGCTAATCTGTGTCTTTTGATTGGTGAATTGAGTCCATTTACATTGATAGGTATAATTGATAGTTATTGACTTTTTCCCATTATTCTGTTATTTTCCTGCTGCTGTTTTGCTTTCTTTCTCTTCTAATTAATTGCTAGCCCTACCTGATGCATTCACTTTATTGGAACTTTTGGCATTATTAGCTTCATTGTCTCCTTCTAAAATGTCCTTGAGATTTTTTTGGATCGCTGGTTTGGTGGTCATGAATTTCGTAAGGTGCTCTTTGTGTGTGTTGTATTTCTGGTATTTTTATTATTGTGTGAGTGGAGTGGTTTTTTTTCTGATCACGGCTATTCAGAGTTCTATATGCCTCACTTATCTGTATGTTAAATTCTTTTTCCATGTCTGGAAAGTTTTCTGCTATAATTTCTATAAACAGGTTGTTTATGCCCTTTGTGCTAGCTCCTAATTTTTCATTAATTCCAGTTATTCTTATATTAGTTTTCTTTGAGTCATTTAGCAGCTGTTGGATCCATTTTTCGTGTTCTGTTGTTGTTTTTAAGGTATCTCTCATTAATTGATCATTGACCACAGCCCTGTCCTTTAGATCTGACACTCTGTCTTCACATCGGTGGCTTCTGGGGCTCCTACTTTCAATCACACTTTTAATCTCCTAGATTTCTGTTTGGAACTTTTGAAAGGACTCCCATTCTTTTCTATGCTGGGCATTCATTTTTTGGTATCTCTTTAGCTCCACTAGATTTTTATTATTGTCTTCTCTAGATTCATTGATCATTTGTTTCATTAGGATCATTGTCTGATTATTTATTTTTTCTTTAAATTTGCCAAGCACCTTATTGAACTGTTTTGCCTCCATTGGTAACCTTTCAGACCTTTCTGCTGTGTGGCTTATGATTTCTTCCCTTTTGATACCCCCAAACCAGTTTTGGGAGACTTGAGAGTTTTTGGAAGCATTTTGTTGCCTTATCTTTTCATGTTTCTACTTTTTTGTTTGTTTTTTTTTGTGTGGGGGTTTGTGGCTTATTTGGCCCAGTCTCTGCTTCTTTGGGAGTGTGCTGCAGGATTATTTATGACCCCAGAGCAATCCAGATATTGGCATAGAGGGAAAACCAATTGACAGCAACAACTATGTCACCTTGGCTGTAGTAGTAAAGTCAGTGACAACAATGGCATCAGATATCAACTGGATACTGAAAAACTCCAAGAACCACCCACAAACTTCCCTTACCCAGAGCAAAGAAGTCTATGATTTTAATGAAGTCACTTCGGCCACCTAGACATCGACCTATAGAAATTTAGACCACTAATTTCTGCTAATGTAGGAAGTGGTACAAGAGCCGAAGCCTACCACTGGACTAAATGCCGTCTTTAGGTCCATCCCCTCTGAAGATTATACCCACCAAACTTGCCCTCCCACCAAAGTAGACAGGTCCTATGATCTTGCTGGCCTCAGCCCAGGCCTCCAAGGTGATCCCAGGAGACCTCTTTAGCTCTCTCCCTCTCCAAGCCTGTGTCGCAAGGCTGTTTCTCACAGGGTCTCTGCGGCAGAGTAACGCTTTGGTCCTGGAGTGAAATTCTCCTCCTGGATGTTGGTCTCATCTTCAGTCAGGTGAGTCTTGGTTTTCACCTCTGCTGCCCTGTGCTATGGAGAACGAGGAACAGAGCTGGGCAGGATTTGGTAGCTTGGTTATTCTCCTCCTGCCTCCTGCGCAGGTCATGTGAGGCCTGGGGCTGGTGTTGGTGTTGGCGGGGGTGGGGTGGGGTGTTTTTCTTTTTTCCTGACCAGTTGTTATCTGAAAATATCTGCCCTTTATTTCCGTGCTCACTCTGTGTTGTGTGCTTTACCCGTATTGTCCCATTTATCTTCACAACAGGTTAGCTAAAAGGACTAGGATGAACTGCATCAAATGTGAAGGGACACGGTCCAAGACGACCCAGCACTTCTCAAGTGCTATAAAACTCATTGCATTGAGGCCAGAAGGTATGGGTGCTTGTTAGCAGCAGGGCTGTTTTCCAAATCACTCCCTAATGCTTTGGAGAAGGTAAGGAAGGAAGTTGGGGAACTAATATTTATATATTATTGAGTACTTACTAGGTGCTAGGCCTCATGCTAGGGACATTCAAAACTTGTGTCATTCGTTGTCACAACCTTATGATATTGTGATGCATTCAAGTTATCTGTAGTGTCCCTGCTTCCCTGTGAGCTCTGTGAGGATAAAGGACAACAATCTTTGACTTTGCATCAATAGACCGTAGGGTCCGTGCTTAATAAATATTTAAAAAATATTTTTAGATTTTGCGGTGCTGGGGATGGAACCCAGGGCCTTATACATGCTAAGCAAGCACTCTTTCACTGAATTATACCCTCACTTGTTAAATTGAATTGCTGACATCACTGTGTTGAGGAGGAAGCATGGTGTAGGAGAACTAATCCAGCACTTGGGGGTCTTTACTACCTCTGTGACTTTGGGCAATGTTTCATTTTTCTGAGCCTTGGTTTCCTCATGTATCAAGTGGAAATAATGGGATCTACATTCCAGAGGGTTGTGAGCATGTGCAGGTAGGTATCTTGCTAACCTCCAAAGTGCTATCCAAACTGGTGGGGGGTGGGTACCACATGGACTCCAAACTAGGCTTTTAGTTGTTCTATCGTTGTCTAGGTCTGTAGTTCCCAAGTGCAAATTGGTGCTCATGCTTCACAAATTTTTCACTCTCCTGTGTTAAAAAGGGAGAAAAATAATGATGTAGTTATTCATAAAGCCAAGTTCGTTCAGTTTTTACAATTCTAAAAAATGTCTTTCCAACTTTTTGATGTTACAACCTCCTTTTGGTTTCAGCCAATAGTACTTGTTTTAAAATGCCCTTGCTTGGTCAAATAAATGTTGGTACTACTATGCCACAACTCCCAGCGACAGCAGTGGTACAGACCACTGAGAAAGAGAACTCTGAGCTGGCTTGGGTGACAAGGTCTTTGGGATGGGCTTAATAGGAGTGCATTAGGCTGGGAAAGAGACAGCCTGGAGAACTGATTGGGCCAGGATGGGCCTGTACACTGTGGCTGCCACCCGACAGTTTAGCCCCTCTGAGCTTCGTGACCAGAGGTGGTAGCGCTGGGCAGTGTTCTCTCACATAAGGATGAAAGACTCCAGGCCACTGTGTCATATAGTAACTGAGCTCCCCCGCCCCACCCCAAACCTGGCTGCTGCTGCAGTCCAGCCAGGCCATTGCTGACGCTGTCACACTGCACATCAGATCCGCTTTGGACTTCAGCTCCCCTCCTCTACTGCCCAAACAGCTTCAGGAAAGCAGGACTCATTAAGCTCTGGGTGTGGGAACACCAGGAGCTCACACAGGCACATCCAAAACTCCAAATGCTCCCTCCCCCCTCCCCCGGCACTTCAAGCCACAAACGAAGTGGAGGCAGAGGTGGGGGGCGAGGCCGGTTTCTTTCCCTGGGATGCCACATGGCCTGCCTGGGGGTGGGGGTGGGGAGGTGCATCCCGGGGCCTGCCGCTTGACCTCTGGCCTCTCCAGACCATACCATTGCCTGCAGGAAGCCCCAGGCTGCTGGGAGGGCCAGGCTGTCCTGGAGCTGAGAGCTTCACCACCTGGGCATGCGCCTTTGCGTTCCAAGTGATAGGACTGGATTATGCATTTCTGGGATTTCTCTGGACTTCTGCTCTATCCATCAGAGTATTTTTTTTCTCCATCTGGGATCCTTTGGCTTGTGGGTGTAGCAGTAAGGTAGTTCAGCGAGGGACAGAGGCCAGGTACCTGCTGGCTGCCAGTCTGGCCCAGGAAAGAGGCAAAGGATAACTTTCAGAAGAGAAAACCCATGGGGGCAGGGGTGAGGCTAAGGAGCTGCCCTAAAAGTTCCTGTGTCCAGCTGGAAGACCCACGCCTGGCTAACAATACTCTGCAGGCAGCCCTTACTCTCTGTTTAAGGCAGGTCACCATGGTATTTTGCCTGCTGGAGCCCTGGGACTGGAAAAAAAGCAGAGGAGTGAGCTTGAGGGTGGAGGGTTGGGGGATGGTTAACAGGAGAGGAGCTGAATGTTTTGCCCCAGTTCCAGCTGGGGTTTCAGTCAGCAGCAGGGTGGTACAGTTGCTGCATGGAGAAACTCTTGTGCCCTTTTGCCCTTATGCCCCCAGGGATATGCTGCCACTGTGAGTGGCACATGCCTTATAGATGTCCCAAGGGCTTGGGTAAACATTAATGCGATGGCTCTGCTCCTACCCATGACATGGTGAGCTTTTCTTACGGCTTATAAGCCCTCCTTATCCCTGTGGCTGGACTTGGGTAGCTTTGTTTATCATTTCTACACTGAGCCTACCAGCCATTTCTGTGGGTGGGCATCAGCCACACCCTACTGCAGCCTGCTCTATCTTGACATTTAATAGCAGCCTGTAGTTGTGACAGGGAAAGGGATTAATACTCATTCTGACAGAAGCATTAAAGTTAAGTCCAAACTCTTGGGCTTGGCATGCAAAGACTTCAGCAGCAATTAATCTTTTATAATGCTCAACATTCCAGTGCCACACATTTGGACCCCTGTGACACACATTTCCAAATAATATGAACACCTGACATCATATTGGAAAAATATATAGTGTATAGAATGTTTTCAGGCTTTGTGACAAATTGCTTTTGTAAGTTGGCAATTACCAACTGTGTGACTAAATATATTTGGATGATCAATATTTGATATAGTAATTGGCATCTCGGTGGTTACATGTCCAAGTCTTGCCTGCACTGGCAGTCTTTGCACACAAGTTTGTTCTTACACAAATTTTTAGACTCAAAGCTAACATTAAAGCTCTGCTGTAAGAAATAGGTTAAGAAAAGTCAGGCCGGGATGTTTTATATTATGAGCATAAAAACAGGAGCTTATTTCTCAAAAAATACAAACAACTGGAACAAAAATGAGAGACTCCTTCTCAATGCCCAGTTTAAAAGGTATCTTCTCCATGAGGTCCTGTTACAGGGAGTCTCTTTAAAGTGGTTTCTAGGTTCTTTCTGTCTTGAACAAAGAATTGAACAAAACAATCAAAAATGGTGGCAGAGTTTATTTGAGGCAGGAAAAATTAAAAGTGAAGGGTAAGGGAGAAACTGGCTCTGCAGAGCGAGCTTGGGCTGAGTAAAAGAGGGAAAAATAAAAACAAAAATAAGTCTTCCTCTGGGAGACACAGGGTGGGATACTGTGAAGAGCATGATAGCACTCAACGACATCTTATTTCCTTTTATTTGTTGCACACATCACAGGAACCCACAAGAAGTCCACATATGGGGTCCTGAGAATTATTTGGCACGTGTGTCCTGGGACCTGATCATGCTTCCCTTTCCAGCCAGTCTAAGCCACACCCTACCTTCCTGTCTCAGTTCCCCGAGCCTCTTCCAGCTGGACAGCATTTCTCCCTCCCGTGTTTTGCAGTGCCTCTCCTGGTTTATTCTAGGGGTTCTGGTGAGTCTCCCTAGCAATATGGTTAGGAGTGCATTCATCCATCTTCCTCCATGACTGAGTTTCCAAAAGCACGTTTCATCTCTGATTCCTCTGGACACTGGTAGCCTTCAGCACAGAGCCCACACTTGAATAGCCACTGCAGGAAACACTGCTGGGGAGGGATGGCTTTCCTCCTTGTTGGGATTTGCTTGCATCAAGTGGGGCTCTCATAAGGGTTTCTCATTGAGGAGAACAAGTATTTTTTGCAAGGGGCATCTCCTTTGTTTCCCTGCCATCAGGCATCCCTTTCCCTCCTTTTCCCTTGTGTGGCTGGCCCTCTGGGCCCTCTATTTCCTCATCTCTCCTTTCCTTACCTCCTTCCCTGCTGAGCACCGCACTGCCCGCCTCCCGCCTAGTGCAGCAAACAGAGGGGACGCTCACTTTCTGCCTTGCTTCAGGCCCCGTTTCCCATGGACACATGGAGTGGCACATCCCTCCCCTCAAGATGTCCCTCTGTTATGAGCAGGGGTGAGAGCCTTAGGGAGCTGAGGTCATTGCAAGTTCCTTCCCTTCATTTGCCTTTAATGCTGGGAAGATAAGTTATTTTTCGTATGTGTGTGTATGGTAAAATATACATAAAATGTACCATTTAGCCATTTTAAGTGTGCAGTTTAAGTGGCACTAAGTAATTCATATTGTGCAACCATCACCACCACCCATCTCCAGAACTTTTTCATGCAACTCTGTACCTATTAATTAGTAACTTCCCCATACCCTGTCCCTTGTAAATCAAAATTCTTTCTCTATTAATTTCACTACTTTAGGCACCTCATATAAATTGAATCATACAATATCAGCCTTTTGTGTTTAGCTTTCTTGCACTAACACCATGCATACTGTAGCATGCGTCAGAATTTCTCTCTTTTTAAAAGCTGAATAATATTCCATTGAACACTAGGTAGTGTTTATCTATTCATCGGTCAGTTGACATTTAGGCAGCTTCCATCTTTTTTTTTTTTTTTTGTGGGTACCGGGGGTCAACCTCAGGACCTCGCGTGCCAGCAGGTGCCCGTGCCACTGAGCGATATCACCGGCCCTTTTTTCATATGTGGGTTCTGGGAGTCAAACTCAGGACCTCGCGCTTGCCAGGCAGGCGCTTACGCCGCTGAGCCATCTCACCAGCCAAGGCAGCTTCCATCTTTTAGTGGAATAGTGAATAGTGTTGCTATGAACACGAGTGTCCAAATATCTATTAAAGTCCCTGTTTTCAATTCTTTGGGGCATTTAATCAGAAGTAAGATTGTTGAACCAATTCTGTGTTTATTTTTTGAGGCATTCTCATTGTTTTCCCCAGTAGCTATACCATTTTATAACTCCACCAGCAATGTATAAAGGTTCCAATTTCTCCACATCCTCACCACTTGTTATTTTCTGTTTTTTTTTTAAATTATAGCCACCCTAGTGGGTGCAAAGTGGTCTCTCACTGTGATTTTAGTTTGAATTTCTCCAATGACTATCGATGCTGAGCATTTTTTTTCATGTGCTGGGCAGGTAAGTTGTTTGCCAGGCAAAGCTGGACATGCCCGAGGTTTTGCAGGTTAGAATGACCTTGACTTAAAGAAGGCTTTGCTGTATGGTCAGTTACCTCTGGACTCTCCTTAGACTGGAGGCTGTGAATCAACAGCCAGCCGGTCCTGCAGCTTCTCTCTGTCCTCTGCCCGTGCTTGCGGACCTGACCTTCCTACAGCCCTTAACTTTCTTTGATTCTGTTTTTTGTTGTTTTTGACCCACATAGTTCCACCTCACTGTAATAGCCAGCCAGTCAGCCTGAAGAGGAAAAGACTCAGGAAATGAAGAAGAGGGATAAAAGCAGGGGTGACAGACTTTTTGAACCCATTTTCTAGTAAAAAAGAGTAGGCAAATCTGCTTCTACCTCCATGCAAAACAAACACTTTTGTTGCCCAATTAGAAACTTACTAGTTCTCCATTAGTATAAGGTGAAGACTAGAAAATATACTTATGAGAGGGCAAGTGTCAAATCCATGAATTTGTCATTAAGGATGCCATTCAGGAATTTTCTTTGCTCTTTGATCTCTGAGTAAGCATAAAGCTGCTGACTCTCGTGGAAAACAAAAATGAGAACCAAAAGGAAATTCCTCCACGTTCTTTGCAATAGGAAAGTTCCTAGTTGGAGGAGATACACTGAATCCAAGCTGCTATAACAAAATACCATAGACTAGGTAATTTATTTTTTAACATCGCCTTCTAAATGATACTTAAATTATTTTATTAAGGCATAGTTTACATATGGTGAATGCATAAATCTTAAGCATACAGTCCAGCTAGCTTTAACAAATACCTCTACCGGTATAACACGCAAATCAAAAGATAGAACATTGCCACCCTAGAAAGTTCCCTGGTTCATAACTGTCACCCCTCCTCTACAAGACAACCACTGACCTATTTTGATCACAGATTAGTTTTACCTGTTTTAAAAATTCACATAAATGAAAGTATGAATTATGGTGCTTGGCAACCTTCAGTAATTAGGGCTTCCACATTAATTGTAGTGTCAATGGATTTTGAATTGCCAGATCATTTGATATTGTAAGAAAGGTGGAAATCTGAATTATAATGTCAAAATAAATAAGCTTTAAAATGGGAACAACAAACTCAAAAGTAAATTAAAAATATGTACAGTGTAACAAATCTATTTTTGCAGGGCGTGTGGCACATGTCTGTAATCCCAGCACTCAAGAGGCTGAAGCAGGAGGATCGCTATGAGTTCAAGCAAAAAAAAAAAAAAAAAAATCCCCCAAAACAAAACAAACAAACAAACAAACAAAAAAAAACACAAATCCATTCTTGGTTTTCATTTGTTTTGCTGGTTACCATTTTGAAAACTTTGTTCTGAAAAAAATTTAAGTTTATATTTACTAAGGTCAAAAACTAAGTGGATAGGTTTGGGTTGTCTGCTTTTATAGAGAGCTCAGAAACCAGGCGGTGCCTCATGGCCAGGGATATTTACCACCAACTCTGATATTGACACATTGTTTTCCTCATTGATTATACGCCTGTCTCCTAAATTGATTTTATGTTCTTTGAGTATAGGGACTTTTGTCTATATTTTTGCACAGTGCCCTCTATACACTAGGTCCTCAATAAAGGGACCAATGATGGTGATGACAATGATAAGAATGACTACAGTGATAATAGTTTCTACCCCCCAAAATCAAGCTATGTTGTTTCATTTTCATCGCATCATAGATAAATCTGATCAATTTTGCACATAGAATGAAACACTATATAGTTTGTCTATGACCTGTTTTGCCATTTAATGTTATTTTCAACAAAGCACTAGTAGAATTCATAGCTGTAGCTGTTTCACATTTTTATGTTCTATCATAAATTTCTTTTCTCTTTTTTATTAGTACATATGTGTAGCACATAATGTTTACATTCCTTGTGAGGAGATGGTACATGCGCATAACACATCTTAATTCCTTTTTTATCTACTTTCCTTCTCCTCATTCCATCTCCCTCCATCTCTTATCCCCTTCCCCTTTGAGAAAGATCTAGCTCCCTATTTTCTATTATCTATCTTTTATTTCGCTCTTTATTTATAATTTGGGTTTCTTGTATAAGAGAAACCATGCAATATTTAAGTTTGTGTGTCTGATTTATTTCACTTAACATTATGTTCTCAAGGTGCATCCATTTTCCTATAAGTGACTCAAGTTTATCTTTCTTTATGGCAGAGTAGTGCTCCACTGTGTGTAAATACATTTTCTTAATCCGTCCATCTGTTGATAGACATATAGGCCGCTCCCAAGATTTAGCTATAGCTTTAGTTATGCTGCTATAAACATGGGTATGCATACGTCACTGTGACAAGATTGGGCTGGGAATTTGTAGACAATAGAAATTTACTGCTCACAGCTCTGGAGGCTGGGAAATCCAAGATCAAGCCACCTGCACATTTGGTGTCTGGTGAGGGACTTTTCCTCATAGATGGCATCTTACATGTGTCCTCACGTGGTGGAAGGGCAAACAGGCTCCCTTCCCTGAAGCCTCTTTTATAAGGACATAAATCTCATCTGTGAATGGAACCCTTATGTCCTAATCTCCTAAAGGTCCCACCACTTCATACCATCGGATTGGGTATTAGGTTCCAACATATGAATTTTGAGGGTATACCAACATTCAGACCATACACCAAATGCAGATGCATTTCCTCAGTTTCATTTTCTTCCTGATTTTTTTTTTCTTTCTTCTCACAGATCCCTACTGTTTCCACTACAGCAGGTGTCCTGAGTCATGCTTTTTGTTAACGCACCAGGGGACTGATCACAAATTCGTTTCCTTTGAGCTCCTGAGACATATGGCCTTCTCAACAGCAAATTCATAAAATACTATAGGAAAGCAAGAAGGAAATCGTTGCAAAAATTACAGTTAGCAAACTATGAAATAGATAAGTTTCCAGAGTGTAGTTTTTGGATCCAAGAGTGTTTGCCATCTGAACCATGAAGAGCCGGGGCATCACGATTGGTCCCTCACCTGACTGCTTTATGTTCCTGTTTCCAACATGGTTCCAGTGGGTGGGTGCCATTTAACTTTCTACTGGGAGGAGCTTGCAGGGTAAGATGCAAAGAAAACATGTTCCAAATCATTTGTGGGCCGGTGAGATGGCTCAGCGGCATAAGTGCCTGCCTTGCAAGCACGAGGGCCCGAGTTCGACTCCCGGAACCCACATACGAAAAAGGGGCCGGTGATATCGCTCAGCGGCACGGGCGCCTGCTGGCGCGCGAGGTCCTGAGGTCGTCCCCCTGGTACCCACAAAAAAAACAAAACAAAACAAAACAAAAAAAAAATCATTTGTGCATCAGGTCCCTCCAGCTGCAATCTGTGTCCTCATATGGGCAGTGGCTGTGCCACCAGGGCTGCATCCCCAAGGCAAGTGGTCTTGTTGTCTGAAGTCATCTTCCCAAAGTGGCCCCATATTCCCTTAGAGTACATCTCATGAATTTTGCTGGGACATGAATGAGTATTACTACTTTAATAATGTGTTTGTTTTTGTAGTTTTCTTCAACTGAGGTCATGAAGTAGTATTTTTCATTTACATGAATGATACAGAGTTTCAAGTAAAAGAGTGAGAAAGTAAAAGAAAAACGTTAAATGATAGCTTAGGAGGTATGTGTATATGATAAAAATTGGGAAGGTGGCCCTCAAGTAAGTCACTGCAGATTGGGACACACTGTGTTAGAGTGACCCGTAAGACAGCGTGGCCATGAGGGCTGTGTGACAGGAATTACCAGCATTCAGTTCTAGGGGTCTTCCCATTTCTGGATCTCTTATTCTTTCTAGTGACAGCAAGGAAAGTCTAAAATAGTTTCTCTCTATTCTTTGAAAAATTTTATTAATAATCTCTGTGAGCACAGACACTGGGCCATAGACTGTATTTTGTCTCCTCATAGTGTCCTCTAATGTTTTCCTTTCCAAAATTCAAGGCAGTCATGAAAAATGAAATACTAAAGATTAAAGTGGAAATCAATAAACTAGAAAACAGAAAAAAAAATTCAAGGCAGAAATGCTAACGCCTTTCTTAGTCCATTTTCTCTTTCCATAAGTGAATACCACAGACTGGGTCATTTATAAAGGATAGCTGGGTTTATTTAGCTGATAGTTCTGAAGTTCAGGAAGCCCAAGAGCACAGCACTGAAATCAAGTAAGGGCCTTCATGTTGCATCATAACATGGCAAAGGGCAAGACAGAACAAGGACGTAGCTCCATTCTCATTCTTTTAAAGTCACAAATGCCATCATGTTGAGCCTCACGATTTCATCTAATCCTAACTACTTCCCAAAGGTCTCACCTCCAAATGCCTTGAACCTATACATTTGGAGATTAAATTTCCAAAGCACGAGACGCATTCAAACCACAACAGTGCCTAACTCTCAGGTTACTCTTTTCTGGAAGAATCTCTTCAACTCAATAGTTTACCTCCCAGCCCTTCCCAGCCCTAGCCTGGAACTTCCAGAAAGATTTCTTAAATCTTTCTCCTTTGGCTCTACATTCTCCTCACCTGTATTCTCCTGAGGTATCTACATGGGAAGCATTCATGAACAATCTTTGCCCTAAAGAAATACACACTATTGGAAGCAGCCCATATGTCCATCAATAGATGAATGGATAAAGAAAATGTATTTAGACACAATGGAGTACTACTCTGCTATAAAGAGGGATAAACTTGAGTCATTCATAGAAAAGCGGATGCACCTTAAGACCATAATGTTAAGTGAAATAAACCAGACACACAAGCTTAAATATTGCATGGTTTCTCTTACATGAGAAACCTAAAATATAAATAAAGAGCAAAATAAAAGATAAATAATAGGGAGATAGCTCTTTTGTGAAAGGAAAGGGGACCAAGAGATGGAAGGAAGGGAGAGGGAAGAGGAAGGGGATGAAAAAAATTAACATATGTTATGTACATGGACCAATTTCCCATGAGGAATGTAATCATTATGTACTGCAAACATGAAATTAATTAAGATCTAAAATAAAAAATAAAAAAAAAAGCTACGTGGGAAAAAAAAAAAAGAAAACCACATGCTCCATTGTGTTGCGGGCATCCCTAGTGGGCTGTTCTAAACACAACGGGAAGGGGCTCGGCACCAGGCCCTACCTTTGAGCCAGGCACTACACTGGCCTTCTGTGTGATTGAGCTCTGTGAATTCTCACACTGGTCCAGTAGGGATCATTTGACACCTGAGGAAACCAAGACTCAGAGAAGCTCAGGAACTTGTCTAGTGAGGAAGGGGAGAAGCCAAGTGCACACGCCCTAGTTCTCCTGATCCCCTCCCCCAGTTCTCCCTGCCTCTAGGGGATTTGCCCTTTCTTGCCTGGTGCTGCCTGGCCAACTAGCAAAAGTTCTCAACATGCAAGCTTCCGTTTTTGCCCGCAACACCGACGAGCTGAAGGGGAAACCAGATTTATTCAAGTTGAATTTGTCCTAGTGGGAAACTGGCCAGAGCATCTCTGGAGAGCCTGGGGCTGGGCCCAGCTGGCTGTCAGGATGTGGCCTGGAGCTTTGCTTCCCTTCCTGGCCCTCCCTTTATCTTCTGATTTTCTTTCGCTGCTTTCTGATCCATGACCCTTCTGCCCCTTCTATAGGAGCTGAAAAGTAAACTTCTCAGAAGGAAATGGCTTTTGTTATTTAACCTGGAGATGTGTCTTCATGTGCAGTCTTTGGAAATCTACTCATGGCTGAAAAAGGGGACCGAGGTTACCTTAGTGTTGTTAGTTTGTTCTGTTGAGTGCCTAAAATCAAAGCAAAGTCAGTTCTTTCCCTACATCACTACCGTTGTCTCCACCTACCTTCCTGTCCCTGATTCTAACCTTATTCTTACAAAATATAGTTGGTGAATGATAACTCTACAGTCCCTTAGCCTGGAATTTTAAGCTACCAACAAGCTTGAGCTCAAGCAGCTCTTCCAGTCTCATGATCACCGGTTCCTTACTCAGTCCTCATTTCCCCACTAATCAAAATGCCCAGCACACCCCAAAAACTACAGGCTTTCTGGCAATTTGTTCCTCCCATTTCTGCCTATTTGGCAGCTTCATGGAGCAGTAAAAAACATGAAGCCAAAACCCTGGGCTGAGTAGCAACACCAGCCAGGTGCATACTCCCTATAAGCTTCAGTTTATTTCTCTCTCAAATGTGATTAATTACATAGCTCACCTTCCCTGTCTAATGGTTGTAACAATCGAACGATCTGAAAGACCCTTTGTAAAATGTGAAACCTATCCAAATGCTGTTTCTTACAGGTAAAGGGAAATGACCCACCTTTTAGGATTCAGCTCAAAGCACTTCCCAGATGCCGTGGACAGAAATGAGCAGCGCTCGTCTTTTTGCAGGCACGCAGCACTTGGAAATTTTTAATGGAATGCATCACTCTTTTTTATCCAGCAGAAATTATTTGTGTCGAAGTCTGCTTATCCCTCTCCAACACTGCAAGTTTATGTGGTGGGCAAAGAAGTAGCTTGGGCATCTTTGTTTCTCACATGGTAAATTCTCAAAAAGAGTTAATTGAGATTAGGAAGCAAAAATAAAAATGAGCCAATTGTGTGACTTGGGGGCTAATCTTAGGCACCACATATGTATATGTGTCTCCTCTGGGAGCTGTTAGGTGAGGGAAAATGATGAGGGTGGGGATGGGATGGCTATAGAAGGAGATGATGGCAATCTTTTGAATGACTTAATCTGTTTCATTAACACCTAAATTTTTTGTTTTCATTCAACTCGGACTGCAAGTTTTCTGTGACTCCTTAGGGAGTCAGAAGTCAGAAAAGTTAGCTATGCCCCTATTCCTGGCTTGCCCCATGTGCCACATGAGTGAGCCAAAGAGCAGGACCCAGCCTGAAGAACTAGCCCTCTAGGGCCCAATGCTCTGCGCAGCTGAGCAGCAGAGAGGAGTCCCAGGGCTCTGGGAGGCCCCAGATTCGACAACTTCCAAGACAGCTGTCTGTGGTATACCTGTGAAACCGGGAGGATGGAATGCTGATCTTGAACAACAAAGCTACCTGGAGGCCACATTAGCAATATTCAGGCATTGCTAATTTCTTTCTTGCCATATAGGATCGTACCCCCCTCCCCCTCTTATATTATTTTGGTAAAATTGACATCCACTAAATGACATACATTTGAAGTATACAGATTGAGTTTTATCATATGTGCGTACACATGAAATCGTCACTAAAGTTAAAGTTTGCATTGCCATCACTGCCCTGAAGTTGCCTCTTGTTGGTCACCTTTAATTTTTCTCTACAGCCTAAGTAAGGGAAAGAACATGGGTTTGTTGTTGTTGGATTATTCTTAGAAAATACTGAAGGACAGTGGCCTTGGATTTTGGGGACTGGGGCCAGCGGAACCTTAGAAATCAGTTCTTCGTGAAAGCCGCTTTGGCAGTGGGTGTTGCTGAGGCAGAACTTACCCTTTCTGGATCTGTTTTTCCATAAGTAAAACGTGATGGTTGGATAAGAAGATCTCTAAGGTTTCTTATCAGTCTGTATGACAGCACCTTTCTATGACACAATCTTTCTAGACAGCAATTTTTTGAAAGCATAAAAGAAGTGTAATCTATCTCCTTCACATTCTCATGCCTTACTTATATTCTGGTAGGGCCCTGGCTGATGGGCAGAGTGCTGCTGTTCTGAAGGTTTTGATTATTAACTCCATTTTACAGATGAGGAAACCGACTCTTTTTTTTTTTTTTTTTTGTGGGTACCGGGGGGTCGACCTCAGGACCTCGCGCGCCAGCAGGCGCCCATGCCGCTGAGCGATATCACCGGCCCCTTTTTCGTATGTGGGTTCCGGGAGTCGAACTCAGGCCCTCGCGCTTGCCGGGCAGGCGCTTAAACCGCTGAGCCATCTCACCGGCCCAAGGAAACCGACTCTTAAATCACCAAATTGGACCACAGAACAGAAGCCTTAAGGTTTCCAGAAAAAGAAGGGGCTCTCTGGGTGTGTAATGACTACAGGGTGTCCATCCTGGTGCCACGTGTGGGCAAAGGTTTAGTAGCCACTGCTGGTGAGAGCACGAGGTTAGCAGGAAAGGGTGGAAATTTCTGGATGAGGAGGGAGCTCCACCTGGCACTCTGTGTCTCATGGGTTCCCCTGGTGTATAGATCTCCAAGGGGACCAGCTATGGGCTGGAGTTGGGGCAGGTTGGGGCTGAGCTGCACACCTTTCTTTTGGAGCCATCTTGTGTCCCCCAACCACTGGCATCTTTTATTGCTCCTGGGGGAAGGGAGGAAGGGAGGAGGTCCAATTACTCCCCTCCATTTTTAAGACCCCCCCACCCTGTGCCTGCCTGCTGTGCTTCAGGAAGAGTTGGGAAAGGAGCACCCCCAGACAAGGGGTTCTGAGCAGGCCCATGAGTTTGCTTTCTGCATACTCAGCAAGTGCCCAGTAGGTGCTCAGTAAACATCTGTTGACTAAGTCCACTCTAGCCCCATGTCAGGCATTGTGGGGCATACAGCCCCTGACTATAGCAGAGAAGGAGAGATGCGACAAGAACATACACAACTGTTACCCAGGACAGAATGTGATAAATGCCTTGGGAGAGGAACAATGAAGAGCTAGCTGGGAAGGAGGGACAGTTACATCTGGCTGGGGTGGGGGTGGGGCTGTCCAGAGAAAACTTCCTGCTCAAGATGACATTTGAGCAGATCTGGAATAGGGACTGGGTTTCTATAGTAGCTCAAGAATGTTTGTGTGATGGGGTGGGGAGTGAAAGCAGGCTGCATTCCAGGCCCCAGCAGCAGACTGGGGGCCAGAAAGCGCCCTAAGGAGGTCCCCAGAGACTGCAGAGAATGCAAGTCACAGATAAGCCCAGAACTTCACTGTAAGTGAGGGTTTTCAACTTCCTTCCCACCACGCCTCCATCTGGGGGTTCTTGCTGCCTCGTGGGCTGGGCCAGCTCCAACCAGCAGGACAACCAGTCCTGGTGGCCTGGCAGGGATCTCCTCATGAAGGCTTTCCTTCCCAGCTTGCTGCATCGCGAGGTGCAATCAAATTCCTTGGCTGTGGGGAAAGGCCATACAGGGAACAACAGTTGCTGGCTCACTTCATCCATCATTTATGTGGCTGAGATGAGCCATTGCTGGGCAGTGGTGGGGGCAAGTCAGGGGGAGAGTACATTACTTTGCATGAGATTGTTCATTGCGCTGCCCCCAAACTACACCGTGGGGAATTGGGAGCAACATTCCTGGCTGTGCTATACATAGGCATGAGCCTGGAAATAGAATACAGCCCTTTTCCTGCTCTCTGCCTCTTTCTTTGTTTCCTAATTTCTGTCTAAAGGAAGTTAGTTGCTAGTAACTGTTAAACTGAATGGTTTCACTTGACATGGGACAAGATATCGGATTGAGTTCTCCTGACACTTTTGAATATATTATGCCATAGAATTTTCAAAACACTCTTAAAGATGGGAATTACTATTTTCAACTTTATAGATGAGGAAACAGGCTCAGAGAAGTTAAGTGCCCTGCCCAAGGACACAGCTAAGAAGTTGAGAGAGGAGCCCAACTCCTGAAACTGCAAGTGACCTCAGCAGTAGAGTCTCAGGGCTGGGAATCAGAAATTAGTTACAAACTGTCAAAATCTGGGAATTAGCTGGACATGGTGGTGCAGACTTGTAATGCCAGCACTGGAGGCTGAGGCAGGAGGATTAATGTGTATTTCAGCAATTGATTTTCATACGTCAAACCACTCTCACATTCTTGGGATAAATCCTACTTGTGAAAGACAAGAAGTGCCTGGCTCTCTCATTTTTCCCCTGCCAGCTGGGGAAGGGGCTGTGGCTTAGCCAGAGGGTGTCTACCCCTACCCCTTGCTTCCCTTTGCTCACCCTTGCACTCCAATGGACAGTTTGCTTCAGTGTCCTCCCTGGCTATCTAGCAGGATCCTCCCTGGCTATCAAACTGCCATTTTCCACTCCAACATGACTGCAGCCAGTCAGGCAGCATGGTGTCCCTCCCCCACCCTACCACTTTAGAGGATACAACATTTTGCATTTTTATTTTTATTTTATTTATTTATTTATTTATTTATTTATTTTTGGTTTTTTTGAGACAGGGTCTTGCTAAGTAGTTCAGGCCAGCCTTGAACTCACTATGTAGCCCAGGCTGGTCTCGAACTCATGGTGATCCTCCTGCCTCAGCCTCCCAAGTACTGGGATTACAAGCGTGCAACACCATGCCAGGCTATTGTTGCATTTTTGAAGAACGGAGAGGGCACACTGGAATGGCTAAGAGCAGAAGGGAAGAGATCTGGGCTCCTTATTTAGATACTCAACATTTACAGCAAGCCCTCCAGAAGATTCCCTGGTTTCATCCCTGCCCCTCTCTGACATAGGCTATTTAAGCAGCAATCCCCAGCCACTTCTTGGGTTTTGGTCTGGGAGGGCTCCCTCCTGTGTACTGCAGTACAGGCCCTGTTAAAATAAATACCCGATGGGGGCCAGCGAGATAGCTCAGCGGCATAAGCGCCTGCCTGGCAAGCGCGAGGTCCTGAGTTCGACTCCCGGTACCCACATACGAAAAAAGAACCGGTGATATCGCTCAGCAGCAGGGGCGCCTGCTGGCGCGCGAGGTCCTGAGTTTGACCCCCGGTACCCACAAATAAATAAATAAATAAATACCCGCTAAAAAAATACAGACTCACTTTGGTGTTCCTGTAAACCTGCTCATGACTTATTTCTCAAGTAGTGGAGGCTCCAAAAGTTCTGTAAATCTATTTGGGATTTTTATCCTGAGTGGTGTGGACAGAGCAGTGGTATCCAAAGAAAGACAAAAATAACAGAGCTGTTAACACCAGAGCGCTCCAGAGAACATCAGCCAACAAAGACCAGCAGCAGAGACCAGCACCCCATAGAGTTGACCTATGGTATCCAGCACAAGCTGGCATCAGACAGTGACAGCCAGCAGTGGCAGTGACCAGCAGCTGGGCCAACATCCAGCATTACTGGTGTCATCTGGTGACATCGGGACTGCTAGCAGAGCTGCACTTTGGTAATTCACAATTTCCATCTGAATCGAGCAAAAGAACCCTAGGCTGATTGAGAACATTTTCATGGCAAATCTTTTCCCATCTTTTTATTATCAGTGTATTTGTATTTTTAATTTAAATAATGTCTCTTATAGACAGCATATAATTATACCGTTATACTGTGGGGGTTTTGTTTCTGTTTTCGTTTTTGATACAGGGTCTTGCTATGTAGTCCAGGTTGGCCTCAAATTCGTTACATAGCCTAGGCTGGCCATGAAATCATGGCAGTCCCACTGCTTCAGTCTCCTGAGTGCTGGGATTACAAGCGCATGCCAATGAGCCTAGCTGCTATACTGTTTTTTCAATTCTTGTGTGATAATCTCTGCCTCTTGATTGTTTAATCCATTTACATTTAGTATTATTATTGATACAGCTAAATTTACATTTGCCCTCTTACTTTTTGCTTTTTATATGTCTTACATCTTTTTTCTTTATTCCTCCTTTATTTTTTTTTTTGCATTAAGTGACTATTTTCTAATGTAGCATTTTGATTTTTTAAATTATTTTTACTTTATAATTTTTATTTATTTGATTAGTTGTTGCTCTAGGGTTTACTATACACAGATTAATTTACCAGAATGTTTCATATTTATACTTATTTAATTGCAGTGATATATAAAATGTTACTCCTATATACATTAATCCTCATTATTCATGGATTCCATATTGGCAAATTGCCCCACTTGTTAAAATTTATTTGTAACCTTGAAATCAGTACATTTCTGGTTCTCTTCATTTGTTCTTGTGAATCTGGAGGCCTTGCCTCACATCCATCTACCTCTTCTGTGTCTTATTGGTAAATATATTACAAGTCTATTGTTACATGCATAATATGTTATTATATTATATCATGTATATGTAAATATATATCACATATATACTGTATTGGCCAGTTTTCATGTTGCTGGGACAAAATACCTGACACCTGCAACTTAAAGGAAAAGATGTTTAATTGGGCTCATAGTTTCAGAGGTTTCAGTCCATGGTCAAACGGCTCCAAGGCAAGAACATGGTAGAAGATGGCAGAGCAAAGCCCTTCATAGCAGCTGGGAAGCAGAGCACAGGGGAAGAGAACCAGTAGGAGATAAACCCTGCAAAGGCACGTGCCCAGTGACTCACCTCCAATTGGGCCCCACCTCCTAAGAATATATTCAGCTATGAACACCAGTGGATTAATGCACTGGTGATATAGTGCTCCTATGATCCATTCACTTTGCCAGGAGTCTCTTAATCCAGTCAAGACGACAATTAAGATTAACTGGCCCATATACAAATATATTGTTTTACACAATTGCTTTCTAAATCAGTTAAGAAAGAAGAAATGAGTATTTGTAGTACCTCTATAATTATATAATTACATTTACCAGTTAGTTATGAATTGAATTTTGTCCTTTAAAATGATATGTTGGACTTGTAATCTTCAGAACCTCAGAATGTGACCTTATCTGGGATAGGGTCATTGCAGATACAATTTGGATGGGGGCATACTGGAGTATGGTGGGCCCATAATACAATATGACTGGGTGTCATTATGAGAAGAGGGAACTCTGGACACAGACAGAAAATGGCCACTTAAGATGGAAATGGAGATTAAAGTAATGCTGTCACAAATCAAGGAATATGTGGAAGAAGCAAGGAAAGATTTCCCCTGAGAGGTTTCAGAGTGAGCATGGCCCTTCCAACACCTTGATCTCAGACTTCTAGCCTTCAAAACTATCAGAGAATAAATTTCAGTTGTTTTAAGCCACCCAGTTTGTGATTGTTTGTTATAGAACCCTTAGGAAACGATATACCAGTTGCTTTTTAAAATTTCAATTATAATACTTTTCAACTCCAGAATTTCTATTTGCTTATTTTTACTTCTATTTCTTTATCGATCTTCTATATTTGATGTGACATTGTCATAATATCTTTTATTTTTTACTTTTTTGTGATACTGGGGATTGAACCCAGGGCCTCCCCACTGAGAAACACCCTCAGGCCTGTTTTATCTTTTATTTTGAGATAGGACCTCACTAAGTTGCTGGGTTTGAACTTGTGATCCTCCTGCCTCAGCCTCCCAGAATGTTGGGATCATACGCATGAGCCGTCATGCTCACTTTATTTTTTACTTCTTTGTTCATAATTTCACTTAGTTCTTTGAACTTATTTATAATGACTACTTTGAAGTTTTTGCCTATTAAACCTAAACCTAATATCTGGTTGTTGTCACAAGTAGTGTCTGTTGTCTGGTTTCTTTCTGTGTGGGGTATTCTTTCCTGATTATTCACAGGTCTCATACTTTTCTGTTGGAAACTGGACATTTTAGATAATACAGAACTCTGAGTACTGATCTCTCTACTCCCAGCCTAAGGCATATTAATGTTATTTACTTGTTCAGTCACTGACTGCATAATTTTAATGAAGTCTATTCCCCCACCCTCCAGCGTTTGGAAGCTCGTGGTGTTATTCCTTAGGAGGTGCAGCCCTGGCTTGCCCACACACATCTTGAGTGTTGGCAGGGCTCTCTCAGACTGTCTCTTTCCCTGATCACACCCAGTGGTTAAAACCCACTAATTGCTGAATGATTTCTGTATTGTTTTCAAAAATCCCTACGGCATAAATTGCCGTACAAGCCGATCCAATAAAACTCTGTCTCCTTTCAAGTGATAGCTCACTAGTTTTTTTAAAATTAGCTTAAATAAGCTCACTAGTTTTGGGGATTGGTTCTGATCCCAGGAGAGTTCATCTCAGCCGTCTTATTCTCTGTTTTTCCCCAGGAAACTAGCCAGCCTACAGTTTAGCCTACACCTCCGATCAGTCTATCATTCTCCTACCCATTGTCTTTGACCATAATCTCCACTGTTTTTTGTAGTATTAGGGATTGAGCCCAGAGCATTTTCACTGAGCTACATCTCCAGCCTTTTAAAAAAATTTTTTTTGTTTTGAAATAGGGTCTTGCTAAGTCACTAAGCTACCCTAGCTGGGATCACACTTTTGATCTTCCTGCCTCAGCCTCCCAGAGTACTGGGATTACAAGTATGTGCCACCATCTCCACTGTTTTAGAGAGCACACTGAACTTGGATTTCTCCAGTTAGAAGTGAAGTCAGTTCCTTTGGGGAGACATTCAGAGCTCTGTTCTATGCCCTGTTTTTCATTGGGGAAATATTTCTGAGCCACAGCTCTGTGCTAGGGTCAAGGTCAATGGCAGGCTTTTGAATAGCACCCCTACTTTAGGAGCTGGGCACTCACTGTATGGCAAGGCAGCAGCTCCGTGTCTCCTTGGCTTGCCTCTCTCCCAGTGCAGTACCTCTGCTCCAAAAGCCAGGTCAGGTTGGTACCATGTGATGGATCCAGCAGATAGATTCCAGGCTCTTACGTATGGTGAGCAAAGTATTTCAAATGTATAGCCAATGGTAAAGGAAACCGCAGCTACATTTACTGAAAATGCGCTCAGAGCAGGTCTGTGCCAATAGAAATAAAAAGGTGGCACGAACAGAAAAGTGGTGTCAGGACAACAGGGAAATAAAAAGCAGCACAGATAGATCAGGCCATCAGATTTTAAAAGAAGTGCACCCCACCCTTGGTGCCTCTCACTGGGTCTCTGGATAAGATTGACAGAAATAACTGACAGGGTGCTGAGTCATCTCAGGGGCTTCCAACATGATACCTGTCCCAGAGTTCACTCGGATCCAACTATAACCACGAGACGCAGTCCGTGTGTATGAACCTCTCATGATTTGAGTGGAAAAGGTTACTGAAGGTCAGACCATGAGATCTAACATGCATGTGCTCTGGCCTGGGGCTTCAGGGATTTCCTAGTATTTTGTTATTTTTATTTCTGCTTCTTTTAGAATAGCGGAAGGAGGATTGGCCCTGTGGTGTTGCCCAAACTCAGGTGGATGGAGGGAGAGTGGTCTCCCAGCCCTGATTGTGCTACCTGTACCAAGGGTAGCCCTCATATTTTCAGTGGTGCCACACCTTAGTTAGAGACTCCGTCCCATAAGTAGGAGCTGGGTAGGAAAAGGGAGCCCTCATCTCTCAACCTCGTTTGCCTGGAAGTGAGCTTGAACAACAGGTAGCTGAGCTCAGGGTGAGAAATATTCCTCCCGGAGAGATAGACCTCCAACTGGGAGCTGAAGGAGAGGGATCACCGTTCTTGTCTGTACCATTACAGAGTGGATGGAGTTTCTGTCTTCTTGCACTAAGAGGGAGGAGGGAGTGGCTGGGCCTTGTTTCAAATAACCCAGTCTCATTTTTCAATTGAAATTTAGTAGATTTTCTTTGAATAAGTGTTTCTTCATTTGCAGTGTGCCCTTAGAACCATTCCCAGGGCCTTACACATATTTTAAAGTAGATTTTATTTTATAAAACACTTTTAGGCTCCTACAGAAAATTGTGCAAAAGGTACAGAGCTCCCATATACCTCCTTATTATGTACAACACACTCTCCACTGTCAGTATTCCACACCACAGATATATATTTTTTATAGTTGATGAACCTACATCACTGTAAGGCTCCAATCGGACCTGACTCTCCCAGCCCCCAACCTACTTGCCAGCAGAGGCACTATCAGCAGGGAACTCAGCTCAGCAAGCAAAGGATGTCGTAAAGAAGATAAGATAAGACAAGGAATCTTGCAGGCCCTGGGAATCTGGGGCCATCTGGAGACACCTGAAAATGTACACTGGACCTTCAAGGACCTTGCCCACTGAGGTGCAAGACAGCCAGAGAACTTTGACCACAGATATTTATTAAAATCTTCCCGCCTAAGGTCCCTTGCCTTGTTTCCATCCCTATAAAAGGGACACACTTCTCTTTGTTCCCTACAGAAGGTCTTTTTGCTTTCTGTCTGCCTGCACCCAGGCACAATAAATTCCACGCTGTGTTGCCTTTACATAAGCCTGGTGGTCTCGGCTAGTCTCTCCCCCACCCCCCACCCTGTATGTTACAATCATTATTACTAAAATCCATAGTTTGTATTAAGGTTCACTCTTGGTGTTGTATGGGTTTTGACTAATGTACAATGACATGTATCTATTATTGTAGTATGCAGTATAGTTTCACTGCTCTGAAAATCCTCTACATGCCACTTATTCCTTCCTCTTTCCATACTAACACCTGGAAACCACTAATCTTTTTACTGTCTCCACAGTTTTTCTTTTTCCAGACTGTGATATGATTGACTTTGTACAGTATGTAGCCTTTTCTGATTGGCTTCTTTCACTTATTAGTATGTATTTAAGATTCTTTCCTGTATTTTCGTGGCTTTGTTGCTCATCTCTTTTAGCACCAGATAATCTTCCATTGTCAGGATGTACCAGTCTACCCATTTGCCTACTACTGAATATTATGAACATTTATGCAGTAGATTTTCTTGGTTGTGCCCAGGTTTTAGCAATTATTAATAAAGCTACTATAAACATCCATGTGAAATTTTTGTGTGAACATAACTTTTCAATTCATTGCACCAAGGAGCATGACTGCTGGATCATGTGGTAAGGACATGGTTAGTTTTTGTTTTTTTTTTTTTTTTTTTTTTTTTTGTGGGTACCGGGGGTCGACCTCAGGACCTCTCGCACCTGCAGGCACCCGTGCTGCTGAGCGATATCACCGGCCCCTTTTTCGTATGTGGGATCCGGGAGTCGAACTCGGGCCCTCGCGCTTGCCAGGCAGGCGCTTACGCCGCTGAGCCATCTCACCGGCCCAACATGGTTAGTTTTGTAAGAAACTGCCAAACTGTCTTCGCAGTGGCTGTGTCACTTTGTACTTCCACCAGCAGGGAGTGAGAGAGCTTCTGATGCTGTGCATCATTGGCACCTGGTGTTGTCGGGTTCTGGATTTTGGCCATTTTAGGTGTGGACAGTTATTTCCCTAATTGTTTTAACTTTCCATTTCCTAATGACAAGTGATGTTGAACATCTTTTCAGATGCTTATTTGCTGCCTGCATATCTTTGGTGAAATGTCTGGGTCTTTTACCCATTTTCCAATCAGGTTCTTCATTTTCTTAATTGTCCAATTTTAGGACTTATTTGTAGAGTTTAGATTAATAGCCTTTATTAAATATGTCTTTTACAAATACAAATATTTTCTCCCAGTCTGCGGCTTGCCTTGTCATTCCCTCCCCTCCTCTCCCTTCCCCTCTTTCTTCCCCTCTTCTCTCTCTCTCTCTCTCTCATTTTTTGTTTTTGAAATAGGGTCTCACCATGTTGTCCAGGCTGACCTCAAACTCATGATTCTCCTGCCTCAGCCTCTCGAGTGGCAGGTTTATAGGTATGCGCCCCACACCTGGCCTCATGACAGTTTCCTTTGTGGAGCAGAATTTTTACTTTTAATGAGTCCCGTTTATCAGTTATTCCTTTCACAGTTTATACCTTTGGATTTGTGACTTTTAAAAAGTCATTGCAATGTAGGTTCATCAACTTTAACAAATGTACTATTCTGGTTCAGGACGTTGATAGTGGGGGAGGTTACATATGTTTGGGAACAAGGTACATATATTGGAACTCTGTACTTTCCACTCAATTTTGCTGTTAACCTAAAATGTCTAGAAAAATAATGTTTATTCATTTAGGAAAAGCTGTGAAGGCCTAGATTAAGGTGTCTAAATTATAAATAAACTAGCCAAGGGCAGTGACACATGCCTGTAATCCCAGCATTCTGGAAGGCTGAGGTTATATATCATTGCCGTACACAAGATCATCTAGATTTTGAGTTATATTCCATGAGTTTTGTAGTTTTGAATTTTACATTTTAGATCTGTAAACCACTTTGAGTTAATTTTTGTGAAGGGTGCATTTTCTGTTCAGACTTTTTTGTTTTGTTTTGTTTTGTTTTTAGATAATAGTATCTTTATAACCAATACACTAAAACAATAAAATGGCTACACAGGAAATGACTGACTACAGCAATGCCTTCCGTGCACCCCACACATCATGAGCACCGCAAAAGACAGAAGATTAACTATGAAACATAGTAAATATACGCAAGCCCACACATATTTTTTCAGATATCCCATCATCCTGAAGTTATCACTGCAGTTGACAACTCTCAGAAAACTGCAGAGACGTAATAGACTTTTTTGCATGCAGATGTCCAGTGTTCCAGCACCGGCTTGTGTGGGGCTTGATTCTGTACAGCCATTGCTCCTTTGTGCCCCAAACCAACAGCCTCATACTGTGGCTGCAGCGCTCCAGGGCTGGCGGGGTAGATCCCAAGCCATCTGTCCCTAGGGACACTCCTTTATGTGCCTTTGCAAAGGAAGTTCAGGACTAATGACCAAGGGTACACTGAGGACTGGCTGCTTTGACCACTGCAGTGCTGACCTGACCTCTCAGTTTCTTTTCTTTTCTTTTTTTTTTTTTTTCTGGTACCGAGAATGAAACTCAGCACCTTGCGCTTGCCAAGCAGGCACTGTGCTGCTGAGCTATATCACCGACCCTCAGTGTCTGATCCTGAACTCTGATTTACTCCCGCCATCATTCCTGTACACATTTTTGTCAAGATGTCTCACTCTGTAATTCTCTGTTGTGAGCACAACCTCTCTCCTCCTGCAGCTTCCCAGTACATCTGCAGTTGGGCCTCTTCACTTCTGCTGGAACATTTGGATTTCAGACACCACCTCCTCCTTCCCTGCTTCTCACTCTCTCTCTCTCCCTGTCCCCTTCTTTCCATCAATAAATACCTTCAATTGCTTCTCTAAAAAGCCTGGACCCCACGAGGCCCTTATCCCCCAATCTATGGACCTTCTTGTCATGCCAATTGTCATCTCAAGGCCTCCTCCTTGTCCCCTCCCTCTGCTGCTTTCCCTCTATCTCTTGGTCCTGTGAATTCTTTCTGTATGGAGTCAGCACTTCTCTCCTCTATCGAATGCACTCCTCCCCTGTTCCCATTCCTTCCAGGATCCAGGTTTGCAGTCTCACAAAATATAAAGCTCTGGGGCATGTCAGGTGAGGTACAGGAGAGAATCAGGCCCCAGAGGGAATTGGGACATGTCCCTGTGTCCTAGAAGGAAGCTGCCACTGACCCTCATGCACTGTGTCCTGTGGGAATCTGCAGCAGTGCTGTCCTCTGGTTATTCAAGACGGAAATCCAGATATTAATGTAAACCATCCCACTTGCAAATGTTGACAACTATTCTATTCTCCCCTTACCAAGATCTGGGGGCAGTGGCAAAGAATCCCACATCTCCAGGCTAGATTTGTTTTCCCTACCTCCTGCAGTAACTCAGTTAGGTGCCCAGTTCTGGGAAGTTGCCTGCTCAGGGTCTGTACCCCTGCCCCCATTTTGCCAGTCCACTAGGATCACTGCCTTTAAACCTCATCACCTGGAGTCTACTGTGTACATCCTTGCTTAATATAGTTACCTCCCTTGTGGTTAAGGGAGTAGGCTCTGGGATCCAGCTGTGCAGATTAAGCTCCAGGTCAGCCTTCATGAGCTGTGGGATCTTGGACAAGTGAGTTCACCTTTCAGAGTCTATTTCATCTGCAAAATAAGAAACACTGTTGTACCTCCTCACAGGCCTGTTGTGTGGATTTGGTAGACTTCTTTTTTTTTTTTTTGTGGGTACCGGGGGCTCGACCTCAGGACCTCGCGCGCCAACAGGCACCCGTGCCGCTGAGCGATATCACCGGCCCCTTTTTCGTATGTGGGTTCCGGGAGTCGAACTCGGGCCCTCGCGCTTGCAAGGCAGGCGCTTACACCGCTGAGCCATCTCACCGGCCCCAGACTTCTTTTTTTAAGAGTAGGAAAATTTATTGGGGAATAGGAATGGGGAATATGAATAGCTCCTGAGAGACAGGAAGGGTCCCTAATGGGTTGTCAATGAGCCCACTTCTCTGAGAAAGTTTTATAGAGCAAAATCATGAGGTGGGTACAACATGGGTCAAAACTATAATCAACCAATAAGATTACAAGTATAGCCTCTTGGCTAATATTGATCCAATAGTAGCAAGGGCATATGGATGACATCATTAACCTTTGATAATAATCTGTAGTCTTAGTCTTGTCTTTAGTCTTAGTCTTAGTAGTTTTAGCTTTAGTCTTAGTGGGTGCAAGAGGATGGCCCATGCCCACTGAGATAATGGGCTTGGGTTGCATCCACTTACCTATAAAAGTCTCAAGTTTATCCTTCTTTATGGCTGAGTAGTACCCCATTATATTAAAAAAAAACCCACATCTTTTTTATCCATTCCTTGGTTGATAGACATTTGGGTTGTTTCTAAGATTTAGCTATTACAAATTGTGCTGCTATAAACATGGGTGCACAGATATCTCTGTGATACGATGTTTTTAATTCTTCTGGGAAGATACCCAGAAGGAAAACAGCTGGGTGGAATGGGACCTCTAATCCTAGTTTTTTGAGGAATTGCCACACTGATTTCCACAGTGGTTGCACCAGTCTACACTCCCACCAACAGTGGACAAGGGTTCCTTTTTCCCCACAGCCCCACCAACATTTGTTATTGGCTGATTTCTTGGTGGTAGCCATTCTTTCTGGAGTGAGATGGAATCTCAGTGTTGTTTTAATTTGCATCTCTCAAATGGCCAGTGATGTTGAACACTTTTTCATATATTTATTTGCTATTTGTATTTCTTCATCGAGAAGTGTGTATTCATCTCAGATGCCCATTTTTGGATTGGGTCTTTGAATTTGGGGGTTCTGATTTTTTTCAATTCTTTTTATGTTCTAGGTAGAAGTCCTTTGTCTGAGGGACAATTGGCTAAAATTTTTCCCACTCTGTGGGTTGTCTTTTCTCTCTGTTGGTGATTTCTTTTGTTGTGCAAAAGCATTTTAATAGGGTGAGATTCCATTTGTTCATTCTTTATAGTATTTCCTATGTGGTCTGGGTTTTCTTCATAAAGTCTCCACCTATATCTATGTCTTCAAGATTACTACCTACTTTCTCTTCCAGTAGATTTAGTGTTTCTGTTTTAATATTTAGATCTTTGATCCATTTTGACTTTAGTTTAGTGCATGGTGATAGACAGGGGTCTAGTTTTAGTCTTCAGCATGTGGAAAGCCAGTTTTTCCAGCACCATTTATTAAAGAGGCTAGCTTTCTTCCAGTGGACATGTTTGGCTCCTTTGTCAAAGATAAGGTGGCTAAATGTGTTTGGAGTTACATCTGCATCTTCTAATCTGTTCCACTGATCCTCAGGTCTGTTTTTTTTTTTTTTTTTTGTTTTGTTTTTTTTTGCCAGTACCATGCTGATTTTATCACAGTAGGTTTGTAGTATAATTTTAGGTCAGGGATTGTGATGCCCCCTGACTTGCCTTTGTTGCCCAGGATTGCTTTTGCTATTCCAGGTCTCTTCTGGTTCCAAATGAATTTCAGGAATGTTTTCTCTAGTTCTGTGAAATGTGCTAATGGTATTTTGATTGGGATTGCATTAAATCTGTATACCAATTCACCAAGGGGAGTCTTGTCCAGCAGTTTCCCCAAGCCTAAGGGGTCCCTATTTAATTATCTTAACAGATTTTTCAGACGACCTATGAGAACAAGGTTGTAACAATTAACACATTATTCTTGACCAATGAAAGACTCCCATGTTAATGTACACAGACAACAATATGCATTGCATTTGTAAAATTAGTCTTGACATCATTTTGATCAGCTGGCAACCTGGGTGGATGTATGTCCTTAACTCTAATGACACTTATCTATAAGCCAACTTAAATTATAGACATAAATACTTTAAAAATCCAAAAACAGCAAAAAGAAGAAAAATTGTTGAGCCCAAACAAAACAGCTATAGATGTTGCAGCCAGTCACAAATTGAACAGACAGACAGACTGGAACACATAAAACAACTGTTAATAGGCCAGAGCGCACTCAGATGTATTTGGCCAAGTTGAATTACAATAACTCTTTTACATTTTTTAGGTTTGTAACTATAAATAGACTAGTCAGAACTTTTTATAGGTCAGTTAACAGATCTCTTGTAATAAGAATAAGAAGGAATAAAAACATTTTACACCTGTGAAAGCAAAGACAGTTTTTAAGACGGACCCTAGGCTGATGGTTTATCTGATTGGAATATCCAGCTATACAGGCTTCTCACTGTTGCATTGATAGCCATAGCTGATGGCCAAAACTGCTATTTTGATAGCCACATGTAACAGTTCCCTCTAAAGGGACAGGCTCTTAAAAGTAATTTTAACTATTTGGGGGGTGCATAGGCCAGGTTTGAGTGTAGAAAGAGACTAGGTGGCACTCTTTGGAGCTAAGTATGTATTCAAAACAGTGGGGGAAGAAGGCTTACCAAAATCAGCCCTGCTGCAGATATCTACCTATGACAGTTTTTTTTTCCATTTAAAAAGAAATGGGAAAGAAGGCATCCCTGTCTATCCCGCTTGCTCTGTGCCCAATCTAAGGCATCCACTAGACTTAACCCCATCCAGCACCAGCAGCAGCAAACAGCACCAGAGGTGCAAGGAAGTGGCCAGAGCCAAGTTAGCCACTTTTACTGTGCACCTGGGCCCCCTTCCTGGTGCTCCTGTGACCCTTACACCATACATAGCTACAGGCTTTCCTCTTTAAAACCTCAGCATATCTCTGAGAATGGTGACTGGGCTGGCAAGATGTTTTGGAGAGAAATCATGACAAGAGAGAAGCAGTTTTCTGGGGACTGTGGCTATGGCTATTCCTTAATACCTGTTTCTGTTAGCTGTTGAAGAGTCTGTTAGAATTTAGCCAGTGAGGTGACATCTTTTAGCAAAGCATCTGTTTCTCTATTGCAGAGAAAATCATTAGTGAACAGTAGTATATCATCTACATATTGCAGGACTGTGACTTGGGAAAATTTAAAACAGGCCAAGTCATGGGAGAGCACTTGTCCAAAAAGATGAGTCTAAACATAAGGTAATTCTGACCATTTTCCTTGTCTTTTACAGTACAATTCTAGCTGCAAAATAGTATCATAATCAATACTTTCCTCTGCATTCTACTTCATCTCTAGGGGGTAGGCAGACCATGCATGGGTACAGAATATTAAACCACTTTTTCTCCATACATGAGGGTCGAACACATTCCAGTGCCTAAGAATACATTTCAAAGGAGTAAGACAGTTTGACATTGAGTTTCCCAAAAACAGCAAGGGGAAAAACAGGCATCCTTTTTAATCTCTACTTGTTTTTTTTTTTTTTAATGTGCCCTCAAGGTGTCCCAAGGTGACCTGCTCCAGAGCAGCTGCTGTTTGAAGAGTGACCAGAAGATAGGTTGGGCTGAACTATCCACCCTTACCAATGCACACTCCTACCTTCTCCTGAAACTCAAATTCCTAACTCCAAAGTGTGTTTCCAAAAATACAAGCTACAACTGATTCCTGTTATAATGGTCATGTTTAAAGAAGGAAGCACTGCTAGCAAAATTAAGCCAATGATCAAGAGACCCAAACAACTGCTTTCCAATTCTTTGAAAGAGAGTGAGAGGGAAAAATATCAAAGGGCAGATTGGAAGTGGTTGGAGCACTTCCCAGCCTGCAAAAGGGGCCACCTCTAGACATAGATAGAGGCAATAATGGCTCAGAAGAATCCTGCCCTGGGCCCTAGGGCAAAGAAATCACTGAGACATTTGTTGTATCTACCTAATCACCTAGGCAATCTCCCTTAGCAGCAAGACAAGGCTACATTTTACTCAAAATGCACTCTACAGACTTCTGTGTCTCTATATCTGTAACACTTATGAAACCCGCAGGTTAAAACCTGTACTCATTGCCTGGTAGCCACAACTTCCACATTAGTGAAAGTACTTCCCTCCCCTACACACATAAATGATGAGAACCAGGCTCAGGAGGGGAGAGAGCCAGGAGGGTGGGCCCTTTTTGAGAATATGAGGGAGTGAGATAAAAGAGTAGTTTAGAGATTCTCTCCTGAACTGAATGTGTTTTGGTCCCTTAAATATAACACTTAGGAAATAGCTCCTTCTGGTGTCCCCTGGAAGTTGGTTCTCTCTACTGGGTCTCTGCAGGGGGCTGATCAGGCCCCTGCATACCTGAGGGAGGGAATGGCAGGGAATAAAGAAAGACAAAAGACGAAATTTAAGGTATAAGGTGGACTGGGAAGAACTTGCCTCTAGTGGACAAGCACAACAATTTCACAGCTGACCCACTTTTATTAGCAACCAAGGACCACAGGGGGAAAGGATAGCACCCATTTCATGAAACAGCAACTATAGAGAATGGGTAGATGAGGAATAAATTAATGAGGAAGCAGGTTTTCTCTATATCCAGATGCCTGTATTTTGACAACTGTCCTCATCTGACGCTATCTTGCTTCAGGAATGCTGGGTTATCAATATTCTGCCCATAGCCAGGGGCACGCGGCCTTCTGTATACCTCCTTGTTCCTGAAGCAAAGTCACATCAACCTGACGTTGGGATTTCTGGGGTTTAAGTCACATAGTCAGGCCCCCCATAATCTATCACATAGCCTGGTCTCCAACAGGTCTCAGGTTTCAATTTCCCATACCTGCTGGATGGGAAAGTGTGCCCAGGACACTAGGTGGGGACATCGCCTTCATGTGTGTTCTCCTGGATGGGCAAAATTCTGATGTCTTATCTGACACAGAGCTAGGGTATGTGTTCCTCATCTAAAATGATTTCCCTGTCTTTAGCATGAACAAGTGCTCATTTTCTATGGGCTCAAATTGAAAGTTATTAGTCGTTGGATAGAAGGGAAAGGTTGAGACAGATTGGGACTAAAACCTTTTCAGAGTCTCTCTCTTTCTCGCTGATCTTTAGAAGAAATATGCCTCCAAAAAGGGGGGGGGAGTACAAAGTGACAGAAAAAGATCAGAAATGAGATCAGAGAAAAGAAAATCTTCTCATGCTCATGATGAATTGCTGAGACAATTTGCCCATGAGTCGTCACTGTCAGCCTAAAAAGGAAAATGGGGAATCTCAAGAGCTAAGATTGCTTCCTCACCAGCAGAAGATCAGAGCAGAAAGGAAACTGAGGCAGAATAGGCTCAACATTCCCCTCCATCATCATGGAGGTAGGATCAGGCCAGACTGTCTCAGTGAGTCCTGTCCTCCCATATTTAAGGTCAGCAGCTGCTCTGTCACAAATAACTGGCTGAGGGAGTCCTAAGAGGCATTTATATTTCAAAAACTAGATTTTACTAAAAAAAACCCATTTTACAGCATTTTACAAACTCACGTTTTGGTTAGTATCAAAGTCCACTAGGGGATGCTGTAACATTACTCTTCTGTAGCACCACTTGTCTGAGATAAGACAATAAATATAACAGCCAAACAAGTCAAACCAATCAAGCAAGGAACACCAGTAAATTCAGCAACTAGTAAGTCCATACACAAGGCATGAATATAAGACCCTGTTGGGGGAAAAAAAAAATGTCCCATCAAAGAAACATCATAATCTTCCCATGTTCTCAATTGAAGTTTACCACCATTTGGCCAAAAACAACCAAAACCAAAACCAAACAAAACAAAAAACAAGGCATAAAAAGACAAGGCATAAGCAATGATAAACAAGAATGACGTTTTATGAATACCTAAATGAGTCACAGTCCAGAATCCATGAAACAAAAGCAAACTCTTACCTCCTTCCAATAATCTCACTGGGGCCTCCAAAATGATATAGGGGAATAATCTGTGACTCCCACCCTGCTAGATGTCAGATACCTCGAGTTCATGTTCCCTGAAGTCGAAGAATGAATTCTAAGGAACAACAGAGATTAAGAGTAGGAAAATTTATTGGGGAATAGGAATAGCTCCTGAGAGACAGGAGGGGTCCCAAATGGATTGCCCTGGTAGATTTCTCATTCTTGCCTTACTCATTTTCCTTTTTCCCCTGAAGTGCCAAATGTTCTCCTTACACAATCACTTTCATCCACCCAAGTAACTTCTGAAGCAGCTTCTGGGATTACCTTAATTTCCCAGATGGGTGAAGTGACCTGCCCAAGGATTCCAAGCCTGGAAGTGGAGGAAACAGGATTTAAATCAGGTCTGTCTAAGACCTACTGACTTCGCACGGTACCGTAGGGAGGGAAAGACACACACAGGGCCAGGAACACAAGGGAGAGACTGAAAATTACTTCTCCTTCCGGAAAAATCACAAGCTATGTTTTTCTTTAGGATAAACCAATCTAAACAAGTGTTGGAGCTGGGTGTGGTGTGCACACCTATAACCCCAGCACTCTGGGAGGCTGAGGCAGGAGAATCCAAAGTTTGAGCCCAGCCTGAGTAATTAAGTGACCTAGCAAGACCCTGTCTCAAAATTAAAAATTAAAAATAAAAAGGCTAAGAAAGCAGCTCAGTGTGAAGGCCCTGGGTTCAATACCCAAGGCCACACACACACCAAAACGGAGAGGGAGGGGAGAGGAGAGAGACAGACGGACATACAGACAGACAGAGACAGAGAGGGAGAGGGAAAGCTGGAGCTGTGTGGGAATGGTAACAGGGTGGGTTGGGGCCAGGATATGCTGGTGTCTATGAAAATTTGTGGAAGTCAATATACGGGACTTTTAAAATTAGATTTAGAATAAGTGGCAAAGCAGGAAAGGATCGGCCAGCTGCTTGGGATAAACAGGTTAATCTTATAATAAGGCTTTGTTATAGCAGGGGAGGTTAAGCCTTTGTTAAAGGCATTGGCAAGATCAATTTAACATAGGAGTTCGTGCCCCAGACAGAGAGAGAGACTTCCCAGGTTTATTTTATTTTTTATTTTTATTAATACACATTTGCAGCACATAATAATTACATTCTTTCTGGGGAGTTGGTACATAACACATTTTCATTCGTTTTTCATCCCCTTCCCTTCCCTTCCCTTCTCTTCCCTTCCCTCCCCATCCCTTCATCTCTTGGTCTCCTCCCCTTTTGCAAAATATCTATCTCCCTATGCCATCTTATTTATCATTTGCTCTTTTTTGATATTTTGAGTTTCTCATATAAGAGAAACCATGTAATATTTAAGCTTGTGTGTCTGATTTATTTCACTTAATATTATGGTCTCAGGGTGCATCCATAATAGACCCCTACAAATGACCCAAGTTTATTCTTCTTTATGGCACAGTACAGTCCACTGTGTGTAAATATTACTCTTTCTTTATCTACTCATCTGTTGATGGACTTATAGACCACTTCCAAGATTTAGCTATTATGAATTCTGCTGCTGTAAGCATGTGTGTGCACGTATCTCTGTAATACGATGTCTTTAACTCTTTTGAGAAGATAAGAGAAGAATAGCTGGGTCAAATGAAATTTCTATGTTTAGTTTTTTGAGGAACCGCCACACTGATTTCCATAATGTTCACGCTAGTTTACATTCTCACCAACAATGTAGAAGGATTAGTTCTTTCCTGCAGCCTTGGCAACATTTATTATTATTATTATTATTATTATTATTATTATTTGATTTGTTTATGATAGCCCTTCATTCTGGAGTAGGGCAGAATCTCAGTGTTGTTTTAATTTACATTTCTCTAGTGGCCAGAGACACTGAACATTTTTCATGTATTTGTTGGCCATTTGTACTTCTTCTGAGAAGAGTCTATTCATTTCAGTTGTGCATTTTTGTTTGGGTCTTTTATTTTTGTGGGGTCTAGTTTTGTTTTGAGTTCCGTGTTTATTTTAGACATTAGTCCTCTGTCCGAGGAATCACTGGCATCATTTTTCCCCATTCTGTAGGTTGTTATTAACTCTATTGGTTGTTTCCTTTGCTGTGTAGAGGATTTCAATTTAATATGTTCCCATTTGTTGATTCTTGGTACTATTTCCTGTGGAACTGGGGTTCTGTTCAGAAAGTCCTTGCCTACACCTATGACTTCAAGAGTTTGACCTATGCTAGCTTCCAGCATATTAAGTGTTTCTGTTTTAACATTTAGATTTTTTTTGTGTGTGGGTACTGGGGGGTCGACCTCAGGACCTTGCGCTCCAGGAGGCGTCCGTGCCGCTGAGCGATATCACCGGCCCCTTTTTCGTATGTGGGTTCCGGGAGTCGAACTCGGGCCCTCGCGCTTGCCGGGCAGGCGCTTAAGCCGCTGAGCCATCTCACCGGCCCTTAACATTTAGATCTTTGATCTGTTTTTATTTTAGCTTAGTACATAGTGAGAGATGGGTCTAGATTCGATCTTCTGCATGTGGATAGCCAGCTTTCCAAACAACATTTATTAAAGAGGCTATCTTTCCTCTTGCATGTTTTTTTGGTCCCTTTGTCAAATACCAAATACTTGAATGTGCTTTTGGTTGTTTCTGCATCCTGTTCCATTGATCCTTATGTCTGTTTTGTACCAATACACTACTGCTCTTATCACTGTAGCTTTGTAATATAACCTCAAGTCCAGGATTGAGATGCCTCCTGCTTGGGTCTTGTTACCCAGGATTGCTTCTGCTATTCTGGATCTCTTCTGGTTCTATATGAATTTTAGAATTGTTTTTTTCCTGTTCTGTGAAGAATGATGTTGATATTTTATTGGGATTGCACTAAATCTGTATAGTAATTTTGGAAATATTTCCTTTTTGACTATGATGGTTCTGCCTATCCAGGAACGGAATATCTTTCCATTTTCTGATGTCTTCTTTGATTTCCTTTTTTAGCGTACTATGGTTTGCATTATAGACATCGTTTGCTTCCTTAGGTGAATTCCTAAGTATTTAATTTTTCTTGGTGCTATTGTGAGTGGAATTTTTTCCTAATTGCTTTCTCAGTGGGTTCATTATTAGTGTACAGGAACACTACTGATTTTGGTGTGTTGATTTTGTATCCTGCTACACTACTGAAAATGATGATTAATTCTAAGTGTCTTTTTGTAGGTTTCGGGGATCTTCTATTTAGAGGATCATGTCATCTCCAAATAATTTGACTTCTTCCTTTCCTATACATATTACTTTTATTTCTATTTTTGACTAATTGCTCTTGCTAATGTTTTGAGTATTATGTATCACCACAGGAGTGGTGGTAGTAGACACACTTGTTCCTGATTTTAGAGGGAAAACGTTCAGTATTTCCCCATTTAATATCATGTTGGCAATACATTTGTCATAAATGGCTTTTATTAGATTAAGATAAGGTACTTCTATACCTATTTCATGAAAGGCTGTTGGATTTTGTCAAAGGCTTTTTCTGCATCTATTGAGATGATCATGTGATTTTTGTCCTTGCCTTTGTTTATGTGGTGTATTACATTTATTGATTTGCATATGAGGAACCATCCTTACATCCCTGGGATGAAGCCTACTTGGTCATGGTGTACGTTCTTTTTGATGATTCATTGCATTCTGTTTGCTAGTATCTTGCTAAGGATTGTTGTGTCTATATTCATTAAAGAAATAATAAATATATTCTCTTTTTGTTGGATCCTTGTTTTGTTTTGGAATCAGGGTAATATTTCCAGAAATGACTTCGGAAGTATGCTGTCCTTTTCCATTTCGTTAATGAGTTTGAGGAGTATTGGTATTAGATTTTCCCTGAAGTTTTTGTAGAATTCAGCAGTGAATACATCCAGACGGACTTTTCTTAGTTGGTAGGTTTTTAAATTACTGTTTCAATTTCATTGTCTGTTATTGGATTCTTCAGGATGTTTAAATCTTCTTGGTTCACTGTTGGTCATTCATGTGTATCTTGAATCAATCCATTTCTTCTGAATTCTCCCATTTATTGATGAAAAGGTTTGGGAAATAGTTGTTAGTAATCTTTTTTGATTTTGGCAGTGTTTGCCTGTGATTTCACCTTTTTCATTTCTAATTGCATTGATTTGTCTTTTTTTCTCCTTTTTGTTAGATTGGCTAAGGGTTTGTCTACGTTGTTTGTTCTTTCTTAGAACTGATTCTTCAATTCACTGATTCTTTTTTTTTTTTTTTTTTGTGGGTATCGGGGGTTGAACTCAGGACCTCGCACGCCAGCAGGCGCCCATGCTGCTGAGCGATATCACTGGCTCTTTTTTCGTATGTGGGTACCGGGAGTCGAACTCAGGACCTCGTGCTTGCCAGGCAGGCGCTTATGCCGCTGAGCCATCTCACCGGCCCTCACTGATTCTTTATACTGTGTTTTGGTCTTAATCTCATTGATTCCTGCTCTGATCTTTCTGATTTCCTTTCTTGTACTAGCTTTGGGTTTGTATTGTTCTTCATTTTTTAGGACACTTAGTGCATTGTTTGGTTACTTATTTGGGCTCACTCTGTTTTTGTGATGTGGGCATTTACAGATATAAACTTCTGTCTTAGGACTGTTTTCACTGTGTCAAAATTCTAGTACTGTATGTTGTACTGGCATTGTTGTTTAGTTCTAGAAACTGTCTTATTTCTTCCTTGATTGAATGTATTTTTAGTTTTCATGAATTTGTATACTTTTTGTGTTTTATTTTGTTGTTGACTTCTAGTTATGTTGTGCTGTGATCTGATAATATGTGTGAGATAATTTCGATTCTTTTACATTCACTTAAGCTTGCTTTATTATATCATATGTGGTCTATTTTGCAGAAAGTTCCATGTGCTGCTAAGAAGAATGTGTATTCTGTTGTTGTTTGGTGGAACCCTCTGTAGATATCTATTAAGTCTGTTTGTTCAAAGATTTCACTCAACTCTGATATTTCTTTGTTATTTTGTCTAGTTGATCTATTTGTGTCAGTGGGGTATTGAGGTCCCCCACTACAATTGTGTTGATGTTTATCTGGTCTTTTATGGCCAGTAGTACCTTTTTTTATGAAGTTGGGTGTGCTTTTGTTCAAGGAATGTAGGTCAACAATTGTTATCCTTTCTAGTTCGATTCCTTCCTTAACCAATATGTAGTGACCTTCTTTGCATCTTTTGATCAGTTTTAACTTGAGGTCCACTTGTCTGAATATAATAGCTACACCTGCTTTTGGGGGATTCCCTTTGCATGGAATATTGTTTTTCGTCCTTTGATTTTTGGTCTATAAGTTTCTTTTTGGGTTAAATGTATTTCTTATAAACAGCATACCATTGGATTTTATTTTTTTTCTTTTTTTTTTTATGTGGGTACTGGAAGTCGAACTCAGGACCTTGCTCTTGCCAGGAAGCACTTATGCCACTGAACAATATCATTGGCCCTTTTTTCCTTTGTATGTGGGTACCAGGAGTCGAACTCAGGACCTCGCGCTTGCCAAGCAGGTGCTTATGCCGCTGAGCCATATCACCTGCCCTGGATTTTGTTTCTTGATTCATTCTGCCATTTTGTGTCTTTTGATTGGGGAATCAAATCTATTCACATAGAGAGTTATGACTGATAGGTATTGATTTATTTCTGCCATTGCCTTATTTTCCTGTTACTAATTCTCTCTGTCCCTTCTACTTAATTGCTCAACCTACCAGTGTATTCATTCTATTAGACACTTTTTCATTGTTAGCTTCATTGTCTCTTTCTAGGATAACCTTGAGAAATTTTTGTAGTGATGGTTTGGTGGCCATGAATTTCTTTAGGTGGTCTTTACCATGAAAATATCTTATTTTTCTATCAATTTTGAAAGATAGTTTTGCACAATATATCAGCCTGTGTTGGAAATAATTTTCTTTTCAGGCTTGAAACACTTCACTCCAAGCTCTTCTGACTTTTGCGATTTGTGTTGAGAAGTCTCCTCTAATTCTAATGGGTTTATCTTTATAAGTGATTCATTGCTTTTCTCTAATGACTTTTAAGAGTCTGTTCTTGTCTTAGACTTCTGGGATTTTGATTACCATATGTTGTGGAAAAGTTCTTTTCTATTCATGGCCACTTGGGGGTTCAGTAGGCCTCACTTACTGTATGTTAAATTCTGTTTCTTGTATTTGGGATGTTTTGTGCTATTATTTCTGTGAACAAGGTTTTATGCCATATAACTCACTCTGATTTTTCACTTATTTGAATTACTATTAGTCTTTGCCTCATGTAGGAGCTGTTAGCTCCACTTTTCATTCTCTTTTGTTATGTTAAAGGTATTTCTCAATAATTGTTCACTGACAACAGCCCTATCTTCTAGTTCTGAAACTTTGGCCTCACGTTGTTCACTTCTGCTGCTGATACTTTTGATGGAATATTTACTCTCTCCTGAATTTCTATATGGAGCCTTTTTGTGGAATCTAATTCTTTTATATGCTGGTTATTCATGTTTTGCATCATTTTGTTCAGCTCTGCTAGCTTTTTATTAGTGTCTTCTGTAGACTCATTGATCATTTTGTTTATTTGGCCCAATATCTATTTACTTATGTCTTCTTTGAGCTTGGTAAATGCATTATTGATCTGCTTTGTTATCTCCCCTGATATCATTTTGAATAATTTGGGTATGTGGATTTTGGTTTCTTCCCCTTTGATACCCCATGGATCAGCTTTGGGGGAATTGGAAGTTTTTGGAGGCATTTTGTTGGCTTGTCTTCTCATGTTTCTATTTTTTGTTTGTTCTGTTGAGGCTTGTGGGTTGATTGTAATGGAAAGCTTTGTTTCTATTTTGGAGACCTCTTAGTTAATGTCTACATTTTAGTGATGTCCTCTGGGCAGGGCTAACTATTGGCCTTTGCCTCTATCCCATCTCCATTTACTTGGGATGGGAAGTTGCAGTATATTTGACCCAGTACCTAGTTCTCCAGGAATGGGCCACAATATTGTTAATAACCCCAAGGCAATCCAGATATTGGCATCCATCTTAGTTACTTTTTCATTGCTGAAACACAGCACCCAACACCTACAAATCTAAGGAGGAATGGTTTATTTTGGCTCATACTTTGTAGAGGTTTTGGTCCATAGTCAGCTGGCTACAAGGCAGGGAAGCATGGCAGAGTGGCATGGCAGGGGAGAGTTGCTTATGGCATGGTAGGCAGGAAGCAGAAAGGAATCAGTGGAGGGAGAGGAAGATATATGCTTTCAGGCCATGTCCTGAGTTATTCAACTCCTCCAATTCGGCTTTACCTCCAAAATTACATTTAGCTATAAACACATCAGTGGACTAATCCACTGAGTATCACGTCCCCATGATCCAGTCACCTCCCCAAAGCCTTACCTATCACTGCATGAAGATTTTGGGGGAACATCTAGATATAAACCATAATAACACCCTCCCAAAAAACCAACTAATAGCTACAGTTATGTCACCTTGGCTTTAGTAATAAAATCAGCATCAATTATAGCATCAAATAAAAACAGTATTGACAAAACCTAAGCACCAATAATTTACCAATCTTAACCATATAAAAGATATCTATATTATTAACACTAAGACAAACCTACTATTGACCTACAGTATATATCTACTAAATTGAACAACTACTTCTATTAACAATATAACAGTATTCAACAGCAATAGAGTAAATTTAACTAGCTATCTAGAGATTCATAAAGCTTAGTAGTTATATTAATAAATGTGGAGGGGTGGGGAACTAGAGAATGAAAATAGCAAAATTTGAAAAATTAATCTGTAGGATATGAGAAGGAGGAGAGAAAAGTGAGATGGGAGTCCTGTTGAGGAGTAAAAGGAAATTAATAATGTTAGAGAAGAGTTGCAGGAAAGAACAAACAAGCAAAAAAGAAAAAATAAATAGCAAAGTACAGGAAATAAAGGTAAGAAAGAACAGAAAAAAGTTGGAGGGGGAAAAGTAAGAAGAAACTAAAAGAAGAAAAAAAGGAGAGAAGGAGAAAAAGCCCAAGCTTCAACCCCCCACAAAAACCCGATGGAGGAAAGATAAAAATAATAAAAACTAGAAAAATAAAAAAGATTGAGTCAAATGAAGATTTCCTGTGTTTTTCAATGAGTGGTTTCTTTCCATGATCTGCAGTCTTGGGATCCAGCCAGGTATGATTTTCTCTGTCTAGCTTTAGGGTCCATGGGTTTTTGAGGTGCCCTCCCTCCACCCTTCTGTCCATTCACCTCAGACTGTTTACTGTCCAAGCCAAGGCATGTCCTTGCTCCCATTGGTAGATGGGAAACGTGATTAGCCTTCTGATCTCTGCTGGATGTAGGCTGTGAGGCAGGGGTTCAAGTGGAGTTTTGGACTTCAGGGTGACAGTCACAGGGTCTGATTGCTCCCTTCTCTCCCTGGGCGTTGTCCTCATCCAGTATCAGGTCATTTGGTTTATCTTCACCTCTGCTGCTTTGTGCCAAGGGGAAGCAAAATGTAGAGCTGGCTTGGAGTTGAGGATGGTCTCACTCTTGCACTGGGCATGGGGGTGCTGTGCGTCTGGCAGGGGCCTGCTTGCTAATGTCATGGGGATACACCATGCATCTAGTGTGGGCCTGTTTGCTCATGTTGGGGGTGCTGCCTGTCTGGCATGGACCTGCTTGTTCACATTGGTGGGGGGTCATCATGCATGTGACATAGACCCACTTGCTGGAGTTGAGGGGGATCCACAAGTCCAGCATTGGCCTGTTTGCTCAAGTTGGGGGGGGTGCCACAAGCCTGCCTGCTCACGTTGGGGGTGCTGTGTGTCTGACGTGGGCCTGCTTGCTCCATAAATGGCTTTTAAGGTTGAGATAAGGTCTTTCTATACCTATTTTCTTTAGTGTTTGTATCATGAACGGATGTTGAATTTTGTCAAAGGCTTTTTCTGTCTAGTGAGATGATCATGTGATTTATGTTCTTGTTTCTGTTTAATGTATCGTGTTTATTGATTTATGTATGTTGAACTATCCTTGCATTGCTGGGATGAAGCCTTCTTGGTCATGAGGTACAGTCTTTCTGATGTTTTGTTGCATCATGTTTGTTTGCCAGTAACTTATCGAGGGTTTTAATGTCTATATTCATTAAAAAAGATTGGCCTATAGTTCTCCTTTTGGGTTAGGTTTTTGTCTGGTTTTAGAATAATGGAAATGCTGGCTTCCAGGAATGACTTTGGGAGTACTGCTTTCCTGTCAGTTTCATTCAAGAGTTTGAGAAGTATTGGCATTAGTTCTTCCTTGAAGTTCTTATCCATCAGGTCCTGCTCTTTTTATAGTTGGTGGTTTTTTGTAAAATCAGTTTTCAATTTCCTTGCCTGTTATTAGATTGTTGAAGGTTTTTATATATTCTTGGCTCAGTTTTGGTAATTCATATGTATCTAGGAATCTATCAGTTACTTCTGGACTATCCAGTTCTTTGGAGTCAGGTTCTCCAAGTAGTTACAGGTAGTCTTCTGGATTGCAGCCATGTCTGTTGTGATTTTGCTCTTTTCATTTCTAATTGCTTTGGTTTGGTTCTATTCTCTACTTTTTTGGGTAAGATTGACTAAAAGTTTGTCTATTTTGCTCATTTTTCCAAAGAACCAGCTCTTTGATTCATTGAATCTTTGTATTTTTTTTAGTTTTAATTTCATTATTTTTGCTCTGAGCTTTATAATTTCCTTCCTTTTGCTGGATTTAGATTTGGATTTTTCTTGTTTTTCTAGGACCTTGAGGGGCATCATTAGGTTATTTATTTGGGCTTGCTCTATTTTTCTTTCTTATTTATTTTTCACACTGGATCATTTTTATTAACTTACAGTGACATTTTAAATTTTGTCCGCCAAGTCCTTAGTAACTTAATATAAATCTGTGAGTGTTTCCTAATACCACAGAATCATGAAGACTTGCCATTGTCAGGGTTCTGTAATGATTAAACCAACATTCACTCAGTTAACAAGTTACTCCACTGAAATACTTGAAAGAATACTTGAGGAGTGTTTGAAAAGCTCTGTTTATAAATAGTGACTGATATACATTTATTTTGTATTTGGTACTGATGTCCACATTAACTGCTATAAACATCCCTCTTAGGACTGCTTTCATTGTGTCCCACAGGTTCTGGTATGTTCTATCGACATTATTGTTTGATTCTAGGAACTGTCTAATTTCTTCCATGACTCATTGATTATTCAAGAGAGTACTATTTAATTTCCATGCATTTGTATAATTTTTGTAGTTTCTTTTGCCATTGATTTCTAACTCCATTGTGCTATGATCTGATAATATGCATGGTATAATTTCAGTTCTTTTGCATTTACTTCAGCATGCTTTATGGGCTACCATGTGGTCTATTTTGCAGAAACTTTCATGTGCTGCTGAGAAGAATGTGTATTCTGTTGTTGGGGTAGAACACTCTGTAGAAATCTATTAAGTCCATTTGTTTTAAAGTTGGGTTCAACTCTGATATTGCTTGATTTTTTGTCTAGTTGATCTATTTGTGACAGTGGGATGCTAAAATCTCCCACTGTAATTGTGTTGCTGATTTTCTGATCTTTACGTCCAGTAGTGTTTATTTTATGAAGTAGGGTGCACCAGTTCCAGTGCATGTACATTCATATTTGTTATCTCTTCTCTTCCTGTGAAACTGTTCCCTTAACCAATTGTAGCGACCTTCTTTTCCTGATTGATTTTGACTTGAAGTCTACTTTATCTGAAAATAAGATAGCTACCCCTGCTTGTTTTGGGGTTCCCATTACACACAATATTTGTTTTTCATCCTTTGATTTTCAGCCTGTGAATTTCTTTTCGGAGTCAATGTGGTTTTTTTGTACAGTATATAGTTTGGCTTTGTTTCCTGATACATTCTGCCAACCTGCGTCTTTGGATTAGGAAGTTGAGGCTATTCACATTGAAAGTTATTACTGAAAGGTATTGACTTATTTCTGTCGTTTTTTCTTTTCCTGGTGCTGATTTCCTTTTATTACCCTTCTAGCTAACTGCTCGCCCTGACTGGTGTATTCATTTTTTTTAGACTTTTGGCATTATTGGCTTCATTGTTTCTTTCTAGTATATTGAGAATTTTTTGGAGTGCTGGTTTGGTGGTCATGAGTTTCTTAAGGTACTCTTTTCATGGAAAGACCTTACGTCTTCATCAATTTGGAAAGATAGTTTTGCGGTATATGTCATTCTGGCTTGGAAGTTATTTTCTTTCTGACCTTGAAACACTTCACTCCAAGGCCTCCCAGCCTTTAAGTTTTGTGTTGAGAAATATGCTATAATTCTAATGGATTTACTTTTATAAGTGATTTATTGATTTTATCTAATAGCTTTTAAAGTTCTGGGCTTGTGTTGGACTTTTGGGGTTTTGATTATGATGCGTCATGAAGTTCTTTTGTGATCATGGCTATTTGGGGTTCTGTATGTTTCATTTATCCATATGTTGAATTCTTTTCCATATTTGGAAAGTTTTCTGCTATCTTTTCTTCTTCTTCCTCCCCCCTTCTTCTCCTTCCTATTCTTCCTCCTCCTCCTCCTCTTCTTCTTCTTCCTCTTCTTCTTCTTTTGAGACAGGGTCTTGCTATGTAGTTCAGGCTGGCCTTGAATTCACCATGTAGCTCAGGCTGTCCTTGAACTCATGGTGATCCTCCTGCCTCAGCCTCCCAACTGCTGGGATTACAGGTGTGCACCACCATGTCCAACTGCTATTATTTCTGTAAACAGATTTTTATACCATTTGTCCTGTCTTCTGATTTTTGACTAATTCCAGCTAATCTTAGATTAGTCTCCTTTGCATCATCTAGCAGCTATTGGATCCACTTTTCATGTTCTTTTTTTTTTTTTAATATGTGGGTACTGGGAGTCAAACTCAGGACCTTGTGCTTGCCAGGCAGGTGCTTATGCCACTGAGCTATATCACCGGCCCTGTTGGTTTCAAAATATCTCTTGAGTCACTGACCTTAGTCCTACGTTCTAGTTCTGACACTCTGTCTTCGCATTGGTCAATTCTGCTGCCCATACTTTTTAATCTACTAGATTTCTGTTATTAGCACTTTTCATAAACTTAAATTCTTTGCTAAACTGGTCATTCATGCTTTGTGTCAATCTGTTTACCTCAGCTAGTTTTTTTAAATAGTGTCTCCTGTAAACTTGCTGATCATTTTGTTTATCAAGTCCATTATCTGTTCAGTTATATCTTCTTTGAGCTTGCTGAGGAAATTGTTGATCAGTTTTTTAAATTTTTATCATTTTTTATAGTTCAGCTGTGTGGCTTTTGATTTCCTGTCTTTGATGCCCCAGAGATCAGCCTTGGGAGAGTTAGAAATTTTTGGAGACATTTTATTGTTGTCTTCTCATGTTTCTGTGTTTTGTTTTTCCTTTTTGAGCTGAAGTTTGTGGGTTGATTGTAGTGGAAAGACATTTTTGCTAGCATGGAGATCTCTTTAGGTGGTGTCTGCTTTTCAGTGATACACTCCGTGCATGGCTAACTATAGGCCTTTGCCTTGGTTCCAAACTCGCACACTCTTTTTGCAGTTTCAGTAGCTGTGGGCTTTTCTTGGAGCTAGGACTGCTGGCCCAGTCTGTTCTTTCTCCCTGGAAACTTACCTTGTATCTGTGGAAACAGGTTTCCCTTGCTGGGATCCCAAGTGAGCTTCCAGACTGCTTCATTTCTTTCTCTGTGTTGTGCACCATTTCTCCAGCTTCTCTGTAGCTTCTGATTTTCCTGTCAGTTCCCTCCTGGTTCCCAGAGAACGACTTTTATTCTCTTCACCAAGTTGTTATTTTCCAGGTGTCTGGATTCCAGGTCCCAAAGAGGCTATATTTTGCTGCTGATCATTACTCTGCCATCTTGATTCTCCTCTTCCAGGTTTACATCTCAGTTGTGGCACTTAGAATCTGTGAAAGTCATGTCTTATTTTTTTCATCTGTAAAATGTAGCTAACAATTATACCTACCTCACTGGGCTGTTGTAATGCTTAAATAAAATAGTGCTTGAGAGCTCTCAGAATATTGTCTTACACACAGTACATTATTTTATAAACATTAGCTAGTATTTGTCCTTCCTGAATGTGTGTGGCCATACTAGGTATGGGAAAATTCTGGGCTAACTGATCTATCTTTCTTGACCTGTCTCACTAACCAAAATCACAGTCCTGATCGTGGTGCATCTTATTTGTACATATTTTTAAAACTTTTCTGAGTTCTTGGAACACCTCACTAGAAGGACAGTAAAAAGTTATGAAATCTTAATATTGCTTTCTGGAGTGTGGTAACTTCATTCTTCTCCTACACCCCTTATTTACATACTACTTACATTGGTGCTCTGGATCCTGGTGATGTGGGTTCAGATTCTAACTTTGCTACTTACTGTGTGTGACCATGGGCAAGATATCTAACTTCTTGTTGCCTTAATTTTCTCATGTATGTATATCATGGGGTTGTCATGAAGATTAAATTAGTTAATACATCTGAAGTGCTTAGCATAGTACTTGGCACATAATAGCATTAATTTAAATAGCTATTACCAATACTATTAGAAAATAAATTAATAAATTTTAGGTCTCTCCAACTTTTCCTGCCAGTGAGATGGCTCAGTGGCTTCAGCGCCTACCTGGCAAGTGTGAGGTCCTGAGTTCGAATTCTGGTACCCACATAAAGGAAAGAAAAGGGGCTGGTGATATTGCTCAGCAGCACAAGCGCCTCACTCTCTGTGGTGCTAGAAGAGATTTCTAAGCTAGACACATTCAGTCATGGAGGAGTAGAATAGCACCCTTACACCAGAGCCAAAGTTTTTTCTGCATTCCCTACTCAATGCTGAAGTTTCTGTTTATATTTCTGTTAGGCTGGCCCTGGGTCTGTCGTGTTTTAGCTTATTCTAGCCTCACTTCCTGTCCAACATCAACTGCTGTCAAAAGCAACCTCCACTTATCTAGTTTTTCAGCCTATGTTTCTCAAGCATTTATTACATGCCAAATGGAGAGAGAGAGAGAGAGAGAGAGAGAGAGAGAGAGAGAGAGAGAGACCCATGAACAAAATGACATCTACTTCTACAGGTCAGTGCAGCAGTATGAGTGTGGGCTTTGGTGACAGATGGGACTGATGCACATCCTGATCTGCCCTTTGTCAACTGTGCAGTGTGGGACAAATTCACCTGCTCACTTTGATTAACTGTAAAATGAGGATAGTATAGAGGTCTACTCTGAATATTTATTGTAAAGATAAGAGGTAGCATATGTGACTGCCTAATGGAGACATAATCAGTGATATTTATAATTATTTTGAGGCTTTTCTTTTTGTTTTCTTGAGACAGAGTCTCACTATGTGGTCCAAGCTGGCCGAGAACTCACCATGTAGCCCAGATTGGTCTTGAGCTTGTGATCCTCTTGCCTCAGCCTCCTGAGTCCTGGGATTACAGACCTTTACCATCACACCTGGCTTTGAGTCATGATTTTTCCTTTAGACCCAATTTTCAACTAGGATGCTCCTCTTAGAAATAAGAAGAAAAGAGATTGCACATGCAAAAAAAAAATGACATTGGACCCTTAACCATACACTATGTACAAAGTTAACTCAAACGGATTGATCAGAGACATAAATATAAGAACTAAAGGTATAAAACTCTCATAAGACAGTATAGGTATAATTCTTCATAACTACGGAGTAGGCAGTGGTTTCTTAGATATGACACCAAAGGCACAAGTGGCAAAAGAAACAGATAAGTTGAACTATATCAAAGGTAAAAAAAAAGAAATTGTGCTTCAAATAATGCCATCAAGAAAATGAAAAGATCTCCCAACAAAGAAAAGTCCAGTACCAGATGGCTTCACTTCTGAATTCTAACAAACTTTTAAAAGAACTAACACCAATTCTTCTCAAAATATCTGAAAAAATTGAACAATAACAAATTCTTCCAGACTCATTTTATGAGATCAGTATTATCCTGATACCAAACCCAGACAAGGACACAACAACCACAACAAAAAAGAAAATTATAGATGAATATTCTGATCAACATAGATGCAAAAATTCTCAATAGAATAATAGTAAACTGAATGCAATGGTACATAGAACTGATCATTCATCATGATCAAGTGGGATTTATCCTAGGACTGCAAGGCTGGTTCAACATATGCAAGCTACAAAAATGCACAGTAATAAATTTACCCAACCAAGTAATAGAACTCTACAAGAAAAACTAAAATACTGATGAAAGAAATTGAAGAAGACTTCCAGGAAGATGGAGCAGTAAACAGCAGCAAACCAGCTTCTCCAGGATTCAGAATCCAGACCCTGGAATATAACAATTGGGGAAGAAAAGAAGGGAGGTAGATCCCCAGGACCCAGGAAGGATCTGAAGGGAGAATTGGAGCCCTCAGGGAAAATGAAGAGACAGACCTCAATGCAGAAAAATGAGGTGGCCAACTCCATTTTCTCCCTGCCTCCCAGCTTGTGGTATAAGAGAGGAGGCTCTAATCTACAGATACGTAGTGAAGTCAAGTGAATCCAGAGGCCTCTACAGAGAAACACACCAGTGGAATGGAGCAGTGGATGCTGTGAACTACAACAGCTGGTGAGTGACTCCAGTCCAAGCATCCCCTGTAGAGAGTGCTTGGTCAGATGCCATTTTAGGGAGGGGCCAATTGAACTCAGGACTTGGAGCTGTCATGGGTTGGCTTCATCTCAGGGTTCCCAGTGACTGGGTGAGGTACTACTGTGGGAGACATCCAGGGTCAAGGAGCCAAGGTCAGGCTGGCAAGAGATACCCAGGATGTTGTAGGTTGAACAACTCAGGCCCCAACCCCACAACAAAAGGGCAAGATCAGCCTGAACTTCTGTGGAGTTGAAAGCACCAGAATTGGCACCCCACACTATTCCTACCGCAGGCTTGCTTGGATTATACAGCACTCCACCTTAATTCTACTGCAGGCTTGCTGGGATCATCTGGCACGGATCTAGGCTCCGTCTTTCTCCTTTGTCTACCAGCTACAGCAGAGACACGCCTTGAATTAGACACTACCACAAAACTGTAGACCGCAGAAGATAGCCACTGGCTTGAAATCACAGAGAAATCTCTCTTTTTTTTTTTGCCCTTTTTGCTTTTGTTTTCTTCTTGATTGTTCATTTTTGGTTTTTCATGAGTGTGAACATTGTTTTCAGGGTTTTTTGTTATGTTTAGTTCTTGTTTTTGGTTTTTTCCTTCTTTTTTTCCCTCCTGTCTTCTTCATCAGTTTCCTGAAGCATAGGTAATCCTCCTTTGTCCTTCAGGTTTGCTTCTAATCTCTTTCTCTTCTTTTATTTATCTATTTTTTCCTCTTATCTCTTTTAAATTTTTTTTCCTGAGGGTAAAATGGCTCTGTTGAGGAGATATTTACTGTGTATAATTTTCTGATTTGTTTTAGATTTTGTTATATAACTATAAATCTCCTACCTATGGTTAAAGGTGGCAAATTAACAGTTACCACAGTTTATCATTTTCTGGACTGTGCTTGATGCTATTGTTATTGCTGACTGTACTACTTTAGCCAAGGTGACATAGTTGTTGTGATCAGTTGTTCTTCCTTTTATGCCAATACCAAGATTGTCTGGGGGTCATAAATAATACCATAGTCCAGTACCAAAAAACTGGGTGCTAGGACAAACAGGCAGCAATTTCTCATCCTTAATAAGTTGAAGAGGCAGGATCTTGGGACAGACTTAAAAGCCAAAAGCCAATTATACCTAGGAGACATCTCTGAAAAGTAGTCATTTCCTAAGGAGGTCTCAATACTAGTAATAAAGCTACTTGCTGTATGCAATTTACAATCATCAACACAGAAAACAAATTTTAAAAAACAGATAATGAGAAGACACAGAAGCAAGATGAAACCCCAGACCTCCAACTCATCCAAGGCAAAACCAGGGGTTATTGAGGTGGAAGAAATCAAAAGCCACCAAGCTGAACTTTCTGAACTGGTAGCAGCAGAAGTAACAAAGTACATGAATGGGGGAAGAAAAAAGCAAATGAGAAATAATTTCACAGATAACTAAAGGGAAGATGACTATAATGAAGGTTGTGGTTAGTGAGTCTAGACTAGATAGAGATAAAAAAATGAGATTAGAAAAATTATGGAATTCATGAATGCCCAACATAGGAAAAAACTGGATTCCATGAAACAAATTCAAACAGATATCCAGGAGATTAAAAACTCTATTAAAGTATACACAGCAGAATCAACTAGTGTGAGGACAAACTGTCAGACCTAGAAGACAGGTTTATGGTTAGTGATTATCAAATGAAAGACTTCTTAAAAATAGAAAGAAACCACAAAAAATTAATCTACCAGCTGCTAGATGATGCAAAGAATAACGTAAGATTGACCACAATCAATGAACAATCAGAAGATAACACAAAGGGCATAAACACCTGTTCACAGAAGTAATGGCAGAAAATTTCCCAAGGATAAAGAATTTGACATACAGATAAGTGAGACATACAGAACTCCAAATAGCCATGATCAGAAAAAATCTACACCAAAGCATATACTAGTCAAGATTCCAAAAATTCCTTACAAGAACAGAATTTTAAAAGCTGCTAGACAAAAAAAAAAAAATCACCTGTAAAGGAAAGCCCATCAGAATCACGGCAGACTTCTCCACACAAACCCTCTAGTGAAGGAGAGCTTGGAGTGAAGTATTTCAAGCCCTAAAAGAAAATCACCTCCAACCCAGATTGATGTACCCCACAAAATTATCTTTCAAAATTGATGGAGAAATAAGATAATTCCATGATAAAGAACACCTGAACAAATTCATGACCACCAAACCAGTAATCCAAGAAGTTCTGAAGGATATTCTAGAAAAAGACAATGAAGACAACAATTCCATGAATCACAGTAGAATTGCAAGCACTTAAACAGAGGGGAAAGAAAGGGAATCAACAACAGGAAAAAAACATGACAAGGATAAGTCGATACATATCAGTTATAACCATGAATGTAAATGGTCTCAATTCATCATTCAAAAGAAACAAATTGGCAGAATGGATTGAGAACAAGATCCAACAATATGGTGCACACAAGAAACACATTTAACTCAAAAATAAAATCATAGACTGAAAGTCAAAGGATGGAAAACAATACTCCATGTAACAGGAATCTGGAAAAAAGCAGGGATAGCTAATCTATTTGCAGACAAAGTGGATTTCAAGTCAAGACTGATCAGAAGAGACAAAGAAGGTCACTACATACTTGTTTAGGGAACAATCCAAGAGGAAGAGATAGCAATCATAAATATATATATATATATATATATATATATATATATATATATATGCATCAAATACCAGCACACCCAATTATGCAAAACAAACAGTAATGGACATGAAAAATCAAATAAACACTAATACAGTTGTAATGGGGACCTCAATACCCCACTGTCACAAATATACAGATCAACTAGACAAAAAAATCAACAAAGAAGGGCCGGTGAGATGGCTCAGCGGCATAAGCGCCTGCCTGGCAAGCGCGAGGGCCCAAGTTTGACTCCTGGAACCCACATATGAGAAAAGGGCCGGTGATATCGCTCAGCGGCATGGGCGCCTGCTGGCGCGCGAGGTCCTGAGGTCGACCCCCGGTACCCACAAAAAAAAAAAACAAAAAAACAAAGAAATATCAGAGCTGAACCAAAACTTTGAACAAATGGACTTAGTAGATAACTGCAGAGTGTTGCACCCCACAACAGTGTACACATTCTTAGCTGCACACGGGACTAAATCCCAAATAGAATACATAGTAGCTCATAAGACATGCTTAAGTAAATGCAAAGGAATTGAAATTATCCATGCATATTGTCAGATCATAGTGCAATGAAATTGGAAATCAATGGCAAAAAAAACTACAAAAACTGCATAAGCATAATGGAAATTAAATAACACCTTTTTAAACAGCAGTGGGTCACAGATGAAATTAAAGAAGAAATTAGACAATTTCTACAATTAAACGATAATGCCAATATGACATACTGGAACTTATGGCATGCAGTGAAAGGAGTCTTACAAGGGAAATTTATAGTGGCAAATTCCCACATCAGGAAAACAGCGAGCTCAAATAAATAACTAATGTCGAACCTCAAGGTTCTAGAAAAAAAGAGCAAGTTAAACCCAAAGGGAGGAAATTATAAAGATTAGAGCAGAAATCAAGGCAACTGAGACTAAGAAAACAGTACAAAGAATCAATGAATAGAAGAGTTGGTTCTTTGAAAGATTAAATAAAATAGACAAACTCTTAGCCAACCTTATCAAAAAAAGGAAAGAAAATACTCATATCCAAACAATTAAGAATTAAAAGTGTGAAACAATGGATCCTGCAGAAATCCAGAAGATCATCAATACCTACTTTGAGAACTTTATTCTAATAAGACGGAAAATGCAGAAGAAATGGACAGATTCCTAGATACTTACAAATTACCAAAGCTGAATCAAGAAGATATAAAAATTCTAAATAACCCAATATCAGTCAATGAAATCGAAGAAGTAATTTTTAAAACTACCAACAAAGAAAAGTGCAGGTCCTGATGGATTCACTGCTGAGTTCTATAAGAAATTTAGAGAAGATCTAATGCTGCTACTCCTTAAACTTTTTTTTTTTTTTAATGTGGGTACCGGGAGTCGACCTCAGGACCTCGTGCTTGCCAGCATGCACTTGTGCTGCTAAGCGATATCACCGGCCCTTTTTTTTCCTTTATGTGGGTTCTGGGAGTCGAACTCAGGACCTTGCGCTTGCCAGGCAGGCGTTTATGCCGCTGAGCTATCTCACTGGCCCTCCTTAAACTTTTTAATGAAATGGAAAGGGAAGCAATGCTCCCAAACTCTTTCCCAGAAACCAGCATTACCCTGACACCAAAAACCTGAGAAAGAGCTAACCAAAAAGAGAACTACGGACCAATCTCATTAAGGAACATATATGCAAAAATCCTCAATAAGATACTGGCAAAGAGAATGCAGCAAATCATCAAGAAGATCATACACCATGACCAAGTAGGATTCATCCCAGGGATGAAGAGATGGTTCAACATATGCAAATCAATAAATATAATACACCATATTAACAGAACCAAGGACAAAAACCACATGATCATCTTAATATATGGAGAACAAAACATTTGACAAAGTGCAACATTCACTCATGGTAAAAACTCTATGGAAAACTGGAAAAAAGGTCTTTATCTCAATCTAATAAATGCCATCTATAATAAACCAACAGCCAACATCATACTAAATGGTCAAAAACTGAAAGCTTTCACTCTAAAATCAAGAACAAGATAAAGATGTCCATTATCACCACTCCTATTCAATATAGTTCTAGAAATATTAGCAAAACAATTAACCAGAGAAAGAAATAAAAGGAATAAAGATAGGAAAAGAAGAAGTTAAATTACCATTATTTGCAGATGACATGATACTCTACATAGAAGACCCCCAAAACCCCACCAAAAGAGTCCTAGATTAAATAACCAAATTCAGTAGTGTAGCTGGATACAAAGTCAACACTCAAATCTATAGTATTCCTGTACACGAATAACAAACTCACTGAGGGAGAAATTAGGGAAACAACACCTTTCACAATATCATCAAGAAAAATATAAAACTTAGGACTTAATTTAACAAAGAAAGTAAAAGAACTTTACATTGAAAAAGTACAGTAGTCTGAGAAAGATTGAAGAGGATATCAGAAAATGGAAAGATATACCTAGTTCTTGGGTAGGAAGAACCAATATAGTGAAAATGGCCATACTTCCAAAACTGTTATTCAGATTTAACACAATCCTGATCAAAATACCAATAGCATACCTCACAGAACTAGAGAAAACAATCATAAAATTCATTTGGAACCATTAGAGACCTAGAGTAGCAAAAGCAATTCTGGGCAACAAAGGCAAGGAAGGGGGCACCACAATCCCTGATTTGAAATTATACCACAGAGCTACTGCCATTAAAAAAAAAAAAAAAAAAAAAGACCTGAAGGTCAATGGAACAGAATAGAAGATGCAGAAACAACTCCAAACACACTCAGCCAATTTATCTTTGACAAAGGGGCCAAACACGTTCACTGGAAGAAAGATAGCTTCTTTAATAAATGGTGCTGGGAAAACTGGCTTTCCACATGCTGAAGATTAAACCTAGACTCATATCTCTCACCATGCATTCAACTAAAATCAAAATGGATCAAAGATCTAAATTTTAAAACAAAAACACTTAATCTGCTGGAAGATAGAATAGGTAAAACTCTTGAAGACATAGGTGTAGCAAAGACTTCATGAACAAAACCCCAATTGCATAGGAAATATTACAAAGAATTGACAACTGGGATCTAATCATATTAAAAAGATTTTGCAGAGCAAAAGAAACCCCCAGCAGAGTGAACAGACAACCCACAGAAGGGAAAAAAAAATTTAGCCAGTTGTTCCTCAGACAAAGGGCTAATATCTAGACTGTATTAAGAACTCAAAGGCTGGATGTGGTGGCACACACCTATAATCCCAGCACTCAGGAGGCTGAGGCAGGAGGATCGGTGTGAGTTCAAGGCCAGCTTGGGTACAAAGTGAGTTCAAGGCCAGCCTGAATTGCATAGTGAAACCCTGTCTCAAAAAGACAAAACAAACAAAAGAAAAAAAAACTCAAAAAAATCAGACCCTCCCAAATTTAAAGACCCAATCCAAAAATGGACATCTGAAATGAATACACACTTCTCACATGAAGTACAAACTGCAAATAAGTATATTAAAATGTTCAACATCACTGGTCATTTGAGAAATGCAAATTAAAACAATACTGAGATTCCATCTCACTCCAGAAAGAATGGCTATCATCAAGGAATCAACCAATAACAAATGCTGGCGAGGCTGTGGGGAAAAAGAAACCCTTCTCCACTGTTGGTAAGAGTGTAGACTGGTACAACCACTGTGGAAATCAGGGTGGAGATTCCTCAAAAAACTAAAACTAGAGGTTCCATTTGACGCAGCTATTCCCCTTCTTGGCATCTTCCCAATAGAGTTAAAAGCATCATACCACAGTGATATATGCACACCTGTCTTTATAGCAGAGCAATTTGTACTAGCTAAACCTTGGAAAGAGCCCAGATGCCCATCAACAGATGAGTGGATAGAAAAAGTGTGGCTTTTATATACAATGGAGTACTACTTTGCCATAAAGAAGGGTAAACTTGGGGCCGGTGATATAGCTCAGTGGCATAAGCGCCTGCCTGGCAAGCATGAGGTCCTGAGTTCGACTCCTGGTACCCACATATAAAAAAAAAAGAAAGGTAAACTTGAAACATTTTGAGATAAATGGATGCACCTTGAGACCATACTTTTAAGTGAAATAAATTGGATACATATGTTTAAATATCGCATTGTTTCTCCTTTGTGAGAAACTGAAAGTAAAAATAAAGGCCCACATTGATAGATATTGGGAAGTAGGAAGAAAATGTTCAAATAGAAGGGGATCAAGGAAGGGGGAAGAGGGGAGGGAAGGAAGGGAAAAGAAAAAAAGAGTAGAAGGAAAGAATGGAAACAAACCTTTTTTCTAAATAAGGTGGGGAAGAAGGGTTGAAGGGAGGAGTGGGGGCTGGGAAAAAAAGAAGAATCCAGATATACCGTGTACAGGTATGAATTCCCTATGATGAATGTGATCATTATATATATCAAAAGAGTACCAATAAAATCAATTTTAAAAAGATGTTTCTATTCAAAACATTAATGTATGATTTCAATTTTTGGGTCAATTTTTCAAAGTATAATTGACACTTATCAGTGTGCATTACTGATTAGAAAAGTCAGTAATGTTTGTCAGGAAAGAGAGGGCAATGGGAAGTAAAAGGATCAAGATGTGATATGTGTATGTATCAATTCACCACGGTGAACATTTGCTATGTATCACAAACATATACTAATTAAAATTGTTTTAAAAGTAAAAAAAAAGAAACTAAAGAAATCCTCTCCCCAATTTGGGAAGACATTCAGTGTTCATAGATTGGAAAAAATAATATTGTTAAAATGCCCATATAACTGGGCATGGTGGCACACTCCAATAATCCCAGCACTCAGGAGGCTGAGGCAGGAGGATTGCTGTGAGTTTGAGGCCAGCCTGGGCTGCATAGTGAGTTCAAGGCCAGCCTGGGCTACATAGTGAGACCCTGTCTCAAACAAAAATGTCCATACTAACCAAAGTGATCTAAAGTTCCAATGCAATCCCTTTCAAAATGCCAATGACATTTTCCACAGAAATAGAAAAAAACAGTAAAATTTGTATGGAACCAAAGAAGGTCCAAATTAAGCAAAAAGACAACCCAGAGACAGAGAAAAATTGTTTAAGTCATATATATGGTAAGGGACTTGTATTTGGAATATATAAAGAACTCTTAAAAGTCACCAATAGAAAGACAAACAACTTCCAGGTACAATAGTATGTGCCTGTAGTCCCGACTACTTGGGAGGCTGAGGCAGGAGGACTGCTTGAGCCCAGGGGTTCAAGGACATCCTGAGCAACTTAGCAGGACCCTGTCTCAAAATATCAAACAAACAAACAAAACCAACACCAAAACAAAACAAAACAAAGAGAGAGAGAGAGAGAGAGAGAGAGAGAGGAAAGACAACCCATTTAAAAAATGGACAAAGGATCTGAGTAGAAATTCCCAAAGATGAACAACAAGCACATGAAGAGATGCTCAACATCATTATCCATGAGGGAAATTCAAATAAAAACCACACGAGATGCTCCTTCACACCTAATAGGATGACCATAATCTAATGGACAGATTATAACAAGTGTTCACAAGGATGCAGAGCAATTGCAACCCTCATACACTGCTAGTGGGAATGTAAAATGGTGTAGACTCTGTAGAAAACAATCTAGCAATTCCTAAAAAGATGACACATATGACCCGGGTTACCACATCACCCAGCAATTTCATTTGTAGGTATATACCCAAGAGAAATGAAAGCATACATCCACATAAAATCTTGTACATACCACCAAGCAGGAACACACTGAGAAAGAAGTCAGGAAGTCAATACCATTCACAATAGCTTCAAAAAAATTAAATACCTAGATATTAACTGAAGGAAGTGAAGAGCTCTACAGTGAAAATCACAGTACTCGGAAAAAGGAGATCAAAGAGGACACCAAAAAATGGAAAGATATCCCGTGTTCCTGGGTAGGCAGAGCAAATATTGTCAAAAATACTACCAAAACCGATACATAGATTTAATGCAATCCCAATCAAAATACCAACAGCATTCTCTACAGAACTAGAGAAAACAATCCTATAATTTAATGGAACCAGAAGCAAAAACAATCCTGGACAACAAGAGCAAAGCAGGAGGCATCGCAATCCCAGATTTCAAGCAATATTACAAAGCTACAGTGATTTAAAAAAACAGCATGGCACTGGCACAAAAACAGACATCTGAATCAGTGGGACAGAATAGAGGATGCAGAAATAACTGCGGGCACATTCAGCTATCTGAACTTTGACAGAGTGGCCAAAAGCATACACTGGAGGGAAGACAGCCTCTTTAACAGATGGTGCTGGGCAAACTGAATATCCATATGCAGAAGATTAAATCTAGACCCTTATCTCTCACCATGCGCTAAAATAAAATCAAAATGGGTCAAAGACCTAGATATTAAGACAAAACCACTTAATCTGCTGGAAGATAAAATAGGTAAAACTCTTGAAGACATAGGCATAAGCAAGAACTTTCTGAAAAAAAAAATCCCAATTGCACAAGAAATGACACCAAGAATCAACAAATAGGATTATATCAAATTAAAAAGTTTCTGCACAGCAAAGGAAACAACCAACAGGGTGAAGAGCCAATTTACAGGATGAAAAAAATATTTGCCATCTACTCCTCAGAGTACTAATATCTAGAATATAAATGGAACCCAAAACAAAATTAGATGCCCAAAATAAAAGGCACAATAAAAAATGGGCAATTGAAATAGACACTTCTCAGAAAAAGAAATTCAAATGCTCAATAAGTACATGAGAAAATGGGGCTGGGGGTATAGCTCAGCGGCACAACGCCTGCCTGGCAAGCGCAAGGTCCTGAGTTCCATTCCCGGTACCAAAAAAAAAAAAAAAAAGAAAAAAAGAAAAAATGTTCATCATCTTTGGCCATTAGAGAAATGCCAATTAAAACAACACCGAGATTCCATCTTACTCCGGAAAGAATGGCTATCATCAAGAACTCAATAAAACAAATGCTGGGGAGCCTGCAGGGGAAAAGGAACTCTTTACATTGTTGATGAGAGTGTAACCTAGTATACCCACCGTGGAAATCAGTATGGAGATTCCTCAAAAGCCTAAAAGGAGAAAATCCATTCAACCCAATGATTCCCCTTCTTCCCAAAAGAGTTAAAGACATCATATTACAGTGATACATGCATACACGTGTTTATAGCAGCACAACTCATAGTAGCTAAATCTTAGAAGTAGCTTATATGTCTATCAACAAATGAATGGATAAAGAAAATGTGGTATATATACATAATGGAGTATTACTCAGACATAAAGAAGGATAAGTTTGAGTCATTTGTAGGAAAATGGTTGCAGCTTGAGACCATAATGTTAAATGAAATAAATCAGACACACAAGCTTAAATATCACATGGTTTCTCTTATATGAAAAACCCAAAGTATAAATAATTTTTTGGACAGTGTCTCCCTATGTAGTCTAGGCTGGCCTCAAACTCACAGCAACCCTCCTGCCTCAGCCTCCTGAGTGCTGGGATTGCAGGTGTGTGCCACCATGTCTGGCCCAAAGTGTGAATAGTTTAAACAGCAAAATAAAGATAGATAACAGGAAACAGGGAGATAGACCTTTTGCAAGTGTGAAGGGGATCTAGAGATGAAGGGGAAGTAAGAAAGGATTAAGAGGTGATATAGGGCCAGTGAGATGGCTCAGCGGCATAAGCGCCTGCCTGGCAAGTGCGAGGGCCCAAGTTTGACTCCTGGAACCCACATATGAGAAAAGGGCCGGTGATATCGCTCAGCGGCACGGGCGCCTGCAGGCGTGCGAGGTCCTGAGGTCGACCCCCAGTACCCACAAAAAAAAAAGAGGTGATATATTACTGTACCACCTCCCCATACACATATATTTATTATGTATCACAAACATGTACTAATAAAATTTAAAAAATAAAAAGAAACACTGGGTATACACAGAAAAAAGAAAAAAAGGCACACATAAATATTCATAGGACCATCATTCACAATAGCCAAAAGGTGAAAGTAACATAAATGTCTTTTGGTTTGTGAGTGGGTAAATAATTGTGGTATAGCCATATGATGGAATTCAGTCATAAAAAGAAGTGAAGTACTGATACATGCTATAGCATGCATGAACCTTGGAAACATGCTAAAAGAAAAAGCCTGGGACAAAAGCCTGCATTTTGTATGATTCCATCTATTCCATTCCATATGAAAGGCCCAGATTAAGCAAATCCATAGAGACAGAAAGTAAACTAATAGTTACCAAGGACTGGAGAGGAAGAAAGGAAATAGGGAGCTAATAAGTGTGGGATTTCTGTTGGGGAATGGTAAAAGTGTTCTAAAATTGAATCTGCGGAGGCATACGCAACTCTGAATATACTGAAGTCCATTGAATTATCTACTTTGATTGAATTATATGATATGTATGTCAGTCAGCTTTCTGCCACTGTAACACATACCTGAGATAATCAACTTATAGAGAGAAAGATGTATTTTGGCTCACAGTTATGGAGTCCATAACCGGTCTGCCTCATTTGGGCCTGTGGCAGCCCTTCATGGCAGGAGTACCTTGTGGAGCAAAAGTGCTCACCTCATAGTCAGGAGGGTAAAAAAGAAGATACTGGGTCCCACAATCCCCTTTGAAGGACCCCTCCAGTGACCTGAATACCTCCCACAGTGGAACTCTTAACAGTTCCACTACCTCCAGTGCACCATGCTGGGGACGAAGCTCTAACGCGTGACAGTGCAGCTCCAAACTTCAGCAGTATGTGAATTACATCTCAATAAAACTGTTAAAGAAAAAGAAAGAAGGAGAAAAGAACTACCCAGAGACACTATGGCAGACTTGACAAAGTGGCCGTCAGAGATCATCAGGAGATGTGTCTATACGGGTGTGTTCCTTTGGCTGTGGTGGTTGCGTTGTGTATACACGTGTGTTTGCATGTGTATGTACATTCACACACATGCATATTTCAAAAATATTATGGTCCTGGCCTGACCCCAGGCAAAATTGTCACGCATGCAATGGTTTCCCTGGCACTTTTCAAAATTTCCCCCTGCCTAAAGGTAAAAAAGGTTTAACTTACTGTTTTAGTTACTTTGTCATCATTGAGACACAATATCTGACACCCAAAGTTAAAGGAGGAAAGGTTTATTTGGCTCACAGTTTGTAGAGGTTTCAGTCCAGAGTTGGTTGGCTCCAAGGCAGGGCAGCATGGCAGGGGGACATGGCAGAGAAGAGACAGCTCTTGGCACGGCAGTGGAAAACAGAGGAAGGAAGGGGGGAGATAGACCTCCCAGGCCACGCCCCCAGTGACCCACCTCCTCCAACCAGGTTTCACTTCCCAAATTTATCTATAAACTCGTCAGTGGACTAACCCACACTGATGAATATCATGCCCTCATGATCATCACCTCCCCAAAGCCCCACCCATGAGCACATGAGGCTTTGGGGGTACATCTAGCTATAAACCATGACACTTGTCCTCCCTTGAAAGTCTTTGCATTCCTATGGGGCAGTAGTGCAGATTAGACATCAATGGATCTTTCTGGATGAATGAAGTTTGAAGAGAAGGTCTTGCACTACTTCTCTTTGTGGCAGGGCTACAGGAGAAGGGTGGAGTTGCATAGCCCATATACATTATATCCTGACACACGGGGATGTGACCTCTGGTCTTTACAACCAGGCAATGTGACCTGCTCATTGTGCACAGAACTCAGGAGCAGGACAGGTAGGCCCTTTTCAGTGGAGAACATGTTTGATAAAAGGCTTCTCAAGTAGACCTATACTTCATGCTGCGCAAACTTCCATCTCTGCTCTCTTGCAGGGGGTCCTTCGAGCAACTGGCCTTGGCAAGTTTCTCCCCATTTTTAGAGCCTCAGATGAGGGTCATTCATGACATGACAGGAAGGGGGCTAATGCTAGCACAAGTTACAGCCATAATTAGGTAATGGACGATAAGTCCTATCCAGATTTTTCATATTATTCCTGACTGGTGTTTTGCTAATCAAAGTAGACCAAGCCTATGGAAAGAAACAACAGCAGGCTGCAAGAACCCCCACCGCCAGGCCCCCTTCTGGAAGACAACCAATGTTAGTTCTTTTCTTCCGGTCTTTATCCTCATTTCTCTAAATAAAGCACTTCTACTACTATTCCTTCATTACCAATTTTGGCAATCCGTCGACTTCCTGCTGAGCTACTTGAGGATTTAGCACCATTATATAGCTCACCTTTATTGGTTACCCTAGTAATTTGTGCAGTGTACTGACACTTTTATGTTTTGTTTCATCAGTTACCAGTTGCATCATAGAATCTGATACTGGCAACTTCCCCTTACCTTCAGCTCTTTTCCTCACCCAACCCTTTCACCAAACAGTGTTTTTTTTGTTTTTTTTTTTTGTTTTTTTTGTTTTTTTTTTTGTGGGTACCGGGGGGTCGACCTCAGGACCTCGCGCGCCAGCAGGCGCCCGTGCCGCTGAGCGATATCACCGGCCCCTTTTTCGTATGTGGGTTCCGGGAGTCGAACTCGGGCCCTCGCGCTTGCCGGGCAGGCGCTTAAGCCGCTGAGCCATCTCACCGGCCCCAACCAAACAGTGTTTTGGTAAAGCACTTTGTCCTTATTTAAAAATTCCTTGTCTTAAAAAGCAAGAAGATGTGAAAGATGAAGCTAATTTTTATTGAGGATTTACCTTGTGCCAGGAACTGTGCATGCACCATCACATTTAATCCTCATAGTGATGTTGAGAAGGAAATATTGTAATTCCAATTTTAGTCATGAGAAAACTGTGACCAGACCACACATCTGGTAGGGGGCCAAGCTGAGATTTGACCCAAAGTCCCTATTCTTTTTCCAGAGCCCCATGTACTCTTCAGTTTCAGTTTCAACTGCAGCTTTTTGAGTCCCTTTCTATGGCCATGGTTTGCGCTGAAAGTCATTATCTATTTTTGGAAACCCACAGTGATTCTAGCCCATTCACTCAGAGGGCACAGGAAAGGGCGAATTGAAAGGGAACTGAAGGCAAACAGACCATCCTTAGGGAGTGTGGCTGTCTCAGTTACTTTTCTCATTGCTGGGCCAAAATACCTGGCATCCAAAATTAAAAGAAGAAAAGTATATTTTATCTTACAGTTCGTAGAGATTTCAGTCCATAGTCCACTGGCTCCAAGGGAGGGCAGCAAGGCAGAGGGGCATGGCAGAGGAGAGAGTCTTCTTTCTGCTTTCCCTTTTATTCCATACAGGCTGCAAGCCTATTGGGTGGTGCCACCCACACCAGGGTGGGGCTTCCCTTTTCAGTAAATGTATTCAGCTACACCCAGAACCTTTCTAATCCAGCTAGGGGGCTAATACAGTTATCATGCCCTTAATCCAGCATCACACACCCGTGATCCAGACAATTCCCAAAAGCCACACCTATACACACATGAGGCTTTGGGGGGACATCTAGATACAGGCCATAACAGTGGGAGAATGGATCATCTGGATGGGCTTGATGGCTCAGTTGCCTGGCAGGCCGTTCCACCTGGTGGCCTTAGGCCTTAGCCTTTGGAAGCCAGCACAGAAGCCGCAGGTAGCCTCTAAGGTGACACTGATTTTACAGCACCACCAGGTCTCTCACAGCCAGCATGCTGCCTTTGGTAGGAGAAGCAGATACGGAATTCTGAAGGTTATAGCTGACTCAGGCCATGGCTCTGGCATTGTGGTCGTAGACACCTGTGGGAAATTCCCAAATTGACTTTCCCACAGAGCTGTTTGGGAGTGGGGGACAGAAGGAGGCTGGGGGTGGAGAATGTATTTTAGTTATTTATTTGATTAGTGTTTGTTAAATTGGTGGACTGTTTTAACCAGAGGCTCTGAGTGGGATTTCCCCAAGGGTCACTTCCGGGCATATAGAAGAGCTGAGAGGTCAAAAGGCCCAAATTCAGTTTTCTATTCTGAGAAGGGAGAGGCCACAATAACATAAAGCAGACAATCCCAGATTCTTTCTATTCATCTTCAGCTGCTGTCATAGAAAAACATTTGTACATCCCCACCCACCCACTTTCCTTAACCCACATCCTCTGGATTCTTTCCCTTTGTTGGCGCTCCAGCCATCCACGCAGGCTTGGAGTCATCTCGATCCTTCCATCTCCTTTCTTCTTGCCAGCCCTCCTTCTTCATCCCTGGCCCACTCCTCCCAGAAACCATGCCTCCAGAAGTCCCCCACTGTTGATTTTCAGTTTCTGACACATTCACCCTTTCTGCTCTCTTCTTAGTGACTCCAAACCTCATTAGCTTGGGCATAGATGATGGGTTTCTTCTGTGACTCTCTGTGCCTGAAGCCCACTGGCCTGGCCTCAGGCCATCTTGTCACCACTGCTAGATGAATCTGCCTACAGATTCTGAGTTGAGCTCCCACTTTCCCAAGGCTTCTGTGCTGCTTTTACAGCATAAAACCCAAATCCCTCAGCTTGGCATTCAGGGCCCAAACTACCTGCTCTTCACCTTGATTTCCAGGTTTAGCTATTGTCACTTTCCTACTGCATGGAGAATAACCCCTCACCTTTGCCTCCTCTTCTTCCTCTTCTTTTCTGATGTTTTTAGTGTACATTTGCAATACACGATAATTACATTCATTTAGGGAAATTTGTACATGAATATAGCATATCTTGATCATTTTCAGTCCCTTTACCCCACACACACACCTGCCTCCTTGACTGGTATCCTTCCCCATCTCCAAGAAGTCTATCTTTTTGTTTCCTACCATCTCTGGACAGGACATTTCTTGAAGACAGATATGTCTGGTTTATTTGTGCTGTGGCAGCCCAGGAGGGTGACTAGGACATCATGGGACCAGGACTTGTTTGATGAAGGAACGAAAGAATGAGTGTGATGAAGACATCACAGGACTCCTGCCAAATAATCACTAGGGGCCTCTGTCACCGGCCAGTTGGTTAACCTTGAATAAGTCTTCCTCCTTCCGGGCATCCTGTCTTCAACAGGAGCTTCAGACTTGCAGCTTTTAGGCCTGAGGGGCCTGTAGGCCCGTTTTGTTGAAATTATTTGAAATGCTTTTATGTAAGGCATGTGCACTCCGGTTCTCCAACCCCTTCCCATTTTCTGCCACCTCCCCACCTTCCTCACTTTCATTAGCTGCCTGGTGCCTAAAAGCACTTACTTTTGTGACCCTAGGATTAGGTGGTGTTTACTCACCTTTCAACCCTGGCACAGCTGGAATTCTCTGTCTGACCTGCTTTGAAATGAAAATTGCAAGTGCTTTGCTTAAGTGGTTTCCAATGTCATCTGATGTACAGCAGTCAGGCGAGACTGACTTTGCCCTCCTAAAAGACCCTACCAAAGAACAGTGGTGTGTGCCTCTTTAGTATTTCTGACTTTGGCAGTCAGCTGCAGAGGGAGATGTTATTCTACTGAAAGTGATTGTCTTTCCATAGCCCAGCACAAGTGGTGCCCTTTTACAGCCTAGAAAGGACCAAGCACAGCATGCCCACTGGCAGCCAGCTGGGCACACACAGAGGGCATTGGTTGGAGGCATAAAGTGAGAATTTAGCCCAAGTTGCCTGGATGGTCCTTTCTAGGACAAAGTGCTGAATGAGGAGTGTGTGTGCGACGTGGCGTGGCCTGCACTGGTACGATCCCATAGAGATGTGCACGGAGGGCAGGGCAGGGCGGGGGGACGTTCTCACCACTGGGATCCTTTGCATTAGACAATCCCAATGGCCACATGAACTGCAAATCTGCCTGGCCACAGGCTGGCAGGGCACAGCTCACTGAAACATGCTAGACAAACACAGCAGCAGCTAGAAGGTACTGGCCCAGCCTGGACAGCGATTGAGCCCCACATGTTTGGGCAGCATCTGGGTAAGAGGTACTGAGAGTTGGGCAGAGGGCTGGGGAGGGTGTGCGCCTAGTACTGGGTAAAAGTTCCCAGTACTGGGAACTGCTGATGGCTTGTAAAACTCCAGAGCTGCAGTCAGTAGGTGTACGCATAGCCAGGCTGCCGCTAAACTCTGCGTGGGGGCGCTGTCCAGGTAGGGGTTGCACAACGGCAAATCTACCTGGACGAAGCAGTCATAGGCGACTAGGCTAGTGGGCGGGATGGAGGGGAGAGAGGCAAAGAAGAAAGACCTTGTTTCTGACTACGCTGTTTCACGTTACCTGGAATAACTCCAGGGCATTTCCTGGGGTGAAAGGGATTGAATCTGTGTGGTTTCGCCTCCCTGTTTCTGCCCTTTCCTGCTTGGCTCTTATGGACTTGAGAGACAAATCCCTAGTAGTCCTGTTTGTCAAAATCAGGTAGAGTAAAGAAGGTAAACTTTGCAAGGAAACTCTATAGAACACATTCCAAAGCCCTGGAGAAACAGTTTGAGATTTTTTTTTTTGTTGCTGTTGGTTTCCTTTGCGTGACTGCCACCAACTCATTCCAGCCAGGCCTCGGGTGAGACGCTTAACCGTGTTGCGCTGCAAGGAGAAGCACACGCCGGGTGCAGGGCTGGGAGACTGCACAGGCGCTGCGGGCCTCGAGGCACTGGCTAGGCAGGGCTTGCCTGTGGCCATGACCAAAGATTGTGAACATAGCAGAATGGGATATAGTAGTTGGTGTGACTGTGGGTGTGCTGTGTGTTGTGTGCATATTTGTGACATGGCTGTGGGACCTGGATGTTGCTGGAGTATGTGGATTTGTTCCATGGAGCCTGAAATCAGAATGTTCTGGCAGCGACAGGGACAAGCATGGTGGGGCGAGACCAGAGGCTTCCTGTGTCATCTAGAGGGGAGGGGTGGGAACTGCTCTCACCTGCACAGGCCCAGCAGGGCCTGTGTCTCTGGCAGCAGTTCGTGGTGTCTGAGGCCTCCATGCCTGCTCTAGCTGGCCTGTAGTATTTAGGCTGGAAGGCATGGAAGACCACGTGTCAATTTGTGCCATTTCTGGCACACTCAGCTGTCCCCAGTGCCCTAGAAGCCACGTTTCTGCATAGTGGGGGAGATAAGGCTGGGCCCTTGATTGCAGACCCATACCCGAGCCTCACATTCAGCCAAGGGCCTGGTCACCATCACATAGTGAGGCTTCTTGCTGGAGTGTGATTGTCTGCTGATTTAGGAACCGTAGAGGAGGTTCTGGGCTGTTGTGGTCTATCATTGGCGTTCTGGGAGTCAGAGCAAGTCAAGCCCTGGTCTGGGCTCTGCAGCTGCTGCCAGTACAGTGCCCAACTTCTCCATCCTCTGCTGCCAGCATGAAGCGAGCTCTGGCATGCCTCTGAGGGTCCAAGGCAGAGATGGTGAGCCTGTAGCCGGTGAGCACTTGCCTGCTAATCAGCTAGCTAAGCCTGGCGTGGAGTCTTACATGACTCTGAGGCAGCAAGGATATTCACCCCTTTGGCCATGGGATTTGAACCTAGCGAGGAGGCACTGAGGGTCCCTGACCAGGAGAGGCGAATCAAATGTGTGCAGGACCACACACCCGACCGTCGCCATGGCAGGTAGCATATGAGTGAGAGACAACTTGTGGCATGATCTATCATGTCTGTCACCTCATATTATTTTTGAAAACATTGCACGTGCATGGTGGGGGGGGTGGGGCACACAAACCCAAAGCATCTGCAAGCCATATTCAGCCTCTTGGCTGCCAGTTTGTAACCATTGTGTGAAGCAATATTTGGCTGCATATCATGAGAATTCTTTTTGTCTGGTGAACTCTGTTTTGGCCTTCGAAACCCAGCTCAAATGGTATTTCTACATGGCTTTCTCTGACCCCCTCCTTAGGCCAAATGAATGTTTCTATCTCTAATTGCTTAGTATTTTTATTTTAACATGTTATAATATTCATTCATTAACATGTTCATGACAGGGCCATAATTCGTGTGTCTCACTTCTGGGCAGCTTGAACCGCTGGTAGTACATGCATGACTGTCCCATTGGGCAGCTTTTTCTTTTTTGGTACTGGGAATTGAACTCAGGACCTTGTGCTTAGATCCATTTGTTCCACAAGTGGTACAGGCTTCCCGATGGGACAGTCATGAATGTACCACCGGTGGTTCAGGCTGGGAGGAATATGTTAAACCATTTTTGTTTGGTTGTTTGGTTGTCTTTGAGACAATGTCTTGCTGTGTTGCCCAGGCTGCCTTCGAACTCCTGGGCTCAAGCGATCCTCCTGCCTCAGCCTCTGGAGTAGTTGGGACTACAGATATGTACTACCGCACCTAGCTTTCAATAACCTACTTCAGTTGACTATTTTGGCAAGAGCTCCGCTGAGCTTACAGAGTAAGTAAGAAACAATCCCTGCCCTTGAGAAGCAACTAGTCCAGTAGGGAGAGAGACAAGAGATCAGAGAACTCTGAAGTGTGTAAAGGTCAGACAGAGCTCCCTGAGAGAGCTCCCTCTGTGTGTAAAAGTTGAGGAAGGGGAGGCCTAGCCAGGTCCAAAAGGAAGAAAACAGTAAGCCAACAGAGAAGGAGCAGGGCTTTCCTAACCTAGGGAGCAAGAACAGACCCCAGGAGTTCTGGATGTGGATGGCATGCTCAGGCTCTGGCAAGCAGCTCTGTGATTGGTATGTGAGGAATGAGGAGCTGGGAGTGGCAGGAAATGAGACAGATCATTTTGGGCCTCATGGGCTATGCTGTAGATGGAGGCCATGTTTTCCTCTGGAGGTTGTAGGGAGTCAGCAGGGGGTTTGGAGTGGGGCAGAAGCAGGTCAGATCTCAGCTTTGGAAGGCCCACACTGGAGCCTACGTGTGGCAGATGAACAATAAGAAGAGAGTGTGACAGGGAAGCTATCAGTGAGCTGGATCTCAAGGCTTGGACTTATTCACTCTATACTTGCTGAATTAATGAGTGAATGACGTAGGAAGGTGTGTTAGCTTTCTGTCACAGTGACAAATACCTGAAATAAACAACTTACAAGAAGGAAAGACATTTTTGCCTTATGGTTTCAGAGGTTTTAGTCCATGGTTGTTGGCCTATTGCTTTTGGGTCTGTGGCAAGGCATCACGCTGGGAGCATGTGGTGAAACAAAGCCATTCACCTGATGGTGGCCAGGAAGTGAAAAAGAGAGACAGGAAGAAGCCAGGGTCCCAATATCTCCTCTAGGAGCACTCCCCCAGTGACCTAACTTCCTTCCACCAGGCCTCACCTTCTAAAGTTTTCAGCATTTCCCTATAGTATCACAAGCTGGGGACCAAGCCTTTAACTCTTGAGCCTTTGAGGGACATTCCAGACCCAAATTGTAGCAGAAGGGACTGTAGAGCTGCTGCAGCAGCTGCTCCTTGAGAACTTGGCTCACTGTTTGTTATACAGAGGCCGGCTTTTCTAGGCATTCACTCATGAGCATCTAAAATTTGACATGCTCAAAACCAGACTCCTGACCCTGCCCCCAAGCCTGCTGCTCCCACAGTTTTCTCCATCTCTGTTAATGGCAACCCCAACTTTCCAACTGCTTAGCACCCAAATCTCAAGGTTATTTTCAACTCCTCTTTCTCTCATACTCTATGTCTATGCCATTAGTAGATCATGTTTCCACCTTCAAAATAGATCCAGAGTCAAACCACTTGTTACCACCTTCATGATCTATGCCCCTGTAGATCTCCCCGCTAGAGATTTGTGCCAGCCTCCTAAAGGGTCTGCCTCAGATCCTATATACCCTACTCTCAACACAACCACTGGAGTGATCCTGAAAAACTGTCAGCCAGATCATGACCTACCTCTGCTCAAAACTCTCTCGTGGTTCTCTACTTCAGATAGGAGCCAAAGTCCTTATAATGACCACAAAGACCCTGCATGATCTGCCTCCCTGACCTGACTCATGTCCTAATACTTTGTTTCTCATGAACTGTTCTAACTCACTGGCCTCCTTGCTGTTCTCCAAACAGCCTCCAGCATCTTTGCATTGGCTCTTTCCTCTGCACACCCCTCACACCTGTGTGGCTCACTCTCTCACCTCATTCAGGACTCTGCACAGGTATCACCTCCTCAGTGAAGCTTTCTTCATCCATCCTATTGTAGGTTAGCACCTCCAGCCCTGCTGGTCCCCTGAGCCTCTCTGTTCTTTCATTTTTCTGCGAATTAGTTATTGCCTGCTAACTAGCTACATATTTTACTTGTCTATTTTGCTTATTGTCTAGCTCTCTTCACCAGAATGTAAACTTCAAGACAGCAGGGATTTTTGTCTGTTTTTCCTCTGCTATATTTCTAGTGTCTGGATCAGTGCTGGGCACATAGTAGACTCAGGAAGGACTTAGTGAATACATGAACAGGTGGATAAATGAGGAGTGCGGTCAGTGAGGTTGCCCTGGGCCATCTCTGGGCCATGTTACTTGGATTCTCAGAAGCAGATCCTGTCGGGGAGGAGAGGGCCCACTGGACTATAGTAATTAGTATATCTAGCCGTGGTGACCTTGGACAAGTCCCTTGGTCGGAGGTATAGATCTGTGGTAGAGCACTTGCCTGGCATGTGTGAAGCTGTGGGTTTGATACCCAGTATTACAGTAGATAAACTAATTAAGCCTGGCACTGTGGTGCACACCTATAACCCCAGCTACTTGGGAGGCTGAGACAGGAAGATCACAAGTTTGAGGCCAGCCTGAGCAACTTAGCAAGACTCTGTCTCAAAATAAAAGAATAAAAAGGTCTAAGGATGCAGCTAAGTGGTAGAATGCTTGCCTAGCATGCACAAGGCCCTGGGTTTAATTCTTAGTACTGGAAAGAAAGGAAAAGAGAGAGGGAGGGAGGGAGAGACAGGAAGAGGAGGAAGAAGGGGAAAGAAGGGGGAGAAAGAGGGAAAAAAGAAGGGGGGAGAGAGATTGATCTAATTTGATGCAGTGATCTCTAAGGACCAGTGTTATAAGCCTCTCAGGGGCAAGGTTAGGGCCTGGCCAGCTGGGCTTGCCACTCAGGCCCCCGTGGGCACAAAGGAGAGGTATTACCCCTGCCCTGCCATTCTCCATTTCTTTCTTGAGCTCTTCCAAAGTAACATCTTATCTTCAACCTGCATCTATAAACACACCCCATTACAGCTGTTCAGATAATGATGGGGGTGGGTGCTGTGAGCCAGTGGTGCCCTCAGAAGGGAGCCTATCTCTGGCCTGAAGGCCTCACAGGGCAGAAGTTTGGGAGAGGCCAGTGGTGGGATGACATCCCAGCCCACTTTCTGGAGCCAACACTTCTTCCATACCTGCCAGGCAGCTGTGCCCATCTCCTCTCCTACACCAGTTTATCTAGTCTGGCCAGAGCCTAGAATCTATCAAGCATTTGTCATTTAAAGTTTAACCCTCACCATAAGTGCATGAAGTAAGCATTGATAGACCTGTTTTTCAGAGAACACTGAGTCTCAGCAGAGTTAACAGGTTTGCCGCAGGTTCACACCATCTCTCTTCCTCTTTCTACTGGAATTGCTTGGAAATCTGCTAGCTGGGTTCTGGGAGGCTCATCCCTGTGGCCAGAATTGTGACAGAGACCAAAAAGAGGATGTTTCGTTCTTCCTTCGCCTGCATCCAGGCTGCAGGTGGAGCCTAGGGGTTGGAAAGCAGGACAGCCCAGATGGAAGTCATCACTGTCCCACTTGCTCCCTAAGGGCTGAGCAGAGGGAGATGCCTTCCCTGCCTAGCACTGCCAGGAACAGCGGCCGTCCTGAGAGGCTGGGAGCAGGGAACGGTGGGGGCATGGTGGGGGCTGTGTGCCGGGTACTTTATGTGATAAACTATTTTCCTTTCTCATTCCAAGGATCAGAGAGCACTTGGTGAGCTGCTCTTTGTTCCAATGGAAACAGAAAACCAGAAAAGCCCAGTGGGAGTTGGCCAGATTTTCCTTGGTCCTCCTGAATGGGAGGACTAGGCAAAGGGGGTGGGGCTGGGCCACCACAAGGGCAACAAATCAGTGGAAGGAAGACTGGAACAGGACTCTAGCAGAAACAACAACAGCAGCAAAAGACACAAAGAGCTAAGTGCACGCTCGCAGGAGGGTCTTGCAGATTCCTCCCTGCAGCCCGACTCCAAGGGAGTTGGCTAAGTCTGGCGGTCTCCAGCCGGGAGCCATGGCACAGCCAGTGCTCTTTGGGCCGAAGGTGTGCCAGAGGTCACCACTAGGACCACCGTCCTCCACGCTTCCTTGGAGCTTCCTGTCCCAGTCTCATTCTTGCTCCCACAACACACCATGCTTCTCCCAAAATAATAACTCAGTTTTGTCTAAATCACTGAAAGTTTGCCAAGTATGTTCCCACAGTTCTTTAGGAGGCAGAGTGGGCTAGTGGTTAAGAAAACAGGCTCAGGGCCGGTGAGATGGCTCAGTGGCTTAAGCGCCTGCCTGGCAAGCGCGAGGGCCCGAGTTCGACTCCCGGAACCCACATACGAAAAAGGGGCCGGTGATATCGCTCAGTGACACAGGTGCCTGCTGGTGCGCAAGGTCCTGAGGTCGACACCCCGGTACCCACACACACACACAAAAAAAAAAAAAAAAAAAAAGAAAACAGGCTCAGGGCAAAAAAAGAAGAAGGAGAAGGAGGGGAAGGGGAAGAGGAAGAGGAAGAAGGAGAGGAAGAAGAAGAGGAAGAGGACGATAGGCTCAGGACCCAATCTGCCTGGCTCTGCCATTCCACAGCCAAGTGATCTTTGGTAAATCACTTGGCCTCTCTACTTCAGTTTTCTCATCTTTAAAATTATAATAATTCAAAAAGTTTAAGACATTATAATGCAGTGATACATGCATACCCATGTTTATAACAGCACAACTCGTAATAGACAAATCTTGGAAGTAGCCCATATGTCCATCGACAGATGAATGAATAAAGAAATTTGACATTATACACAATGGAGTACTACTCTGCCATAAAGAAGGATAAATTTGAGTCATTTGTAGGAAATTGGATGCATCTTGATCCCATAGTGTTAAGTGAAATAAATCAGACACACAAAGCTTAAATATTGCATGATTCACTTATATGAGAAGCCCAAAATATAAAGAGCAAAATAAAAGATTGATAATAGGAAATAGGGAGATAGATATTTTGCAAAAGGGAAGGGAACCAAGAGATGGAGGGAGGAGAGAGGGAGGGAAAAGGAAGGGGATGAAAAAAGAATTAAGATGTGTTATATACCTGTACTAATGCTCCATGAAGAATGTAATCATTATGTACTGCAAGCGTGTACTAATAAAAATTTTAAAAATTTTTAAATGGAATAATCACTGGATCTTCATGTTAAGACTGTTTTCAGAGTAAATGAGCTAACATTTAAAGCTCCCTAAAAGCAGGGATTTTTTTTTTTTGTATTTTATTCACTGAAATATCCCTGGGGCCTAAATATTGCATGGCACTTACTAGAAACTCAATGAAATACACACACACACACACACACACACACATGGCTTAGAATAGAAACTGGCACTTATTAAGCACAACAAATGTTAGTTGTTATTGTTCCTTTCTCATTCTCACAAGTTTCAAGAGGAGCATTATAAATGTCATGCATGCATATTGGTACTCAATGTAGGGTTCAAGTTCTCAGTCAAGATACTGAAGGAGTAAGCAACAGATTTAAAATGAAGGGAGAAACTTTGGGCACAGAAGGTTAGGAATGCATTCTTTAAATCTGAGTCTTAGCATCCATCTGTTTATTCACTCATCCATTCCACAAATGTTTCACAAGTGCCCACGCCTATAGGCCAGGCCCTGAGCTTGAAGCAGGGGTATATTAATAATAAAACAGAGAAGAATTCTACATTTGAGGAGCTAAAATTTGAATGGAAGGAGATAGGCAAAAGAGGTAAGGACTTAAATTATTTTAGATAATAATAAGTGCTATGAAAAATTAAAACAATATAATGGAAGAGGGTGTGGCTGGAGTGTGTGTGTAGGGTGAGGCCTGCTTTAGAGTGCAGTCAGAGAAGGTCCCTGTGGAATGACACTGGAACTCATTTTGGGAGTTGTGACTTCAGGTCAAGGGATCCTTTTAAGTATGAGTCCTCAATATCATGTCAATATTACCTGTCTTGGTCCATTCAGGTTACTATATCAATGTACCTTAGACAGGGTAATTTATAAACAAGAGAAAAATCATTGCTCACCATTCTGGAGGCTGAAAAGTCCAAGATCCAGCTGCCAACAGATTCGTTGTCTGATGAGGGCTCTCTGCTTCACAGACGGCATCTTCTTGCTGAATCTTCACGTGGCAGAAGGGGCAGAAAACCCACTTGAGCCTACTTTTACAGAGCACCAATCCCATTCATAAGGGTGGACATGGGGGTCTAGGCATGAAGGGCTAGAGAGAGGGCCCTGTGAACATGTGGCATCTGCACGGAAAGGTTCTGACACTCGTGGTCCTCTGGCAAAACTGTTGGCTCTATAAAGTTAAATGATGGCTAGTGGCTTTTCAGCTTCCCTCTGAGGTCCTTCTGCACTCTGAGGGAGCAGGTATCTGGCTGTGGGGTCCCTACTGTCAGCCTGCAGTCAGTGTTCTTATGTCCCATGTTCGTTCACAACCACCCCTTCACAGTGCAACCCATGTATAAAGACTCAATTTCCTCTTTCAAGACAGCACAGCCACTGTCACAACCCTTGTCACACTGGAATGCCCTTAGCCATTACATGTTTGGGCATCTCCAGAGCTCAGTACAGAGTTGACACCTAAGAAGTGCTTATCTAATAGAGGAATAAGTGGGTGACTGTTGCTCCTTCGCTTCCTCAGCTGACCGGCACATGCCCACTTGCACATAAAGGTTCACATGTCGTCTTACATGAGCGGCTGCCCTCCAATTCCTGCATCCTGCCTAGGAGCTCTTGTCCATCCTGTACGAACCTCTGGAAAGCCTTCCTTGACCTACGCAGACAGGACCACGCCCTCCCACCTTCAAGCGACCCAGCACATTCTACACCTTCCATCTCAGCCCTGACTGCTCAATGGGCAGTGACTACAACTGGTCTGTTATATCCCCTCACCTGGGATTTTCTCAGTGGCAAGGACTGTGTTTTGGTCATCTCTATATCCCCAGCACTAGCCCTTAGAAGGTGCTCAATTAATATTTGTGGAATTAATGAAAGAAAGAATTGTTTGTCAATTTTTCTTAGAGTGGTATGCTGGAGCTGGCTTCTTGTGGTTTGCAAGAGCCATTTGTTAAATATTTAGGAAATATGTGAGCCAGTTGGTAAACAGAGCCATGGTTAAATATTAAATTGCAAGAAAAAAACAAGACAAACCAAAATTGAGGGACATTCTACAAAATAAATGACCAAACAGATGCAATATGGGATCCTGGATTGGATCCTAGAACATAAAAAGGACTTTAGTGGAAAAACTGCTGAAATTCCAATAATTTTGTGCTTTAATTAGTAATGTATCAAGGTTAATTTCTTAGTTTTGATAAATTTTTAATAATTATATAAGATGTCAGCATAAGGGGAAGCTAGTGAAGGGTATATAGTAAAAAAAGTACAGAGTTGTTTTTTGCAACTCTTCTGTAAACCTAAAATTATCTTAAAATGTAAAAATTAACTGTTACAAATATTAAATGATTATATAAATTATAACCTATGATTGAGTAAATTATATTTTTAAAAAGTAATAAATACAATTCACCACTTAAGTATTTTGCTACATTTCACTATGATTTATGCTCTTGAACTTGTCCCTTTCTCTTGCATCTGAATGGAGTGCCGTTCTGCATCTTTTCCCATTCTGCTGAGCGAAGTTACTTTAGTAAAACTTGAAATAGGTCAAGGTAGGCGTATCTACACCATGCAAATCTGCAAATGCTACAAATTAGGGCTTGGATTATTTTGTACATTGTACTGTAGGCTTAAGAAAGTGACAGAAGTCTGGGGGCTGTAAGCTCAGTAAGCATGTGCCTACATGAGGCACTGGGTTCAACCCCCAGCACCAAAAAAAGAAAAAAAGAAAAGAAAGAGGGGACAGGGAGGAAGGAGGTGTTAATAATTTACATTAAACTGCAAAGTGTGTCATGTTACTTCATAAGTAGCACAAAAAATTGAGGAAATGATGCTTCCAGTATGTACAAACTGTTACCTGATTCAGCAGAGAGGTTGTTCACATCATGAGGAATGAGTGCAGTCCCAACATTTCATTGTTTCGCTTTCTTCTTACTCATGAATATAAATGAAAACATCAACCACCATTTATGTAGGAAAGGCACTTGCGCTTCTATTGGCTGTAGATGCAAGAGGTCAGTGAATCATGGGCCGGTGAGATAGCTCAGCGGCATAAGTGCCTGCTGGCAAGCACAAGGTCCTGAGTTTGAGTCCTGGTACCCACATTAAAAAAAAAAAAAAGAGGTCAGTGAATCAACAAAAGCATTATGTGAGAATCAACTGGCTATTTGGAATTTACAACAAAAGCATTACATATTTCATTATTATTTGTGAACAGTGGACTTCGTGTTCTTATATAAGAAAATAAATGCATGCATTATATATATATATATATATGCATGCATTTTTGAGAGCCAGTTGCTAAGAACAGTGCTAGAACACTACTGGTCCTAAGTATTGACTCCACTTTCATCAAATGCATTGAAAGAAAGAAGAGAATATTGCCCAGAACCTCTTCTGTGCTGGGCCATGCCATCACTTTGCATTCATCACCCGGGTTGCTCTCCCCATCTCTGTGAAGTGAAGATATTGTCGTCTCTATTTTATAGATTGGGATATCGAGGCTCAGAAAGGCTAAATGACTAAGCTAGGGCCAAGTAATTTGTATCTTTTGAGCCAGGATTAGGCACTACATCTCTCTGAGTCCAAAGCTACTTGTATTAGTTCCTAATAAAAATCACCATGAATTTAGTGGCTTAAAGCAACACGAATTTATCATCTTATAGATCTAGAAGTCCAAAGTGGATTTCCCTGGACAAAAATTAGGGATGGCAGCAGAGCTGTGTTCCTGCTTCTAGGAGAGAGTCTGTTTTCTCATCTTTTCCACTTCTAGCAGCTGCCTGCATTCCTTGGCCTCGAAACCAGCAATGCCTGGTCAAGTCTCTCTCATATCCCATCACTCTGATTCTGCTTCTATCGTCATATCTACTTTTTTGACCCTGACTCTCCTGCCTCTCTTTTCCACTTTATAAGGACCCTTGTGGTTACACTCCACATACCTGAATAACCCAGGAGAATCTCCCCATCTTGGTCAAGATCAGCTGATTAGCAACCTTAATGCCACCTGCAAAACTTATTCCCCTTTGCCATGTAACCTAACACGTTGGCAGGTTCTGGGGATTAGGACATGGACATCTTAGGGAGCTGGGATTCTACCTACCACACTTGTGCCTTTCCTGTGACCCTTTACGGCCTTGTCTCTTGTTTTAGTGGTTTCCTAATCCTGTGCAGGGCCCGCATAATGCTCTCTAACGTCCAATTGCCATGCATCCCTGTGTTCACCCCTTTGGGTAAGATGCTTTTTCAGTTGTTCTTCCATCCTGCCAGAGCACCCTGTAGGAGAATGCTTTCTAATCCCTGGGGCTTTTATTCCTGGAGATACGTGTGTATACATATATCCATAGATAATTAATAGCAATATATATCTTTCTCACTCTCCTAGTCACTGGGACACAATACCCAACACCTGCAATTTAAAGGAGGAGAAGTTTATTTTAAATCACAGTTACAACCCATAGATGGCTGGTTCCAAGGCAGGAAGGTATGGCAGAAGGGCATAGTGGAGGAAAAGCTCCTCACATCACATGTCCAGGAAACTGAGAGAGAAGGATGGAGCCTAGGAGAGAGATAAACCCTTCCATGTCAACCCCCCAGTGACCTGCCTCTAAACAGGTCCCTCCCCTTAACAGGGACTCAGCTATAATGCACCATGGTCCAGTCACCTCCCAAAAGCACTGCCTATGAGGGCATAAAGCCTCGATATAAACCATAGTAATTGTGTATGTGTGTTTGTGTGTTGGAGATGGAACCCAGGGCCTCATGCATGCCAAGCACATGTTCTACTACTGAGCTCCAGCCCCCACACATATATTTTCCTTATGATCTTACTAAAGTGGTTTTTTGTTGTTGTTTGTCTTGTTTTGTTGTGTTGTGTTGTGTTTTGAGACAGGGTCTCGCTCTGTAGTCCAGGCTGGCCTTGAACTCACTATGTAGTCCAGGCTGGCCTTGAACTTGTGGTCAGCCTCCCTAAAGTGTTTTTAAAACATTTTCTGGGATTTTTGTTGATTGGTGGCTTTTTAAAGGTCCCAGTTCATTTTTTCCTCCCCCCAATGCTTATACAGTGCTGAAGATTCCTTTCCAATGTGGCAGGCTTCGTTGTACTGTGCTTGACTCACTCTCACATCCTGAATTTGTTTATAGCCACTGGTCAGGACTGTGGATTAGTTATTTGCTCTTCTCATAGATTTTCTTGTTTTTGTTTTTGCTTTTTCTTTTTTTTTTTCTTTTTTTTAATTAATTAATTTTTTTTTTTTGAGAGTGGGTCTCTCTTTGTAGTCCAGGCTGGCCTCGAACATGTGGCAATCCTCCTGCCTCGGCCTCCTGAGTGCTGGGATTACTGGCATGCACCACCACACCTGGCTTCTTCTCATAGATTTTTACATTGTCTTATTCCAGAAAAGTCTCTGGCCTTAACTAATGCATCCTTTGCCTACTCTTGTAGATGAGTATATTCCTCTTTGACTGACTTTTCAGAATCACACTCTCCAAACAATAATTTCTCATCTTCCCTCATTTCCTCCACACTGAGCTCCCTGATTCTGGTCATGAGAGGCCTCCCCCACTGAGACCAACCCAACAGTCGGAAGTTGCCCTTGCCTTCAGGAGGCCATCCTGACCGCCAGAAACACCTCCTCATGGCCCACGGACTCTGACTACAGCATTTCTGTTTTCGCCTTCAGTATTTCCAAAAACCCCTCCCTTCCACCTGTCATGCTCACACTCATGCTTTGGGGTCCAGTCTGAACCTTACCTTGAGGTGGGCTTGAAGAAAACTTTTTGGATCATACCAACTCACATCCTTCTCTCAACACATCTAGGACTTACTGTAACACTTATGTTGACAAATTGATCACCTAGCACTATGGAAAGGCCACAAAATGGTGACTGGTGGACCGAATAATGCCCACAGATGTGTTTTACTTGGTATCCATGTAATTTGTTTCTTTTAAAACAATTTGTGGGCCGGTGAGATGGCTCAGCGGTGTACACGCCTGCCTGGCAAGCACGAGGGCCCGAGTTCGACTCCCGGATCCCACATACGAAAAAAAGGGCCGGTGATATCGCTCAGCGGCACGGGCGCCTGCTGGCACACGAGGTCCTGAGGTCGACCCCCGGTACCCACAAAAAATAAAATAAAACAATTTGTAACAATTAGTAATCTTTCCATACAATTTGGATTTCTAGCTTCTTTGAAAAAGAGAAAGCTCTGGTAATACTGGCTCTGTATTCCCACAGGGTAGTAGTTAGCTGGATTGGGGTGGCAGCTTCTCCTTTAGATGAAGGATGTGCTGTCCAGCTTGCCACAGTCTCCACCACTCCCTGTTGTCTTCCCCCAGCCTCTGTCAACCATCTGCAGTGCCTGCTTGGCTCCTAAAGTCATTTGAGTTACCTAAAATGCTTCATGCTTGCCTAAATTTCCAGCTGCATTATTGTCCCTTGGATGACATAAACTTTATTTTGAATTTATTCTTTTCTCTCGTATTGCTATAAACATAGTAGATGCTCTATCAGTATTGAGAGAAGAGACGATTTTACTCTAAATGATTCTGGAGTGTGTTAGAATTTACTTTTGCCACCAGGGAAAGCCTTATAAATGTAACATTTAATGAGAGAGTACCATGTACCTGACTCAGTGTTACATGCTTCAGAGCAACTCTGAGACATGATATTATTTCCTTATCACAGATACGGAAACTGAGGCTCAGAGGACCTAGATAGTAGGACCAGAGCTATAGGTCTGATAGTTCCTATGGTCAATGAAGATGCTTCCCTATGCATTGATGCTTGGGGCAGAGAGGAGCCGGCACAGGAGCTCTCGGGTAAAAGTTTGTCTACAAACTGTGAGACTTGCTTTGTTTGGACAAAGATTATTTATTGAGCACCTGTTCTGTGCTGGCATTTATCAGATAATTCTGTGCTTATTCTTGGACTATCAGGGATTCTGAGCATCCTGGGAAGCCCACTGAGTAGATAGATGGAGCCTAATTGCTGATGGAATTCAGAGCCCATTTGCTGAGTCACGTTTAGTAGACAGAAGTGTCCGCTGGTTCCCTTGTCCACATGTGCAAGGAGCTCGTTATTCCCTCATGCCGTCACTGGTGTCACTGACGTGTAGTGAAGGATGAGAAAATACGGAGAAATTATGCGCGTTTAATTGTGCAGCAGCAAGCAGAAAGGAATGTGTGAATGCCAAAGACTCCCACTGGGACAGAAACCTGGCGTCGAATGTTGCTGAACAGCTGCAGAATTTGTCTGGACCCCTGGATGCAGAGAGATGGGTTTACCAGACTTTGGTTCTGAGTAACTTTGCAGGCAGAGAGGATTTACGTGGAGGAGGCAGGTAAGGTGCTTTCAGATGTTTGACTCTGGAGTCCGTCTGTTTTCTCTGTCACCCCGGCCCCTCCAGCCACCACCAGTTCCAGGCATGGCTCAGAGAGGGGGAAGGTGGGAAAAACTCAGCTCCAGTGCCTTTTGGGTTTTGTCAAGCCTGACATGACCACAGGCCCCACTTAGGGTCACCAAAATGCTCAGGCTCACCTGGGTGAGCTAAACATCTGGAAAGACAGAAGCTCCTGCGCCAGGCGGCACAGGATGGGGGTAGGAGAGGCAAGGCAGAAATTCAGCTAAGGGGCTCTTATCTTTCAGACTCCGTAAGAGCCGCTCCACGCAGGGCAACTCCAGAGCTAACATCGTTAGCCGTCCCAGCTTCCAGGTGTTAGTCCCACTCACACACGAGGAAACTGGAACAAGGCTGGGACTTTCGAATTCTCTCTCTGCTATTTAACTTGCTATGTGACCTTGGGCAAGTTTCTCAACCTTTCTAAGCTTCCATTTCCTAGTTGGAAATAGAGCCAGAACTGGAAAATGTCAGAGTCTGAAGCCTCTATCAGCCAATACAGTGAGAAGCAGTATCTTGAGAGAGAAGGCGGAGAGGGGGATCCTCAGTTTCCCAAGGATAATGAGAAAACCTGGGTGTGACTGTGACCTTATGAAGTGGAGGCAAGTCTGGAGCAGAGAATTGCCAGAGTGAATGCAGCTCACACTGCCCATTCAGCAGCCATCCCTTGAGAACCCAGATGGGCCACACGGGCGGGAGTCCAGCGTTACAGCCAGGCCCCGTAGGCATTCTGTGAGCTGCTGTTGCCATCTAGGGGACAGGCAGTGACCAGGAGCCTGGGCTGTGGCTACGACTGTGGCCTGTGGCTGTAGTTGGGCAGCTGCACATTCTCTGTCTCCCGCTGGTTTCCGGAGTGGAGAGGGGCAGCCAAGGCTCATTGCAGGAGTTGGAAGGGGAGTAAGGAAAAGGAGCAGAGCGCTGCCTCTGGTTTGGGAGTTATAAATAAATCCATCTGGAAGTGTTTGGGGCTGTAGGAGCCTGAGGCTGGCCCTGCAATTCAGGCCATGTGGTGCATATTTCCATCCATACCAGGACCACCCCCCCAAGTCCCAGGAGACTGTCTGATGATTGAGCCTGTCTGCTCTGGCCCGAGCTGTGCAGGAATCTCTCAGGCCTCACCTCCCCTACCAACTACCACCCAAACCCTATTCTCCTCGCTAGACTCCAGCAAGATAATGTCTGAGAAAGTACTTTGAAAAGTTTGCCGTGCTATTCAAGTGTTAGGAGAATGAACAAACAAATGTTGGGTTAGGCATTTAGCTTGTGAGTTCCCCTTGCTAAAGCTGGCCAAAGTACAGAGGAACTGCCTGAGTCCTACTCATCTTTCTATCCCCAACCCCAAGGGCAGTGCTCAGGGGGCCTTGGTTATATGAAGCAGTGAGTTGATTTATTAATTTAACAAACACTGATTGCACATCCTCCTGTATGCTCCTGCTACATGCTGGAGACACAGTAAAGCACAACAGAGTTCCTGCCTCACTGGGCTCATGGTCACAGTTTCCCAGTGAGAGTTTAGTAGTGCCCCCTACCCCGGGGAGATATATTCCAACACTCCCAGCGGGTGCCTGAAACCGATATATGTACTGAACCCTGTATGTACTGTTTTCCTACACATCCACATGATAAAGGTTAGTTGATAAATTAGGCACAATAAGAGATTCACAATAACTAATGATAAAATAGAACACTATAACCATACCCTGTAATAAGTTATTTAAAACTTATGAATTGGGGGCTGGTGAGATAGCTCAGCGGCATAAGCGCCTGCCTGGCAAGCGCGAGGGCCTGAGTTTGACTCCTGGAACCCACATACGAAAAAGGGGCCGGTGATATCGCTCAGCGGCACGGGTGCCTGCTGGCGCACGAGGTCCTGAGGTCGACCCCCGGTACCCACACACACAAAAAAACTTATGAATTGTTTATTTCTGGAATTGTCCTATTTTTGGACTGTGGTTGACCACGGTAACTAAAACTATAGAGGAACTTCTGTACTATTGGCACTTGGGATGAGACCATTCTTTGCAGATTTGGACTCTGCAGTGCATGGCAGGATGTTTAACACCCTGGCTCCCTGGTCCTAAATGCCAGTTGTACCCTGGAGTCCTCGTGACAACCACAAATGTCTCTACGCATTTCTAGATATTGCCAGGGTGCAGGAGGGTCCAGCCCTGGTTGAGGGCCACTGCTGAGGAACTCAATGGAGGGAAGGCCATCCTGAAGGTGTGAGAATATTAAGTCCTCTAAGTTTATAGATAAATTGATGGTTTATAACTGGGAAATTGTGTTTGCCCCAAAAAGATGTAAAATGATTCTTCGGTGACTGGGTTAGGCCCTAGAAACCCATAATGTAGCTGAGGTCGGTGGTTCTACCAAGCTGGGCTAGGGCTGAGGAAATGTCCAGAAAGCAGCCAGAATCTGGTCCCAGAACAGGTGAGAGGGCAGATCTTAAAACAGAGTTGCGATGCCTCCATATTGTGCTAGGAATTAGACTTAAGGCCCAGGCTCCGTTAAGATCATCATGGCAAGCTGGGTGTGGTGATGCACACCCACAATCCCAGCAATTTAGAAGCTGAGGCAGGATGATCCCAAGTTTGAGGCCAGCCTGGGCAATTTTGTAAGAATCTGTCTCAAAATTAAAATAAAATGGTCTGAGGATGTAGCTCAGTGATAGAGCACTTTACTAACTAGTGTGAGTCCATAGGTTTGATCCCCAGCATGAAAAATTATCAAGGGAGAAAGTTTTGGGAAGAGTAAAGAATGAATCCAGGATAAAGGCCAGACAGATGTAGAGGAAGCAAGCTCCAGTGATATCTCTTCTCTGCCCCCTGATTTCTATTCCCATGGTCAGCACCTAAGTTTAGGGCCTCGATTTGTGTTAGGACCATCACAACAGTTTTCTTTTTCTTTCTTTCTTTCTTTTTAATGGTGACAAGGTTTATTTGAAAAGTTAGGGTGTGTGGGAGAAACTGGCTCTGCAGAGCAAACTGGGGCCAAACGAGAGAGGAAAAGAGAAAAGCAAAAATAAAATTATACCCTGGGTCTGAGAGACTCAGGGCAGACTACTGCAAAGAGTCACGATAGCGGGTTCCTCGTGACATCCTGGCTCTTTTGTGCCATCCACGTCTCATGGGCACCCGCAAGAAGCTCCTGAGAGGCGGAGCTGTGTAGATCCTGGGATCCCACCACGCCTCGATTCCTAAGCCACGCCCTATTGCCTATCTTATTACTGGGTTTTGGGGTGCTGGAGTCTTGTGGAGGTGGTTTCTAGGGTCTTTCTGTCTTGAGCAAAGAATTGATCAAGACAAGTGTAAACAGTAGCAAAGTTTTACTAAAGGTAGGAAAAGAAACAGGCTCTGGAGAGCAAGTTTGGGTCAAGTTGCTTGCCTCTCCTCCCAGAGTTGGATTCCACTTCCTTCTCATCTTGAGCAAAGAATTGAACAAAAGGAGCAAAAAAACAAAACAAAAAAACAGTGGCAAAGTTTATTTGAGAAAGTAAGAGTGAAGAGTGGGAGAGAAACTGGCTCTGCAGAGCGAACTTGGGCCGAGTAAGTAGAAAAAGAGGGTGAGAGCAAAAATAAAAGCACACGCTGTATCTGGAAAGTTATGATAGCCCACAGCAGTTTTCTAACTTACTTCCTTTCTTCTTCTGGTCTTTCTGCCTTCCAGAATTAATTAATTAATTAATTAATTAGCAGCGCTAAGGATGGAACCCAGGGCCTTGAGCATGCTAGGCAAGCACTCTACCACTGAGCCACTCCTCTCGCTAGGATTATTTTCTTAAGATTATAGCTTTCTCCATGTCCCTTCTCAACGTTAACCAGGTCCAAACTGCTTAGTATTCTGACCCTGAGGTCCTGCACACCCTTGGTGAGCTGGCTCCAAATTCCCTTTTTCCAGGTTCACTGTTTCCCCATCTCCCAGGCTTTAGTGTATGGCCACCCAGAGCCCAAAACACACACCACCTTTCTCTTCCCCTTGCCATATCCACGCTGGGATGCCCTTTGACCCTTTCTCTATTTGGGAAAATATCACTCAGGCTTCAAGGCCTAGTTCAAGTCTCTTTTCTTTAGTAAAACTTTCCCTGGGCCCCCAGACGTACCCAGGTGGTCTTCCACCTCTGCACACCCCCTCTCCAGCTCTTCATATCCGCCATGGAACCACCATCTCCCTCACTAGCCTATGAGTTCTCTGAGGGCAGCAGTCATGCCTCCTTTGGCTCTGCAGTCCCATTACCCAGCCCAGTGTGAACGAACAGGAAGGTGGTACTGGGGTGGACTGGTATGACAGGGCAACACCGGAAGTGAAGTGATTTTCCCTAAGCCTGACTGCAGGTATACTGAAGCCATGTTGTTGTTGTTGTTGTTGTTGAGATACGGTCTTACTATATTGCCCAGGCTGGCCTCAAAGGACATCAAAGGGATCCCCTGCCTTAGCATCCCAAGTGCTGGGGCTACAGATGCACTCCTCCTCACCCAGCTTGAATCACTTCTCTCTGCTCTCTTCCTATACATACTCTCTTTGGGTGAGGTTTTGTGAAAGCCAGGGAAGAGAAGGAACAAGATGGCGAGCCAAGGCCAAGGCCAGGCAGAGAGAGGAGAAGAGAGGAGAGGCTAAAAGGATGGAAAAGAAAGGGGGTAGCAGAGCTCTGCTTCAACAGTTCACATACATAAAGGATTCAGGTAACCTGGAGCAGAATTAGAAAAGATGTAGGACTCTAGAAACTAATGAAAATAGTTGCTTTGGCAGATCAGCTGAATGTACAGTTAATTAATAGACATTAGTGCCCTTCAGTGCCAAGCTGCACGTGGAACCATGTCCCGCTGGGATCAAATGCCAGCTACCTAGGAGACCCTTTTAATAGAGAGCAGAAAACAGCACTGGCATGTAAGACCTGGCAGGTTCCTCACAGAGTTCTTCCTGGGGGCACCAGGGGCCACTGGAACCCCATGGCTGCCCCATACCACAGCCTGGCTCTTGCCAAAGAAAGGTGGCATCAGGAGAGGTGACCCATTGAGCAGCTGGTGTTCTAGGAGCTGTGCCAGACACAGAAGAGCCCTTTGATCTTTACTGCAACTCTGTGAGGTAGGGATTAGCCCGATTTTACAGATTAGAAAATTGAGGTCCTGGGAGGTTTAAGATTTTTCCCAAGGGCCCATGGCTTGAAAGTGCTGGATCCAGGATTCTAATGCAGGTCATCCACCTGAGGAGTGGGCCAGGACCCAGAGGTTGGCAGCAATTTGTTCTCCAGTCTTGCAGACTTTGGCTATGGAGCTGATCTCTTTGGATTGATTTATTTGCACATAAACAAAATACCATGTTTTTCCTGGCTTTGAAATGAGCTCTCAGAATCATGTGATGTTCTCCTCTTTCCAGCTGGGTGCATTGCTGAGGAATTCACGAATCTGAAGCATCAGGCTTTGTCCTGAGAGTCAACAGCATGTACCAAAACATGCCAGGGTACTTCTGTTCCCAGAAGATACTCAACTTGGACCCTCTCAGGCTGGGAGGCCAGGTTTCTCATTTTCTCTTCCCTCACAGTGTTCGTGTGGTTGGTGGTTGCCTGCCTTCCTAGGCAAAGTTTTAAAATCCTTACGGAGATAAAGGGACCTTTGAAATGTTGTTCACATTCTGTTTGGACTTCTGTGACCCATGTCACTTTCTGCTCAGTGGTTGATAGGTGTGCTCTGTCTCCTGTCAGCCTGTGAGTGACAGTGAGCAGAGGACAGGAGGTATGGATAGGGCAAATAAGGGACAATGTTTTCCTGAATTCTGATGTGACATAGTTAGACCAGCTCTTGGAGCCAGAGTGGCTGGAGCCATTCAGGGTTCCAGCATAGGGGACAAAATGGCACCCTATACCAGATTTGGCTTTGCAGGGGTAGGTTGTCTAGAAAGCCCATGATGACTGTTTTCTGGAGTCAGGAACAGACTAAAAACACTTTAGGCTGGGGTTTGGCCTAGAGCTGTATGCCCCAAACCAGTGAGAGGGTTATCTTGCTGTGTGCAGGGCCCTCTGAAATCTTGTTGAATCTCAGAACTTTCTAGGACGCACAATGACCTTCAGAGGACCAAGGCTCTGGTCTTGGACTTGGGCTTGTGTTCTGAGTGGAACAGGATTCTTCCGTACCACCTTAACAGTCTATTCAGAATCCAGCCACTTTTTACCACCTCAATGTCACCACTCGAGTCCAAGCCACCACCCTCTTTTGCCTGGATCTTTGTAGTAGCCCTCTGAGCATGCCAATTTTCTGGCTAAGATTCTCTAGTTGCTCTCCATCTTTCTCAGGTTAGAAGCGAAATCTTAGGCTGGGGGTGTAGCTCCGTGCTGGAGCACTTGCCTAGCATATACGAGGCCCCCGGTTTAATCCCCAACACCTCTATGGTGGTCCTCAAGTTCCTGCATAATCCGGTCTCCCAGACCTGCTTGACATTTTCTCCTACAAACCCTCCTTCACCCTCTCCATTCCGGCCACACTGGCCTCCTGGCTGTTCTTTTATTTTTGGCGGGTATTACTCATACAGAATAGTTGATTTCATTTTGGCATATTCATACACGCGTAAAACATACTTTGATCTGTTCCACGCCCTTTACCCTCCTCGCCTTTCCCTCTCCTGTTTTCCCTTCCTCTTCTCTAATAGTCCCCTTCTACTTTTATGTTCTCTCAGTCTCTCTCTCTCCCACAAATGAGAGAAAACTTGATATTTCTCTGAGTCTGTCTTATTTCACTTAACATAGTGATCTCCAGTTCCATCCATTTTCCTACACATGACACAGTGTCATTCTTCTTCTTCATTTTTTTTTCTTTTTGTGGGTACCAGGGATCAAACTCAGGACCTCGCGCGCTGGCAGGCGCCCGTGCCTCTGAGCGATAGCACCAGCCCTTTTTTCTTATGTGGGTATTGGGAGTGGAACTCGGGCCCTCGCGCTTGCCAGGCAGGTGCTTATGCTGCTGAGCCATCTCACTGGCCCATGTCATTCTTCTTTATCCTGAATAATACTCCACCAATCTTTAAGCTCTTATATTTGTGCATTATATTTGCCCCTTGCCTGGAATGCTTCTCCTGGTGTATCAGGCAGGGACCTGGGAGGCAGTGACCATGGCCACTGGAAAGCCACACCACAGAGCTGTGGCTTTTTGGTAGAGGCATGGGGCCAATCCATGAAGACACTGGACAGAGAGAGCTGAAGAAGAAACACTCTAATCGCACCTTCCTGTCCCTTCTCGTCTACTTGCAGGTGTCTCCCACTGGTCGAACCTACCCCGCAGCCAGAGGGCAAGGGAACCTACTGATGCAGCCCACACAGGTCAGCCTACTGGGGCACAACGTTGGGTGGAAAAGGATGGAGAAGGTCTGAGGGAGCAAATAGAAAATGCCCAGAATAACTGGATATGTTTGTAGTGGGCTCCTTCACTTCCTTCAGATCTCCACCAAGATGTCACCTTCTCAGTGAGGCCTTCTCTAGCCACCATTTCTAAAATTTCCACACCCAGCCCCCACACCCCGTATCCTCCTTCCATGCTGTGTATTTTCTTTATAGCACTTGATACTACCTGACTGATAACCAATTTATTTATCTTACCTATTGTCTGCTCTCCAGAATGGGAGCTCCAAGAAGGCAAGGACTTTGTTCTGTTCACTGCTACTGTCAGTGCCTAGAACTCTTGGCATTTAATAGGCACTCAATAAATGGTAACTGAATAAATGATTGAAAGGATGAGCTCTCCAGGGCCACCCTTGCTCTTAGGTTGGTGCAGGTGTCCCACTGTTACTCATATTTGCTGTCCTCAGTTTCCTCCAAAGTGGCCTAACTGCTACCATATTTTCAGGTCTGAGGTGGAGAAGCCTTTGCTGCCCTGGTATTAAAACTTGCAGGACAGTTTTAACTGGAGTCTTACAAAAATTGTTGCTGCACTGATTGGTACATGCTGAGCTTCACGTGTTATTTAAGTTGTCATCAGCAGCAATGAGTACATTCATAATTATGGGGGCATCTGCCCTTCCAAGTGGTACTTCCGTACCTCCAAGATGGTCATACTTGCTAGTGTTCTTTCCAAATTAGGAGGTTCAAGAGCCACTTCCTTCAGGCTCAAGGGCAGGGAAGCTGTGAACCAGGTCCCCTGGCAACAGTGTTGGTGGACAGGGATAGGTCAAATCCAGATAAGCAAAACAGATTTTAATTCCTAGAATATTGTAGTTGTCTTATGATACAAGTAACATATGAAGATATTCTCATTGCAAAAAAACCTTCAGGTTACAATCCAGTAACCATTGAAATCCTCTCCCTTGGCCCACTCAGCTCCCTGAGGTAACCACTATTCCAAATATAAAACACCCACCCTCTTCCACATCTTTTTCTGTGTTTACATAGTTTGGTTTTATGTGCTTTAAAAAACAAATGGTATTGCACTAAATACAGTGATCTGCAACTTGCTTTTTTCACTAAACAATATGTCTTAGAAACCTTCCCATGTTAGGACATATGGAGCTAACTCATTTTTCTCCTAAGTAATTAAACTTTTTAGTTTGTGATCATTGTAGATGCACATGGTGTCTGTATCAGTCCAGGTTTACTAGAGAAAAAGATATAACACAAGATATACAAATGTATAAGAAATTACAAGATTGGCTTATGATGGTCAGCCACAGAGTTGGATGAGGAAGTGTGCAGAGGGTGTCTGCACACTGGAGACTGAAGGATTCAGTCCAAGGTCTGGAGCTCACTGCAGTGTTCCATGCAAGTCCGTATCAGGAGGCTGATGGGTCTGCGATGGAAGGCTGAAGAGTCTACGCTGGAAGGCTGAAGAAGAGTCTACGCAGGAAGGCTGAAGGATCTGAGGTGGAAGCTTAAGAGTCTGCACTAGAAGCCAGGAGATGATGTCTGAGGTGAAGGTGAAGACTGGAGCTCCTCCGAAGAACAGAAGCGAGTCCGTCCTTCCTCACTTCCCCGTTATGCTGTCCAGGCGATGAGCCGCCCTTGGGTGGGTCCTCTACACCATAGGGTGTAGAATTGCTGAGCTGATTTAGTTAAGTTTCTAAACTTCTCAAATTGACACAACCAATCAACCATTACAATCCACCCCTTGTCAACTTGGCAGCCAGACACATTTCTTTGAACCAGTCTTCAGATACAAAGACATGCTTATAATTACGCCTAATATGTTATAACTATCCTATGTACAAACAGAAGTGCAGTAATTCCCTTGCCATAATAGAAGATAAGTTTTCTTTGGGTGATGCTTACTCTTATCATTTCATAATTTGACCATTATAATGCAGGTTTAACAATCCTTAAGAACCAGTATTAAGTCTATCAACATTATATTACATTAGAAACACAATAGGAGAAATAGTATAACTACAATCCTCTTTTCTGTAGCTGATCACAGGGTTGTAGCTGGTATTTAGAACTACCTTCTTCCACTACCCATTCTGTATTTCCTTGGCCTTCAGAAAGCACCTCAGCAGATCTTCGTTCTTTCCCTGGTGGAGACCCGTACCTTCATTCCTGAACCTCTGGACCATTTGTCATTCTGCCTGGATCAGGTTGTTGCAGTTTCCCATTGACTTTTTCTTGGGCCCACTCTGCTCCCTCCTTGCAGTTTTCCTCAGATGATCCACGTTCCTGGCTTCTCCAAACTTCCAGGGTCTCCTCTGCACTTGGCTTCACACTCACAGCTTTACACACTGCCTGGCCTCCAAGACCTTCTTCTAATATCTGGGTGGAAGCCTTCCTGTCCCCACAACTCTTGCATTCTGCATGCACCTAAAACCAGCACCACATGGATGATGCCAAGGTCTGCTGCTAGCTGGAGCAGTAGCCAGGCTTCCTTCTCTCTTGGCTATAGGGGTCAAGTGCCTGGATCACTGAGCACTCTGAATCCAATTCTGAGGAACAAATTCTCTATGCTGCCACCATTCTGAAACATGGTGCTCTGTGGCTTTCTTCTCAAAGCAAAGTCTTTCACTTTTGCAATTTTGAGGCTGCAAAGGGTGGAGTTCTGCTGCTTCTTGTCATGCCCTCAGGCCATCTTTTCTATTCTACTGTTCCTTCTCAGCAATCAAGATCTCTGCTCTATCTTTGCAGTCCACAGCTTTACTGGAGCTTCCTTTCTGGCCAAATTCACAATGTTTTAAATCATTCTGCTGCACTCTTTGCTCTTAATTCTCAACATAGATCTGGCTAAAAGCCACCAAGAGTAGCCATGCCACTGCCTCAACATTTGACTGCCTTGAAATTTCTTCCACAAGATTAATTAGTCCACTGCCCTTAATCTTAGTCTCAGGCAAAGTCTCTGGACACGAGCAAAATGCAGATAAACTTTCTAAGCTATAACGCACATCATGTGGAGTCCCGCAGCCAACGTAGTCCTTCCCAGCAGAAACCTCCTAAGCCTGGTCTTTGCCAGCAGGATTTCTATCAGCCTTCTGATCTTCTGAGCTCTGACTTCAATCTCCCATACAGTACAGTCTAAGGCCTTCCAGTGCTACTTTTTCAGCTAGCATATCCAAACCTTTCCACACTCTTCCCACAAGCCATTCCCAAAGGCTCCTGAACCACATGGTCAGGTACAGTCACAGCAGTGACCTCACTTCTCTGGTACCAAATTTGTTCCATTCCTGGTATTAGTAATTTGCGAAAGTCATGCTAGAGGTTTGCCCATTGTATTGATCTAACTTAATTATTTCCAAATGCAGTCAGTTCTTTCAACAGTATTTATTACCTAGTCCAGCCTTTCACCACTGGCTTGTAAACTGCCACTTTTCTTTAACATCTTTATGTGAGTTGGTTTAGAGCCTTTCTGTTCTCTTTTACTCACTTACTTGTCTACTTCTGTATCAATACCACACTCTATTAGTCACTATAGATGTAATACTTTGTATAATGTCATCCTTCACGATCCCTTTTCCCCAAAGTTGTCCTAGCTCCACTTATACATACAATCTTTTTATATGGATTTTTGAATCAGTTTGTCAGGTTCAATGAAAAATTCCTGTGGAGATTTGATTGGAATGGCAATGAGTTTATAGAATAATTTAAGGGGAAGTGATGTCTTTTTTTCCTATCTCCATGCAACATTTTTTCCTTCACAAAGACCACTGGAGCTTGCATAAAAGATGTTCAGGGCTAAAGAGCCCATGCGACCCAGATCTCTCTCTCTCTCTCTCTTTCTCTCTCTCTCTCTCTCTCTCTCACACACACACACACACACACACACACACACACACAGGTGCACGTGTTTGCATCTATGTATTCATGAAAGCCTGAACTTCAGCCTCCAAAAGTGAATGGTATAAACACAGACTCCGGATAGTCAGTCTGTTGCTCAGAGATACTCCCAAGGTAGGGGCAATGCTTCCTTTTCCTAATCAGAAATACACAAACAAAAAGATGGACGACAAAGCAGCATGTGGTAACACTGGGAGTTGTGCTTTTTTATAGGGAGCACCCAGGATAACAGAAAATCATGACATGTGGTGGAAGATGGGAAGCACCAGGAATTAGGAATGGTCCCTGATTCATGCCAGTACCTATGGGTTGGGGTCTTGAGGAGCTACAAACAATCCACCCAAAGCAGGGTACACTCACTCACTGCGTCCATCTCTACAGAGGAAGACAGGCTGGGCTGGGCTGGTAGTTGGGCCTATGAGTCTGATGCTCTGGATAGACCAAAGTGTGGGTTCTGGAGTACATCCGACAGCAGGTACTCACAGGTCTTGGTGCCTGGCAATAGGGTGAGCCTGCCAGAGCAACTTGACTTTCCCATTCAGGTGCTCCAACAAACTTTAGGCCGCAAAATCCACTCAGTAGTGTGAGGCAGCCATGGAGTTTGGCTAGAGGCCGCTAGACTTTTCCCAAGGGGGTAACAGAGGCTGGTTTAGAGCTTCTTTGTCATGTACAAATGCTGTCTGGGCAAGCCACTCTGCCCTCACCCGTGTTCCAGTCAGCTGACAGGATGGACGCTGCCCTCCGATGGCTGTGTTCTCCTCCCCTAAAGGTCATGGTCTCCGAAGCAGGGGTACAGCCTGAGCTACCTGCACTGCTGGTGCCAGCACTCATACAGAAGGCAAAATAGATGGCACTAAAGACCAGAGGAGAGGTACAAAGTGCTGCATGGGATTTACTTGCCCCATTTTTATCTATCATTTGGCCCTTCCGGTCCCCAGCTCTGTACCTCCTTTTCTCTCCTTTTCCTGACTCTAGTCAGGACCCTCTTGGGCCTTCCAAGCGCCCTCAGGCAGCCCTCCTCCAATCTGCGTTCCTGGTGCATCTTCCTAATGCACAGATCCCATCACTGTCCTCTGCTCCATAACCTAATGCATCTTTACAAAATCAAGCCCAGTGCCTGCCCGCTTTTCTTCTTCAATGCCATGTAGAGCTTTTCTTGTTTCTCTAAACTGTTAAATATTTAGGGCAGAGCTGAACTTTCAAGGTCCTCTATGATGTGGTCCAGTCTACCCTTACTGCTTGTATGTTGTGCGGGAGGTTTGGTGGACAATGCGGTTTGATGCTGTGGAAAGCCACCTTGAATTTAGGAGTCACAGATGCCTGGGTAATCTGGGTCCCCACTCCACCCCCTTGCTCCTTAGCTGCGCCATCCTGGCCCTCACCGCACCTTTCTCTCGCGCTCAGCTGCACTCCAGCCCTCTTCGGCAGTATATAAAACTACGCCCGTCCCAGGTCCCTGCGGACCGTAGAGGTGAGTGGGGCGTCTACAGCCGGAAGCTCCCAGGATGCTGGGTTTCAGACAGAGCAAGGGTACTGGCGGGCAGAGCGGGGGCTGTAGTCGGTATCGGTCCCCCGCGGGCTGCTTTTCGTGAGCAGAGCAGCTCGGGGCGTCTTGGCCCGCCACCAGGCGCGTGCGGAGGCGGCGAGCCCGCGCGGGCGGACGGTGCGGGCTCAGCAGGCGCAATGAGTCACAGTCCCTCTGCACCTCCGGAACACTGGGCTGCTCGGCAGCGGCACCGCCCCCGCCCGCGCTCCTCCCGGGCCAGCGGAGCGGCGGCGCCAGCGGCTTGCAGAGCGGCAGAGGGCGCTGCAGTGCAGCTGCGCGGCTGCCAGGCCCTGTGCTCCGGCAGCCAACGCCCGAGCTGCCTCTGGCTGGAGGTACAGATGCCCTGGGGCCCAGGGGCCCAGAGGTCCGGGGCGGGGGCGGGGCAAAATGAATGTCGGTAGTCCGGTGGGCTTTGTTTTTAACACAGAAACGAAATGTATTTCAAGATGAGTAGTTCCTGCAGAGCGATGGTCCCCAGAGGGCCCCTCCTGAGGAGTACCCCTCTGGCTCTTCCCAAGCTTGCTTTCTCCCTCCCTTCCTTCCTTCCTTTCTTCCTTTCTTTCTCTCTTTTTTTCTTTCTTTCTTTCTTTCAACTGGGAATTGAATCCAGGGCCTTCACACTGAAGTTTGTCCCCAGGTCCCTCCCCCTTTATTTTTGAGACCAGGTCCTTTAAATTGCCCAGATGAGACTTGAACTTGCGTTGCTACTGCCTTGTCCTCCTAGAGTGCTGGGATAAAGGCACGTACCACCCGAACTTGTCATCAAGCTCTTGAGCAGGGATGTCTTAAGTTCGTGGCTCCTCCACTCTCCTGGGAGAAGTTCCTGAAAAGATGGATCACCCCTTTCCAAAATGGATCTGCCCAGCCCTTGGCCTTCTGTCCTCTAGCCTCTCTCACAAGAGATGATGAATGTGACAGAGATTTGAGCTGACTGCAGTGTGGGACAGGAAAAAGTGCTCTAACAGTGGGAGGACCAAAGCGTCAGTGGCAGCTTTGTCTTGAGATTGCTGTGTGACCTTGGTCATTTCATTATTTATTCACTGCGTCCACAAGGTGTTGGGGGGGGGACCAAACCCATGAACAATTACACTGACCATAAAACAGGCCACACACCTAGGTGATCCAAAAATACTTGCTCAGTAAAAAAAAAAACAGTGATTTAAAATAAGGCAGAGATTGTTTGGTCACTGATGCATTCCAAGGGCCTAGAACAGTGCCTGACATGCAGTAAGTGCTCAGTCACTTATTGATGAATGATAGAGAAATGCACTGAGTGTTTTGTGGGCACAGAGGCAGGCATCCGACATCTTCAGAATACACAATGAAGTGGACATTACCTGGGCAGACTGGGTCAGATAGAAGGTGATATAGACAGAGGCAACAGTCTCACTTCTCCAGCCCTCAGTTCCCTCCTGTAAGAAGAAAGGGTAGGGTTGAATCCATAATCACTCAGATTCTTCTAGAAATAAGATTCTTTGCTTCCGGAAATGAACCCACTTACCCAGGTTAGGACCTGACCAGTGCTAGTTATGTCATCACATGGCAGAAAGGGGGGAGAGGGGGAGAGAGCACCAGCTCTCTGTCTGGTGTTCCTTTTTTTTTTTTCCAGTTCTAGGGACCAAACCCAGGAACATTCTACCACGGAACTGAATCCCCAGCCCCCCCTTTTTTTTGTGGGTACCGGGGGGTTGACCTCAGGACCTCGTGCGCCAGCAGGCGCCCGTGCCACTGAGCGATATCACCAGCCCCTTTTTCGTATATGGGTTCCGGGAGTCGAACTCGGGTCCTCGCGCTTGCCAGGCAGGCGTTTACGCCGCTGAGCCATCTCACCGGCCCCCAGCCCCCTTTTTAAAGACAGGGTCTTACTAAGTTGCCCAGGCGTGGCTTGGACTTGTGATCCTCTTGCCTCAGCCTTCCAAAATGCTGGAATTACTGATGTGTGCCACCACGCTCGGTTTGGGTGTCCCTTCTTATAACAGAACTAATCCTATCATGAGGGCTCTACCCTCATGACCAAAGCACCTCCCAATGCCATCACACTGGGGATTAGGTCTTTCAGCGTAAGAATTTGGAGGGGACACAGAGGCACAGACATACTGAGAAATCCCATCTGGTTTTCACAGCTTCCCCCAGCCCTTTTATTATCTGCCGCTTAACTTGATTGCTACTTTTTGATACTACATGCTGTCTCAGTCCCCCAACTCCGCGACTTGACCTGCCACACCTTGCACCCAACTGCTTGTTGCATTCCAGCCTGGAGATGGTACCTTGGGCACCAGCTTGGCCCAGAGGGAAAGTCAAACTTGGCGGCCTGTTTCCTTTTTCTTTTTTTCTTTTTTTTAATTTTAATGAGAAAAAAAGAGAACAAAATTTCAAAACAAGATAATAGGAAGGTAACAATGGTTAATACATTGCATATTGTTATCTTTAGTTACTCAGAGTACAAGATATCGGCATTCAATTGTCCAAACAATATTAGCACAAACCTTTCTTTTCAACGAACTAAGAGAAATTAGTAGTGTAACTATCTTAACTATCTTATATACATATATATGTATATGTATATCTCTCTATATATTTTTTTTTGCTTTTCCCTTCCTTCTTTTCTCCATTCCCCCATCCCAGTTTCTCCTTCCTTTTGAACAGTTTCTTCCCATTTTACAATATCTATTGTACATTTTGGATCTTATTTACTCTTTCAGCTTCTCACACTATGGAGACAATACAATGTTTACACATGTGCGTCTGGTTTATTTCACTTATGAATATGGTCTCGAGTTGCATCCATTTACCTATAAAAGTCTCCAGTTTATCCTTCTTTGTGGCTGAGTAGTACTCCATTGTGTAAGAAGACCACTGGGGCCGGTGAGATAGCTCAGTGGCATAAGTGCCTGCCTGGCAAGTGCGAGGTCCTGAGTTCGACTCCTGGTACCCACATAAAGGAAAAAAAGGGCCGGTGATATTGCTCAGCGGCACAAGTGCCTGCAGGCAAGCGCGAGGTCCTGAGTTCGACTCCCGGTACCCATATTAAAAAAAAGAAAAAGAAAAAAAAGAAGACCACATCTTTTTTATTCATTGCTCAGTTGTTGGGCATTTGGGTTGTTTCCAAGATCTAGCTATTACAAGTTATGCTGCTATAAACATGGGTGAATATATATCGCTGTGGTACGATGCTTTTAATTCTTCTGGGAATATACTCAGAAGGGGAATAGCTGGGTCAAATGGGACCTCCAATCCTAGTTTTTTGAGGAATCTCCACCCTGATTTCCACAGTGGTTGCACCAGTCAACACTCCCACCAACAGTGGAGAAGAGTTCCTTTTTCCCCACAGCCCTGCCAGCATTTGTTATTGCTTGATTTCTTGATAATAGCCATTCTTTCTGGGGTGAGATGGAATCTTAGTGTCGTTTTAACTTGCATCTCTAGAATGACCATTGATGTTAAACATTTTTTCACATATGTATATGCTGTTTGTATTCCTTCATCTGAGAAGTGTGTGTTCATCTCAGATGCCCATTTTTGGAGTGGGTCTTTAATTTGGGAGGTCTGATTTTTTTGAGTTCTTTATATGTTCTTGATAGTAATCCTTTATCTGAGGATAAGCTGGCAAATATTTTTTCCCACATTGTGGGTTGTCTCTTCACTCTGTTGGTGGTTTCTCTTGCTGTGCAAAAGCTTTTTAATAAGGTGAGATCCCAGTTGTTGATTTTTTGTGATAGCTCCTGTGCCATTGGGGTTTTATTCATAAAGTCTTTGCCTACACCAATGTCTTCAAGAGTTTTACCAATTCTGTCTCCCAGCAGATTTAATGTTTCTGTTTTAATATTTAGATCTTTGATCCATTTTGAATTTAGTTTAGTGCATGATGAAAGATATGGTTCTAATTTTAATCTTTGGCATGTGTGGAGCCAGTTTTTCCAGCACCATTTATTAAAGAGGTTATCTTTCTTCCAGTGAATGTGTTTGGCACCTTTGTCAAGGATAAGGTGGCTTAGTATGTCTGGGGTTGTTTTTGCATTTTCTAATCTGTTCCATTGATCTTTGGGTCTGTTTTTTTGCCAGTCCCATACTGTTTTTATCACAGTAGCTTCATAGTATAATTTCAAGTCAGGGATTGTGATGCCCCCTGCCTTGCCTTTGTTGCCCAGAATTGCTTTTGCTATTCTAGGTCTCTTCTATTTCTAAATGAATTTGAGGATTGTTTTCTCCAATTCTGTGAGAGATATGCTGTTGGAATTTTGATCGGAATTGCATTATATCTGTATAACAATTTTGGAAGTATGGCCATTTTCACTATATTGGTTCTTCCTATCCAAGAACAAGGGATATCTTTCCATTTTCTGATATCCTCTTCAATCTCCTTTTTCAGAGTACTGTAGTTTTCAGTGTAGAGGTCTTTTACATCCTTTGTAGATTGATTCCTAGGTATTTCATTTTTTGGATGCTATTGTGAAAGGTGTTGTGCCCCTAATTTCTCTCTCAATGAGTCTGTTATTCGTGTACAGGAAGGCTATTGATTTTTGAGTGTTGACTGTGTATCCAGCTACACTACAAATTTGCTTATTAAATCTAGCAATTTTTTAGTGGAGTTTTTGGGGTCTTCTATGTAGAGTATCATGTCATCTGCAAATAATGATAATTTTACTTCTTCCTTTCATATCCTTATTCCTTTTACTCTTTCTCTTGTCTAATTGCTCTGGCTAAAGTTTCCAGGACTATGTTGAATAAGAGTGAAAACAGTGGACATCCTTATCTTGTTCCTGATTTTAGAGAGAAAGCTTTCAGTTTTTGTCCATTTAGTATGATGTTGGCTGTTGGTTTGTCATAGATGGCTTTTATCAGATTGAGATAAAGACCTTCTATTCCAATTTTCTGTAAGGTTTTTATCATGAATGGGTGCTGGACTTTGTCAAAAGCTTTTTCTGCATCTATTGAGATGATCATATGATTTTTGCCCTTGGCTCTGTTAATATGGTGTATTACATTTATTGATTTACATATGTTGAACCATCCCTGTATCCCTAGGATGAATCCAACTTGGTTATGGTGTATAATCTTCTTGATGATTTGCTGCATTCTGTTTGCCAGTATCTTATTGAGGATTTTTGCATCTATGTTCATTAGGGAGATTGGCCTGTCGTTCTCTTTCTTGGTTGGGTCCTTCTCCGGTTTTGGTATCAGGGTAATGCTTGCTTCCAGGAATGAATTTGGGAGTATTACTTCCCTTTCAATTTCATTAAAGAGTTTGAGAAGTAGTGGTGTTAGGTCTTCTCTAAATTTCTTGTAGAGTTCAGCAATGAATCCACCAGGGCTTGGGCTTTTCTTTGTTGGGAGGTTTTTAATTACATCTTCGATTTCATTGATTGATATTGGTTTATTTAGGATTTTTATATCTTCTTGAGTGAGCTTTGGTAATTCACATGTATCTAGGAATCTGTCCATTTCTTCTGCATTTTCCATCTTATTAGAATACAAATTTTCAAAATAGGTATAGATGATCTGGATTTCTGCAGGGTCCATTGTGATATCACCCTTTTCATTCTTAATTGCATGGATTTGAGTCTTTTGTTTCCTTTTTTTAATAAGGTTGGATAAGAGTTTGTCAAGTTTATTTAATCTTTCAAAGAACCAACTCTTTGATTCATTGATTCTTTGTATTTTTTTTTAATATGCGGGTACCGGGAGTTGAACTCAGGACCTCTCGCTTGCCAGGCAGGCGCTTATGCCGCTGAGCTATATCACCAGCCCTTTGAATTGTTTTTTTTTAGTCTCCAATGCATTAATTTCTGCTCTGATCTTTATAATTTCCTCCCTTGTATGAGCTTTTGGCTTAGCCTGCTCTTCTTTTTCTGGAAGTTTGAGGTTCACCATTAAGTTTATTTGTGCTTGCTCTGTTTTCCTGATATGGGTATTTACTGCTATAAATTTCCCTCTTAGGACTGCTTTCATTTTGTCCCATAAGTTCTGGTTTGTTGTACTGTCATTATCATTCAATTGTAGAAACTGTCTAATTTCTTCTTTAATTTCATCTGTGACCCATTGGTTGTTCAGGAGGGTGCTATTTAATTTCCATGTGTTTAGGAAGTTCTTGTGGTTTCTTTTGCCATTGATTTCCAATTTCGTTGCACTGTGGTCTGATAATATGCATGGGATAATTTCAATTCCTTTGCATGGCTTCCTGTTTCCTTAGTCATATATTTCTAGGACTACTTTCTAGATCTTGTTTTCATAAGTTAATACAAAATTCCTGGAGGGCAGGACTGTCTGTATCTTATTTCTCTCTTTATCCTTGGCAATCATTCATTTCTCAAAGGCTAAGTGTCCATTCTCCACCAGGCCTGATACTGGGTCCAGGGTTGCAGAAGGAAGGCAAAGATGGCCTGTATATTTTACTAGATTCAGAGCAACAGGGAAGTCCAGTAACATGAGATCGGCAAATTGATTTGGGGCCTAGGCCAGTGGAAATATTTGTGAAAATGGTTGGCAAGAGGCAGGGCCCGCCTATGCCTAGAGCAGATAAGGACAGAAATCAGCTGGTGGATGATGAAAGCTGACTTCAGGAGACATGGGGAGAAGTGAAGAAGGAGATGGAGCATTGTCTGCTTTTTGCAGAAATGAGTGCGTGGAAGGGGAAGTAGCAATTATGGTCCTGATGAAAACAGTATTTCCACTTGTTACCTGAAACAATAGGATCTGGGAGTGTAGTTCTGAGAAGTGGGTGATGTCATGGGAATGATACTAAACTAAACTTCTAGCCCCCACATTCCACAACCCTTTGACCCAGGATTTGGTCACAGCCCTGCCTTTTGCTCACTGCCAGACTCCGGCTGAGTCCATTTCCCTGGCCCAGCCTCGGTTCCTTTCTCTCTGACATGCAGGCGTGGAGAGGGCTGATCTGTGAGGAGCTTGAGCTCAGGAACTGCCTGCTTCCTCTGAGCTCTAGACATTCCTGATGTGTGACAAGAGCAGAAGCACAGATCAAGAAGGTTCTACTGGAAGTTGAGACTCTCTCTAGTCAGCGAGGCTAGGGAGGAGGCTGTGGTAGTAGTGTCCATGGGAGTAGAGTAGGAGAGGGCCTGAGGCAGGGCCTGATGAGTTGGTGAGCTGTTTGGGAGGAAATGGAACTGACAGATGATGGAACTGAAGGAGGAGGAGGCACCAAAGAGGATGGAGGTTTTGCTTCACCCCAGGAAGCCTGAGTGAGGAATCTTGGGACTCAGGCCTGGCCTGCCAGCAAACTGCTATGTGGCTTTAGGCATGTCCTTGCCCCTTTCTGGGCCTCACTTGCCAAAAGTACACAGTAAAGGGATGGCCCCTTCCCTAACCTATGACAACTACAACAAGTTAGGGAGGACTTCAGGTTTCCAAATTCCTCTTTTGTTTGTTAGAATTTTGTAGGAAATTTCCAGGCTCTTAAATGGGAAGCCTGGGGCCATGGTAGATGCTGTAACTGTAGTGGCTGGGGGAAGCACGTGGGGCCACAAGTGGGGTACCAGGAGAGGATTTGGGGACTCTCATGAGGTGACAGCCAAAGATGGGCAGACCATGAAAAGAAGACCTGGCCTTGGCAGTATTGTAAAGGAGACATTTAAAGATCCCAGGTCCCAAAAATATCCAAATGGTATGGCATTGTGCATGGTGTCAGAGGGATGGGGGTGTAGCTCAGTAGTAAAATGCTTGCCCAGCATGCAGGAGGCCCTGAGTTCAATCCCCAACAGAAAGAAAGAAAGAAAGAAAGAAAGAAAGAAAGAAAGAAGAGAGAGAGAGAGGGAGAGAAAGAGAGAAGGAAAGAAAGAGAGAGGGAGAGAGAAAGACCTCCCATTTTTACATACAGTATTAGGAGAACTTTGCTGGAAGTAGGTCTTGACCCTAGAATTTGGATAAATGAGCTCTGAACCCTGATCTATTGAAGCCTTTTTCATAGATAATAATTCTTTTTTTGTGTGTGTGGGTACCGAGGGGTTGACCTCAGGACCTCGTGTGCCAACAGGCGCCCGTGCTGCTGAGCGATATCACCGGCCCTTTTTCGTATGTGGGTTCCGGGAGTCGAACTCGGGCCCTCGCGCTTGCAAGGCAGGTGCTTACGCCGCTGAGCCATCTCACCGGCCCTATAGATAATAATTCTTAACGAACATCTCCAATGTCCTCCAGCTGGATCTAAGCACATTATCTGTGGTCATTAACTCATTTCATCCTCACAGACACCCATATTTTACTGAAGAGGAGACAAGCACAGAGAGGCTAAGTAGGGTGTCCATATCACACAGCAGATGGGCAGAGGACCAGACAAACCTGCCTGCAGAGCATTAAATATAGTGCTGTCACAGTCTGTGCCTGTCACCAGTAGAATTGCAACTATTTTCAAGTCATATTACAGTTGTTGCAAGTATCTCAAAAAATCATTTATGCTCATCACTATGTACTTCAGAAGTACAGCAGTCATTTGACCCGCTGCTGGATCTTGTTATACTGAATGGATTAATCAAGAAACACCTATGGCTGTATTGTAAATTGCATTTCAGTATTCGGTAATCAGTCTCCTTTGTAATACTGGGTAATCTAATGAATTGAAACTCATCTTTGTCTGAGAAAGGGTTGATCTGCAGCACAGGTCCGCAGGGAAGGTGGGGCATGGCAGGCCTTGGAAGGCTCTCCCGAGGGAGGGTAGTGGTGCATGCACATTTCCGCGCCAGGCACCTCACCTTGCACCCACCCCCGCCCTCATGACTCCAGGAACTAGCACTGATTCTCCCACTAGATCGATGGTGAGGCCGGGCTGGCCAGGAGGGGACCCTCAGCTATAGTCACCAGCCAGTGGCCAAGCTAGGATGTGCATCTGGGTCTGTCTGAGCAGAGTGCAGTCTGTAGCCGTCGCAGAGCTCTGTCTTCTCTGGAAGATGAGTGCTGCCCTTACAGACAGCTCCCTTGAATACAAATGACCCACTTAGGGTGAAGGGCACCTGAATGGACACTAGGTGACACCACTTTTTTCCCCCTGGCTGTAGTTCTTTGCTTTTTTTTTTTTTTACTTTTATTAGTACATGTTTGCAGTACATAATGATTACATTCAGTATAGGGAATTGGTACATGTACATAACCCATCTCAATTCTTTTCTTCTCCTTCCCTCTACCCCCTTTTATTGTGTCAGCATCAGATTCATTTATTTATCTTATAAGATCATATAAAGTTATCATATATATGGATTAAAAGCCAGACTAATAGACTAAAAAACATATAAAACACATAAGACAATTGTACTAAGTCAAGGTACACTTTTGGATACATTGTGCTAGGGTACATAAGCCTTTTCTCTCTTTTTTTTCCTATTATCTGTCTTTTACTTTGTACTTCATATTAAGTTTTTCATATAAAAGAAACCATGCAATATTTAAGCTTATGAGTCTGATTTACTTCATTTAACGTTATGCTTTCAAGGTGCATCCATTTCCCTACAAATGACTCAAGTTTATCCTTCTTTATGGCAGAGTAGTACTCCATTGTGTATAAATACCACATTTTCTTTATCCATTCATCTGTTGATAGACATATAGGCTGTTTACAAGATTTAGCTGTTATGAATTGTGCTGCTATAAACATGGGTATGTATACATCACTGTGGTATGATTTTTTTTTTTTTAATGTGGGTACCGGGAGTCGACCTCAAGGCCTCGCGCTTCCAGCAAGTGCTTGTGCCGCTGAGCAATATCACCGGCCCCTTTTTTTTCCTGTATGTGCGTTCCGGGAGTCGAACTCAGGACCTCACGCTTGCCAGGCAGGCTTTTATGCCGCTGAGCTATCTCACCGGCCCTGTGGTATGATTTTTTAATTCTTTTGGGAAGATACACAAAAGGCAAATAGCTGGGTCAAATGGAATTTCTATTTTTAGATTTTTGAGGAATCTCCATAGTGATTTCTATAGTGGTTGTGTCAGTTTACACTCCACCAACAATGAAGATAGGTTCCTTTCCTCCCCCACAGGCCTCACCCGGCATTTGTTACTGGTTTATTGCTCGAGGGTAGCCATTCTTTCTGGAGTAGGATGGAATCACAGTGTTGTTTTAATTTGCATTTCTTGAATAGCCAGGGATGTTGAATTTTTTCATGTATTTATTGGCTGTTTGTACTTCATCTGAGAAGTGTCTGTTGATTTCAGATACCCATTTTTGGATTGGGTCTTTATATTGGGGGGGTCTAATTTTTTTGAGTTCTTTATATATTCTAGATATTAGTTTTTTGTTTGAAAAATAGCTGGCAAACATTCTTTTCCCACCTTGTGTGTTGTCTCTTCACTCTTGTTGGTTTCCTTTGCTGTGCAGAAGACTTTTAATTTGATGTGATCCCATTTGTTGATTCTTGGTATTATTTCTTGCACAACTGAGGTTTTGTTCAGAATGTCTTTGCCTATACCTGTCTTCAAGAGTTTTAACTATGTTGTCTTCCAGCAGATTAAGTGTTCCTGTTCTAATGTTTAGAACTTTGATCCATTTTGATTTTAGTTTAATACATGGTGAGAGATATGGGCTTAGGTCAACTTTCAGCATGTGGATAGCCAGTTTTCCCAGCACCATTTGTTAAAGAGGCTATCTTTCCTCCAGCAAAAAGATTCGGCCCCTTTGTCAAAGATAACATAGCTGAGTGTGCCTGGAGTTCTTTCTCCATCCTATATTCTGTTCCATTGATCCTCAAGTCTGCTTTTTTGCCAATACCATGCTGTTTTTATCACTGTAGCTTTGTAGTGTAACTTGAAGTCTGGGATTGAGATGCCCTTGCCTTTCCCTTGTTAACCAGAATTGCTTTTGCTATTCTAGAGGTGACACCACTTTTTTAGTCCCAGTGCATCTCCAGACCTAGAGTATGAAGTGAAGGCCCTTTAAGATAGGAGGGAGCATTGGAGAGTGGTGCCAGATTGGATAGTTGGCAGCCAGCCACGTGCCTGAGTTTACATCCCATCTCTGCCACTTGCTGCTCGTGCACACTTGGACCCACTCTTAATGGCTTGATGCCTCAATTTCCTCAAGTATAAAATGAGGATAGTAATGATACCTCTTAAGGTAGTCCTGGGGAGTCCGTGAGATGATCCACACAAAGCCTTAAGCACCACACCTGGTGCTGTGGCATGAGCCATTGCCATTACATTTTCCCAAGACAGTGAGGCACAAGGGGACCCAAGGCTTCTAGAAGACCTTTGGGGAGATGCCTGACCCTTCCTCATAGCTGTTATCTGGGTCTCCCCTCCTGAATCCTGATGCGGTAAAACTGCAGAAACTGGCATTTAAATGTGTGGTTCACACCTCTGGCTGCATGTTAGAATCATCTGGCGAGCTTTTAAAATGGTAGTGCCCAGGCCTTACGCCAGACTAATGGAATCTGACACCAGGATTGTGGATTGAATAGAAATATTTTTCCAAAGCTCCTCAAGAGAGTCTAATGTGAGGACAGAACTGAGAACCTAAACCTCAAAAGGAAACAGGCAGTGTGCTGCTCTTTGGAGACAATGAGGAAGGAGGCAGAAACTTGGAGACCATGCCTTCATTCTGCAGACAGGGTGAAAAGGAACAGAAGCCCAGGTGTGCACAGGGAGAAGGAGGAGCTGGATCCTGCCGTAAGTGCTATGGGACAGCCACCAGGGCCACAGCCTAAGTGGGACTTGTGCAGAAGGAAATGGGTAAGGGCAAAATGAGGATGTGCTTGTAGCCTCCGTCTGCACCATGGAATGGCAAAATCCCTAGGAGCTGGTAGCCTTTCATGAGGAACACGGGACACAGTCTGTTCCTCCCTGTCCTTGGTACGCACACACTGTGGCTCCCGTCTGCCCACTCACACGCTCACACCCAGATGCCACTCCCACCCAACCCAGCAGAGCGTCCTCCCCAGATCTAAGTGAATTTTGGGTGGCAAGGGCAGGACAGCATGGGGTGAGGCACCGGATCCCCAGGGGTGCTGCCATTTGCTCTAACAGAAGACTGCAGCCACCTGGAACTGGGCGGGGCAGCAATGGTGATCTTTTCAGTGTGTCAAGAAAGGAAAGGATGGCCTAGGGAAGAGGAAGAAAGTGGCTTGCTCACAGTGACACAGGGACTCCTGGTCCAGTGCTCTTTGTCTCACATAACCTGAGCCGTTAGCCCAATTTGCCAGCATCAGGAAACTGGCCCACTTCCCACGACAGCCCTGTGGCTGTGACAGGTCTGTCGAGTCACCCAGCGGAGATTTTGAATCAGCTGCTCTGAGGGACCCTCACATAAGCCTCCATCTCTGAGTCTGGATCAAGACTGGAGGTGTGGGGTAGTTTGCTTTTGCATTTGTGCTGCCTTTCCCCCACTTTTTACTCTAGGATGCCTCTGGGCCAGGTGAGCGGTTCCTTGCTCCCCACCCCCACAGCGGAGACTATGACTTTAAGAGAGGACGAGTCAGAGCCACAGGGATCAGTTTCAAGCAGCCCTCAGAAGGCAAATCTGGATTGAATTTAGGAAGAAAAAGAAGGGGTTAGCTTTGGTCCTGCCTCCTTTCCCTTCTCTCATTTGCTCGTCCCTCTCCTGGCCTACGTCTGGAAATTCAGTTACTTGGCCAGAAGGTCCGAGCCCAGGGCTTCCCTCAGCAGCCTTGTCTTCTCACCTGATCCCTCCTCCAGCTGCGGAGCATACCCTTGCAGGACAGCTACGCAAGTGGCTGGAATGAGTAGGTACGTAGTCTGACATTTACACCTTCCTCTTGTCAAGGAGGCCTGGCGAGTGTACAACCCAGACCTGGTGGGAGGTGGGAAGGGGACTCCAGGGCCTCCAAGAACCTTGATAACTGAGGCAGGAAGGAGAAGGTGGGTAAGCTTTGGTGACCCCACCATCGTCTCTGTGTTTGGGCATCCATAGGCTCAGAGAGGCCTGGTCCGTGTAGCCTGGCCCACTGCTACCCTTGTGAGTTGCCTATCAACTAACTCCTGATGGGAGAGAGTTTGGGAGTGTGGAGCATTGAGCCAGCTGCTGCTGCTGCTGGAAGAATTGAGACCCAAGGTGGTGCTAGGAACCCCATGAGAAAAGCAGATGGCAGTATGTACAGCACTAGCCATTCGTCTCCGTCCATAACACCCTAGGCCTTAGTCTGTTTGAGTTGCATATAAAGTGGGCCAGGGGCCACTCAAGGTCTTCTTTTGTTTTTGTGGTACCGAGGGTCCAACGCAGGGCTTTATGCGTGCTAGGCAAGCGCTCTACCACTGAGCTACACTCCCAACCGCAAGGCTACTACCTAGCTGAAGGAAGGAAGCACGGAGGAAGAGGTAGAGAAGACAAACTAGGTTGGTGACATAGATTTGAAGAGAGCTTGGGGTTTCCATGAGCTCGAGGTTCAGGATTCATTAATGTACTTAATTATGTACTTATTAAACAAATATCTGTTAGATGTATCACTGGTGCATGTGTAGGTGGTGGTGGAAACTCAGTATGGAGTTCCTCTTGACCTCTTCCACAACTCTACTCCTCCCTTCCCTCTGCCCCCAGCTTGTTTGAGAAGGGAAGACACTTAGCTTTTAAGTGTGCCAGGTTATCTGATGAGGACATGGTAAATGCTGACATTATTGGCACTCGAGTGAGTACATCCCACTTAACAGCCTCTCTCTTGAAAGAGACTTGGGCCTGGGCCCCAAACATTAACTCAGCCAATGGGAAGGATTCTGAAGTTCAGGAACCTCCAGAAATCAACAAGTTCAGGCTGAATCTTTCCAGACCAAAGAGGCGGCTCAGCCTTCTCTGGACATTGAGAGTAGAGCCAGATCCCTGGTTAGGCCTTCAGTGTTATATTTGGACCAAGTAATGTTTGGATTTTTTAAAAACATCTGAAGACCATGTTCTTGGTGACTTAAGCCATTTGTCATAACTTGGGCAGGAGGCATGCTGGGATCTCAGCCACCTAGTCCATTGAGGAAGGGGTGGATTGGGACTATTGGCTCTTGGTTGGTCTTTAGGGTATGGAACACTTAGACATAGCACAAACGGGCTACTGTGTGTGTGGGCGTGTGTGTGTGTGTGTGTGTGTGTGTGTGTGTGTGTGATATAGCAGGTAGGCCCCCAGAAACAAGGCCTGGCAAAAGCAAGACAGGAGCTGGGTGTGGTGGCTCATGCCTGTAACCCCAGCTATGGGGGGGGCAACTTAGCAAGACCCTCTCTCAAAAAATAAAGGGCTAGAGATATAGCTTAGTTGTAGAGCGCTTTGCCTAGCATGCGTAAAGTCCTGGGTTCCATCCCCTGTACTGAAAAAAAAAAAAAAAAAGCAAGGCAGGGAGTCTAACCTTATCCGAGTAGGCCTGGGATTCAGATTCAGGACTGGACTCTTAGAAATGGCAGCCTGCATGAGGGCCCAGTGAATACAGCAAAAGAGCAATGAGCCTAGTGCCAGGGCCTGCTCACTTCTCACCGTGCTGGGGGACGCAGGGAGAAGATGGTTGAGCTGCATGACTTCAACTGACAGGGGTGGGCAGGACTGTCAGGGAATTCAGCACCCTACTTTTTTTTTTATTTTAAAGAAAAAAAATAAAACAAAAAAGAACAAAATTTCAAAACAACATAATAGGAGGGTAATAATTGTTAATACATTATGTATTGTTATCTTTAAATTAGTTACTCAGGGTACAAGTTTTCAGCATTCAGTTGTCCAAACATTACTGGCATAAACCTTTCTCTTCAATGAACTAAGCAAAATTAGTAGTGTATCTATCTTAACCATCTTATATATAAATACAATTTTTTTCTTTTCCCTTCTTTCTTTTCCCCCATTCCCCCATCCCAGACTCTCTTTCCTTTTGACCAGTTTCTTTCTGATTCATTATATCTATGTACATTTTGGATCTTATTTACTCTTTCAGTTTCTCACACTAGGGAGACAATACGATGTTTGCACATGTGCGTCCGGTTTATTTCACTTATGAGTATTTTCTCGAGTTGCATCCATTTACCTATAAAAGTCTCCAGTTTATCCTTCTTTATGGCTGAGTAGTACTCCATTGTATAAAAAGATCACACCTCTTTTATCCATTCCTCAGTTGGTGGGCATTTGGGTTGCTTCCAAGATCTGGCTATTACAAATTGTGCTGCTATAAACATGGGTGCACATATATCGCTGTGGTACGATGTTTTTAATTCTTCTGGGAAGATACCCAGAAGGGGAATAGCTGGGTCAAATGGGACCTCCAATCCTAGTTTTTTGAGGAATCTCTACACTGATTTCCACAGTGGCTGTACCAGTTGACATTCCCACCAACAGTGGAGAAGGGTTCCTTTTTCCCCACAGCCCCTCCAGCATTTGTTATTAGTTGATTTCTTGATAATAGCCATTCTTTCTGGGGTGAGATGGTATCTCAGTGTTGTTTTAATTTGCATCTCTTGCATGATTAGTGATGTTGCACATTTTTTTGTATATTTATTTGCCATTTGTATTTCTTCATCTGAGAAATGTGTATTCATCTCAGATGCCCATTTTTGGATCGGGTCTTTAAATTTGGGAGGTCTGATTTTTTTTGAGTTCTTTGTATGTTCTCGATAGTAATCCTTTGTCTGAGGAACAGCTGGCAAACATTTTTTTCCCACGTTGTGGGTTGTCTCTTCACTCTTGTTGGTGGTTTCTCTTGCTGTGTGAAAGCTTTTTAATAAGATGAGATCCAGTTGTTGATTCTTTGTGATAGTTCCTGTGCGATGGGGGTTTTATTCATAAAGTCTTTGCCTACACCAATGTCTTCAAGGGTTTTACCTATCCTACCTTCCAGCAGATTTAATGTTTCTGTTTTTAATATTTAGATCTCTGATCCATTTTGAATTTAGTTTAGTCAGCACCCTACTTAAAAACAAGCCCTCTTAGAGCATCTGTCTACCACTGAGCCCTGGGCATTTGGACTAGCACTCGGCTTATCTGAGTTTTTTTTTTTTTTTTTTTTTTTTCTGAGCCTGGAAAGGAGATGGGAAATAGTTTGTGATTTTCCAAGGCTATGGCAGTGACATTTTGCTAACTTCTCCTTGTCCACCCTTCCAGTCTCACTATGGCTCCTGCCTCCTCGTGAAAGGATATTACCAAGCTAAATCTTCCTGTTCTTGCAGGGAGGGCTGCTGCCCTTGCACGTTCCCTGCCCACCCTGGCCGGCCCTGGGAGCTCCTGTCATTCCTTTGCAGGATGAAGCAGCTCCCTCAAGCAAGTGGTTCAGCCATGTGGCTGAGGGTGCGGGCAGGAAAAGTGTGTGTGTGTGTGTGTGTGTGTGTGTGTGTGTGTGTCCAGAAGGTCACATGTCTGCCAGCACACTAGACAAAAAATAAGGAGCCTGGCCTTGCTGTCAAGGACGACTTCATGGAATAAGCTCAGTAAAGGTTGCTCCATCTCCCTTCTGAGGGCGCATTTTGCAAAACACGTTGTTCCCTCTCCATTTTTTCCGCAAGTCTGATTGTTTGAGGTGAGCAGATTTTGTGTACTATTTTTTTTTTAATGTGGGTACTGGGAGTCAACCTCAGGACCTCACGCTTGCCAGCAGGCACCCATACCGCTGAGCAATATCACCGGCCCTTTTTTTCCTTTATGTGGGTTCCGGGAGTCAAACTCAGGACCTTGTGCTTGCCAGGCAGGTGCTTATGCCACTGAGCTATCTCACCGGCCCATGTACTATTTTTTTAAAGTAGAGAAAGCCACCCCTTAAACCTAAAACTACACCGTAAACATAATCATAAAACACCCCTTAAACTTAAAGTAAGTCCAGTAAAAGGATCCAAGTGAATGAGGCTCTGCCCAATTAAGAATGCCCTTAATTAGAAAAATGATCTGCCCAGTAGTGAGTCCTGCCAGCAAAGAGCACTGTCCCTAGCCACAGACCCAGAATAATGGGTGAGAAATGACTGTAGCTATAATGAAGAAAAGACACCAAAGGACTTGGATTCCTGCTGCCAGCAGCTGTTTAGACCACGTTTGCCCCTCCTGTGCCACAGATGATGCATTGATGAGTACAGCTGGAGCTCCTCTGTGCATTCCGATAAGTGGGATCTTCACAGGGCGCGCTTAGATCAAACCCAGTTCTTTGCCTAGTCTGGAATTCTGTCTTCTTGAAGAATGCACACATAAATAAATTATGTAAAGTGCACTGATTATAAATGTATAGCGGGGCCGGTGAGATGGCTCAGTGGCGTTAGCGCCTGCCCGGCAAGCGCGAGGGCCCGAGTTCGACTCCTGGAACCCACATACGAAAAAGGGCCGGTGATATCGCTCAGCGGCACGGGCGCCTGCTGGTGCTCAAGGTGCTCGAGGTGCTGAGGTCGACCCCCGGTACCCACAAAAAAAAAAATAAATATATATATATTTATATATATATATAAATGTATAGCTCACGAAGTTTTACATATGTATGCGTCCAAGCTGTAGAGCATCTGCACACCCAGAAGGCTCACTTTCCCCCTTCCATTTGGGGCCTCTTTATTTACACAGGCCAAGTGCTGCAATCCAATGTTTGGGGTCAGTGCTGTGCAGGTAAACATTTCACAACCAATTCTAGCGTGCATAAGGGGCTGCCCTGCCTTGTAACATTTGACAATTTTTGTGGTATAAATAGTCCTGCTGTGGTTGATTTCAAACTACCATCAGTTTAACAACTGGCTTAAAACTCTGAAAAATGAACAATTGGCTGCAGCGAGCCCGGGCAAACTGGATCCAGCACACTGCTTGCTGGTTGTGATGAGGGATCTGGGAAAGCCAAGTCCACTGATCCACACAGTGCGGCCGTGTGCAGTGCAGGATAAGGAGCTCTCACCCACTCCCAGGGCAGCCTCCTCAGTGAAGCTACAGTTATTCACAAGACCCAAATTGACCTCCAACTTCTTTCATCATTGCAGCAGGTACCAACTGTGTCCCTACCTTGTGATAAGCTCTAGGGTCCCAAACACGAGTAAACCATGGTTCTATCACTAAGGAATTTATATGCTATAACACCTGGAAAGAGAGGCAGACATGTCAAGGTATATGGTAGTATACCCTCGCTGACTGGGGATATATTTCCAAGACCCCAGTGGATGCTTGAAGCCACGGATGGTACTGAACCCTGTATATACTGTTTTTTCTTATATACACCTATGGTAAAGTTTAACTGATATATTATGCACAGTGAGAGATTAGCAGCAATAACTAATAATAAAATAGAAAAATATACTATAATAAAAACTTATGTGAGTGTAGTCTCTCTCTTTTGAAAGAGTCAAGAGAAATGTTATGGTACTATTTTTTGACCATGGCTGACTGTGAATAACTGAAACTGTGGAAAGTGAAATTGTGGATGAGGCGGGGACCACTGCATATGCAATAAAGGGCTCTAGGAGCTGGGATAGGAGACCACAGTACATGGGATTTAAGGGCACCAAGAAGGACCCATTTCTGTCTTGGAGTCAAAAATGCATTTCTCGGGCCGGTGAGATAGCTCAGCGCATAAGCACCTGCCTGGCAAGCGCGAGGTCCTGAGTTAGACTCCCGTACCCACATAAAGGAAAAAAGAGCCGGTGATATCGGTCAGCGGCACGGGTGCCTGCTGACACATGAGGTCCTGAGTTCGACCCCCGGTACCCACAAAAAAATGCATTTCTCCACTTTATTTCAGGAGGTGCCTTAGGGCAGAGGAAAAGAACATCAAATTTCTACATGCACACCTGCCTTAGGTCTTTGTTGCATCTCTTTTATGCTGTGTGATCTTGGTTAGACACTTAACTTCTCTGACCCTGGAGTCCCTCAAAATGAGGGTAATAGTAGTGCCTACCTTGTACAGCTGTTGTGAATAATAAGTGAGATAATGCATGTGTAATGCTTAGCTTTTTGTGTATGTGGTACTGGGGATATAATCCAGGGTATTCGTAATGAGCTACATCTTCAGTCCTTTTCTATTTTTTTTTTTGTTTTTGGTACAGTCTCTTGCTAAGTCTCTAAGTTGCCCAGGCTGGGCTTGAACTTGCAATCCTCCTGCCTCAGCCTCTAAGAGTGCTGGGATTACAGGTGTGCCTAGCTCTATATTAGCTTCAATTAGGAATTATTAGCTACTAACTTGGACAATCCCTGAACTTCTCTAAGACTCATTTTCTTCATCTGTCAAATGGGAGTAAAATGCAAATTTTGTCAGTGTTGTCATGAGAATTAAATAATATCATGCATGTGAATTTTCTGGCCCAAAACAGGTTCCCAGTACCTGCTGGTATTCCTTCTTCCTGCTTTCCCTATCTTTTCCAACATACTGACTTGCAAACTCTCCAGAAAAAGCCCAGCTCTGACATATTAGGAAATAAATACATAAAAAAAAAAACCTTCCTTTAGTGCTGGGGATTGAACCCAGGGTGTCATGCATGCTAGGCAAGTGTTCTACCAACTGAGCTATACCTCCAGCCCATACCAGCCCTTTTTTTTGAGATGGGGTCTTATTATGTTGCCCAAGCTGATCTCAAACTCCTGGGCTCAAGCAATCTTCCTACCTCAGCCTCCTGAGTAGCTGGGACTACAGGCGTGCACCACTGCACCTGGCCCCTTTAAAAAACATTTTACTCTGAAATAATTATAGGTTCACAGGAAGTTGCAAAAACAATGTACAGGGTGGGGAGGGGCTTAGACTCCACCCAGGTTTCCTTGCTGTTGACATCTTACATAAATGAGAACTTGGCATGAGTCTGATCCACAGAGCTTGTTCGGATTTCACTGGTTTTACATACACTCTGTATGGAAGGCTGTGTATCATTCTGTACAATTTTATCATACATACAGATTTGTATAACCATCGTCACAGTTGAGGCACCAAACTGTTCCATCTTCACAAAGATCTCTCTTGCGCTGCCTCTGGGTATTTGTACCCACCCACTGCTGGCTTCCTGAATTGCTAACCCTTGGCAACTAAGAGCCTATTCTCTACCTATGTAAATTTGTTATTTCAAGAATGTTATATAGGAATGCAGGTGTAGCTCGGTGGTAGAGCACTTGCCTAGCATGCATGAGGCCCTGGAGTCCATCCCCAGCACTACAAAAAAAATGGTTATATAAAGGAATTTATATCATGTAACCTTTCAAGATTGGATTTTTCTTTTTTTATTGGTACATTTTAGATATACATAATGATAATGTTCATCATAGGGAATTTGTACCTGTACATGATGTATCTTGCTGCTTCTTTTTTCCCATTCCCCTCCTTTCCCTTCAACCCCTCTTCCCCTACTTATTTACAAAAGCTTTGTTTCCATTTTTCCCTATTCTCTTTTTTTTCTTGTCCCTTCTTTCCTTTCCCCTTCCCTCCTCCCTTGTTCCCCAACATTTTTTCCCATTTCCCAATATGTATTATACATTTTGGTCCTTATTTACACTTTCAATTTCTCATACCAGAGAAATAATGCGGTATTTACACGTGTATGCCTGATTTATTTCACTTAAGAGTATGGTCTCAAGGTGCATCCATTTAGCTATAAATGTCTCAAGCTTATCCTTCTTTATGGCAGAGTAATACTTCATTATATAAAAAAAACCCACATCTTCTTTATCCATTCATCATTTGATGGGCATTTGGGCTGTTTCCAAGATTTAGCTATTACAAACTATAAACATGGGTGTGCATATATTGCTGTGTTATGATGCTTTTAATTCTTTCGGGAAGATGCCCAGAAGGGGAATAGCTAGGTTGAATGGGACCTCTAATCCTAGCTTTTCGAGAAATCTCCACACTGATTTCCACAGTGGTTGCACCAGTCTATACTCTCACCAACAGTGGAGAAGTGTTCCTTTTTCCCCCACAGCCCCTCCAGCATTTGTTGTTGGTTGATTTCTTGATGATAGCCATTCTTTCTGGGATGAGACGGAATCTCAGTGTTGTTTTAATTTGCATCTCTCGAATGACCAATGACGTTGAACATTTTTCATATATTTATTTGCCATTTCTACTTCTTTGTTTGAGAAGTGTCTATTCATTTCAGATCCCCATTTTTGGATTGGGTCTTTAAATTTGGGGGGGTCCAATTTTTTTTTTAGTTCTTTATATATTCTAGATAGTAGTCCTTTGTCTGAGGAACAGCTGGCAAACATTTTTTCCCACACTGTAGGTTCTCTTTTCACTCTGTTGGTGGTTTCTCTTGCTGTGCAAAAGCTTTTCAATAAGATGAGATCCCAGTTATTGATTCTTTGTGATAGTTCCTGTGTGATTGGGGTTTTTGTTCATCAAGTCTTTGCCTACACCTGTGTCTTCAAGAGTTCTACCTACTCTATCTTTCAGTAGATTTAGTGTTTCTGTCTTAATATTTATATCTTTGATCCATTTTGACTTTAGTTTAGTGCATGGTGAGAGACATGGGTCTAGTTTTAGTCTGCGGCTGATTCTTTTTGTTGTTTTTGCCAGTACTATGGTGTTTTGTTTTTTTTTAATCACAGTAGCTCTGCAGTAAAGATTGGATTTTTCATTCTGCGTAATTTTCTGGAGATCCTTGCAAGTGTTTGTACCTAGCAATAATTTGTTCCTTTTTATTGCTGAGTAACGTTTCATGGTTTGAATGTACCATGGTTCATTTTAACCATTCACCTGTTGAAAGACATCTGTGTTGTTCTCAGTGTTGGATTGCGTGTGTGTATGTGTGTGTGTGTGTGTGTTTTCACTTCTCTGGGATAAATGCCCAAGTGTGCAGTTGCTGAATTGTGAGGAAATTGCATGCTTAATTTTAAAATAAATGGCAGGCCGGTGAGATGGCTCAGCAGCATAAGCACCTGCCTTGCAAGCGCAAGGGCCAGAGTTCGACTCCCGGATCCCACATATGAAAAAGGGGCCAGTGATATCGCTCAGCGGCACGGGTGCCTGTTGGCACGCGAGGTCCTGAGGTCGACCCCCCGGTACCCACAAAAATAAAATAAAATAAAATAAAATAAATGGCGAACTCTTTTCCAGAATGGCTGTGCCATTTCACATTTCCACCAGCAATGGATGAGTGATTCAGTTTCTTGACATCCTCACATCTGGTGTGGCCACTGTTTTTTGTTTATTTGTTTGTTTGTTTTTTTTGTTTTTTGCTTTTTGTTTTGGCCATTCTGATAGGCGTGTAGTGGTATCGCATTATGGTCGTAACTTACATTTTCCTAATCACCAATGATGTTAAAATCTTTTCAAATATTTATTTGCCATCTGTGTTTCCTCTTCAGTGACATGCCTATTTTTGGATTGGATTGTTTAGATGGAATTTTTACTGTTGAGTTTTGAGAGATCTTTATATATTGTAGATACTACTCCTTTGTTGGTTATGCAGTGTGGTTTCTCCTACTCTGCATTTTGTCTTTTCTTTCTCTTCACATGGGCTTTTGCAGAGCAGAAGAAATTTAATTTTGTGACATTCAATTCATCAATGTCTCAGCCTTTCAGTGTCAAGTCACAGAACTCTTTGCCTAGCTTTAAGTTTTAGAATGTTTTCTCATATTTTTTCCTAAAAGTTTTAAAGTCCTCTATTTAGGTTTTGTTGTTGTTGTTGTTTTGTTGTTGTTGTTGTTTTGTTTGTTTTTGAGACAAGGTCTCGCTGTATAGTTCAGGCTGTCCTTGAACTCCCTATGTAGTCTAGTTTGGCCTCAAATTCACAGTGATCCTCCTGCCTCAGCTTCCAAATGCTGGGATTACAGGCATGTGCCACCACGCCCGGCCTATTTACATTATTTTGTCTTCCACTTTGAGTTAATATTTTCAGTCAGGTACTAGGTTTTGCCTAGTAGGTGCCAATTGTCCTAGCACATTTGTTGAAAAGACTATTTCTCCATTGAATTGTTTTTGTGCCTTTGTCAAAAATCAGTAGAGCATATTTTGTGGGTCTGTTTCTGGGTTATATGTTCTGTTCCATTAGTCTATATGGTATTTGTCTCTCCACCTCTTAGCCTCCCTCATTTACAATTATCTTAAAATATCCCCTCTACATACATTTAGAACCAATTGAACAGCATTATAATTTTGTTTTGGAAAATTCATTATATTTAATCCCCTCCCTTTTTTTTTTTTTTTTTTTTGCTGTCTTGGCTACTTTTCTCTCATCACTGAGAAAAAATACCCAATGCCCAAAGTTAAAAGGGGAAACGTTTATTTAGCTCACAGTTTGTAGAGGTTTCGTCCATAATCGGCTGGTTCCAAGGCAGGATGGCATGGCAGAGAGGGATTCCAGAGGAGAAACAGTCCATGGCAGCAGAAGACAGCAAAAGCAAGTGAGGAAGGGAGAAGACATGCCTCTTTCTGTCCCTTATATTGTATCCAGGATACTGGGATTAGGGTGGTGTCAAACCAGAGTACTGATTTAGTAATCACACACCCTTAATTATAGCATCACGCACTCTATCTAGATCCGGCCACCTCTGAAAAGCTCCCCCTCCCCGTGACTGCATGAGGCTTTGGGGGACATCTACACACAAGCCATAACATTTGCTTACTGTGTTTTTCTTCCTTCCTGGTGTTCCAACTTTCCTTTAATCATTTCCTTTCTGCTTAGAGAAATTTCTTTAGCCATTCTTTCAGAGTAGGTCTCCTGGTAACAAATTCTCTTAGTTTTCCTTCCTCTGAGAATGTCTTGCTTTCCCATCATTCCTGAAGGATATTTTCACTGAATATAAAATTCCAGTTTGACGGCTCTTTTCTTTCTATATTTGAAAAATGTGCCACCTTTTCTGGCCTCCATGGTTTCTGGTGAGAAACCTACTGTCAGTTGAATTGCTTTTGCACTGTGAGTAATGAATTGTTTCTCTCTGACTACTTTCAAGATTTTTTGTCTGTTTTTAGCTTTCAGAAGTTCAAATGTGATTTGTATTAGTCAGCTTTCTGTCACTATAACAAAATACCTGAAATAATTAACTCATAAAGAGAAAAGACTTATTTTGGCTCATGGTTATAGAGGTTCCATTCCATGATCATCCAGCTCTGTTGCTTTGGAAGTGTAACAAGACAACACATCACAGCAGGAATGCGTGGCAGAGCAAAACCACTCACATCACTAACCAGGTTGCCAAATCAGCAAGGAGGGGGCCGAGGTCTCACACTCCCCTTTGAGGGCATTCCCCAGTTACCAAAGGACCTTCCGTAAAGCCCCACTGCCTCCCAATAGCAGCACCCTGAAAACCAAGCCTTTAATACGTGGGCCCCTGGTGGACATTTAAAGTCCTAACTGCAGAGCTTCTCTTGGCATGAACTTCCTTGGGTGTATCTTGTTTGGGTTTGCTTACCTTCTTCAATCTGTAGGTCTGTGTCTTTCACCAAGTTTGGGAAGTTTTTAGTCTTTAGCTAATCAAATGCTGTTTTATTGGATTTCTCCTCTCTTCCTCAGGTTCTGATGACACAAATCTGAGATGTTTTGTTACTGTTTCACAGGTCTCTAATGCTCTCCTTGTGTTCTTTCAGTCTATTTGCTCACCGCTGTTCAGACTGTGTAATTTCTATTGTTCCCTGATCTTTGCCAAGTTCCAGCTTTCCTAATTTTTTCCTCTATCATATTCTTTCACTATTTAGCCCATTCAGTGAGTTTTTAGTTTCTTTTACTATATTTTTCAACTCTAACCCAATTTTCGTCAAGTTATTTATTTATTTATGCTGGGGATGAAACCTAAGGCCTCACACATGTTAGGCAAACCCTCTACTCCTGAGCTACCCAGCCCCTCACTGGGTTCAAGTATATTTTCTATTACTTTGGTGAGTTTTTTCTGTTTTTAAGAGTATTTTTAAGCATTTTGTGATGGTTGCTTTAAAATCTTTGCCCAGTAATTCCAGCATCTGACATCTTGGTGTTGATATGTGCTGATTGTCTTTTCTCATTCATGTTGTAATTTTTCTGGTTCTCCTTATGATGAGTGGTTATTAATTGTACCCTGGACATTTTGAGTATTATGTTAGGAGATTCTCGTCCTATTTCCTTCTTTGTCTAGTAGGCAGTCAGTCTGTTTAGGTTTAACATGTAGGTCTTGGCCTATTTTTGTGGGTTTTGGTCCCACAATTTGGCAATTTACTTTTCAGAGCCTTCACAGTCTTATTCTGGTCTGATCACCTGGTGCCCCTGTGGCTCCCCGACTTGTTCCCTGCTGGAGTGTCTCACAGCCAGAGGATACCTGCCCAGGACTGATGCTGCTGGTGGAGATGGAAGACACCAGGCCAGTGGGTGAAAAAAGGCTCTTCCCCAGATCGGCTGCCTGAGGCATTGCCACTTGATCCCTACTAGTACCCAGTGGTAGCATAAGGTGCTTCATGAGGCTTTTCACCAAATTTCTCTAGGTCGGGAGTGAGACATACCGGGCTGCAGGGCAGATAGCAACTTACACAGCCAGCTTTCCCAGCAACCCAGTGCCAACAAGGGCTCCCACGCATTCCCTGTCAGTGCTACGGGGAAGAAAAGCCACCTGCTGTCACTGGGTGGAGAAGTGAGAATGCTGCTCAACCCTTTTAACACGGATTCCAAAGCATCAAAAGCTCAAAGATTCCCTGTTTGTTTTGGCAGCACAGGACTCACATTCCCAGGTGCAATGAGAGTGGGGCCCAGGAGCCTGCAATCTAATAGCACTTCCTGTCTTTGGACAAGTCACTTTGCTTGTCTGAGTCTCAGGCGACTGTAGAATGAGGTGAAAGGAGGGTTGTGTAAAGTTTTAAATGAGCTATGGCCGGTGATGCCCCCAGCTCTGTGCCTGCTGTAGTAAGCCCTCAACGGAAGTGTGTGGGTAAAAGTGTAAGGCAGGGGCAATCTGAAACATCTTTTCTCCCACATTTTCCAAATCATAAACCCTTTCAGACATATAACAAAGTAGAGAGAAAAATGTCAGATCTAAACATTTTGCCAAATTTGCTGAAGATCTTTTCTAAGAAACAGCTCATTACAGATCCAGCTGTGAGCCCTGCCCCATCCCAGCTTAGAAGTAGCCGGTATCCCAAATTAGCTTTCTCCAACCCCCATGGGTGTATTTATACTTTCATCTTATACATATGTATCCATAATATATAGTATTGTTTTGCATGTTTTAAACTTGATATAAATGGCATCATACTGTGCATACATATTCTTCAACTTTATTTTTTATGTTTTGAAATTTTTCCATGCTGATACATGAGTTATAGTTTATTCATTGTAATTGCTACTTTTTTCTTTCACAATGCTGGGAGTTGAAGCCAGGGCCTTATACATGCTAGGCAAGTGCTGTGCCACTAAGCTATTCCCACAGTCCTGCTACATACTGTTCCGTAGGATGGTTGTACCACAATGATTTATCCATCCTCTGCTGGGGGTATGGTTCCGTCGTAGACCACTTGCCTAGTATGCAGTTTCCAGCACTGAAAAAAATATCAGTATATGTCCATTCTCCGGTTCTTAGACATCTAAGTTTCCTCTAATTTTTCATTATTTATAAGTATTGCTGATATGAAATACCCTTTGGAGCAATTGAAAAGTCCACAAGTTCAAGTTCAGTCAAGTTTAGTGGCAGGTACACGTCCAGTCAGCAACCCCCATGTAGTGAGTGTGGGGAATACAGCATCCAAGAGATCCGTTCACCACACTTTGGCCCTTGTTGGTTGGATGGGGGCTGGCTGTACCAGGCCAGCCAGGTCCTGTGTAGAGTCGGCATGGGTAATGAAGACTGACCAGAGACCCCCGCACGCTATGTTCTTTGCCCGTTTTCAATCTCTTGGCTTCATCTCATTTTGGCCCTGCTAAAATCCCTCCAGTCCCTGTCACTTTCGTGTCTACCTTCTTTAGTACATGAGACACACCCTCAGCGTCCTTCCCTCTGTCATTCTTCATGAGTTAACCTGCAGCCCAGGGAAGGGAAAGAGCCTTACATGTACCCAGCATCTACTTTGTACCCTAACACCAAGTTAAGTGCTTTTCAGTACCCAGTGCCATCAATGGTCCCAGCCACCCTCCCAAGTGGTTATTATCATTCCCATTACAGAGGTGAGGAAACTGCAGGCAAAATAGGTTAAGAGAGCTCAGCATTTGGACCCCTGGCACTGGGGGGCCCTGAGGGATGGGAGTGGGGTGGGGCAGAGCTCAGCTGGGCTACAGGCAGCCTTTGATGGAGAAATTAGGCTTAGCTCCCTCTTGGGGCTTTGCTGGCCATCCTGTCACAAGAGTCATTTGTTTTAGGGGACTGGCCCCAGTTTTCCTAAGAAAAGGTGGCCAGCAAAATTGGAGCTGGGTGGGACCACAGAGCATATGTATGCTTTTGGTTTTTGTTTTGGCGCTGGGAGTGGAAGCCAGGGCCTCCTGCATGCTGAGCACATGCTCTACCACTGAGCCACACCCCCAGCCCCCATATGTGTGTTTTTGGATTGCAGTTCCACATTTCACTCTACCCACCCACTCTCTCACACACATATAATCTCTTAAAAATCCAGAGTAACGAAGGGCCCACATATTAATCAACTGTCTGCAGCGTGTCACTTGACCTAGAGACACCTTTTTAAATCCTCATTCCCACTCTGCAGCCAAGTGTTATTATTTCCAGTTTTTAGCTTTGGACATCGAATCTCTGGGAGGTTAGGTCACTTGCTCTGGGCCTCAGGGTAGCATGTGCTGGAGACAGCATTCTATACCATAGTCATGCGGTCAGGTTCAAGGGTCATTCCACATGGTCTTATGGGCGGAATTCTCTAAGTCCATGAACAACCCCTGAGCCCCCGGAGTGGGCCAGGCTCTGTGGCGAGCACGCGGTGCAGAACAGGATTGACTTCACAGAGCTGTCACTTCAGAGAAGTCAGAGCTGCTCTACTACCGCCCGACTTGCTTCTGCTCCCCATCAAGGGAAAATCACTATCTGTACTGAGCGAGCACTTTGTAATCCTCATCCCTTCATTCAGGCATTCCGTCATTTAGTTTGAGAACATTGGAGTGCCCTCCTTGTGCCAGGCTCTGTAGGAGGAGCTGAAGGTTCAAGGATGAGGAAGTCCCAGTCCTTGTCCTCAAGAACACACAGTTTAAGAGCAGATACAGGCATATAAACACAGCATTGCAATACAGTGGTTAAATGACAACAATGAAGCTTTGGGTTAGATGCAGAGTAGGGAGAAGGAAGTGCCCGACTCTGCTTGCAGGAGTTAGGGGCACTTCTAGGTGAAGGGAGGTTTCAGTTAGGTCTTAATGCCTGGACAGGTGCTTTCCAGGTAGGCTGTGGGTGGCACTTCCTGCAGAGAGTAGAACAAAGGCAAATATGGAGATGTTTGGGAATAGTAAGCAGTTGGATGTAAACCAGGGATTTCAGTGGAAGACTGAGAGGGCCCAAGAGTTAACGCAAGTGAATCAAACAGACCTACATGAGCATGACCCTCAGCCTGGAGTACCCAAGGGAGGTGTGGGGACCGGGGGAAACTGGAGGGTCTGTGTCTGTCTAAAGGGACAGCCGCTTCTGAGCTCTGCTGCTAGTTGTCACATGGAATTGCCAACCTAGTGTTGCTATATTTGCCAGTTTTTTAAGAGATACCAGAAATCCAGATTTTGTAAAATGTAAAATATTGTCACTTTTCAACATTGACAACTATTTCAAATTTGTAAGCTGCACCATCCAAAACTATCTGCCAGCCACTCCTCTGTCACCTCTGACATGATAGTGACGTGGAAAGCAGAGGGGGCTAGGAAGAAATAAGACAAAAAGATGTGCTGCCCTTCACCTCAACAGACAGCCCAAACCCTGGGTGATTCAGGGTACATCCACCTGACCTTTAGAATGGGCTTTAAAACAGAAGACAGTAAGCTGGGTGCACTCCTGTAATCCCACCACTCGGGAGGCTGAGGCAGGAGGATCAACGAGAGTTGAATGCCAGCCTGAACTACACAGCAAGACCCTGTCTCAAATACATACAGACAGACAGAAGACAGCATAAATACAGTCCCAGAAGTTAAAAAGAGAAGAAAAAATGGAGAAGGGTTTCATGGCATGTCTCTTTTTCCCTTTCTGCATCCAAAAATTCTATGTGTGACTTATTTACTCATCTGACTCTGGTCCCCCGCTATTGATTTGCAGCCGGCCAAGGCTGGCTGGGATGAAAAACAGAAGGAGCATAAGAAGGGTAAGGTGAGGACGTTCTCTTGGGCGGCCTGCCCATGCTGGATGCTGCTCACCTCTCTCGGTTCTGGGCATTCCTGCAAAGCCCGCCAGTTGGGACCGAAACCGCAGCTACGAATCCCAAGTACTTTCTTTCAGAGCAGAGGAGATAGGCTGGCCTGAGGTGAACATGTGAAAAGTCCTCTTGCCTGGGGAAAAGGACCTTGTATGCCTGAGGGATGAGGCCAACCCCTAGAAGGCCTTGCCTCTGGGTGTTCTGCTCTGCTCTCTTGATGTTTTTCATACCCTACTGTATGCCCCATCTACTTCCTCCCTGAGGATAGGGTTCCATTACTCTTGGTTTTCTTTTTTTTTTTTTTTTTTTTTTTTTTGCAGTACTGGAATGGAACCCCATTCTAGAATGGGGTGATGCTGGGGATGGAAGCCAGGGGCACTCTGCCACTGAGCTACATCCTCAGCCCTTTTTATTTTATTTTTAAAATTTTGAGACAAAGTCTCACTAAGTTGCCCAGGCAGGATTCAAACTTGCTCTCCTCCTACCGCAGTCTCCCTCCATGTGGGATTACAGGCCTGCACCACCAGGCCAGCTCTGCTTACCTTACCTGTAGGCTGCTCCTAAGTCCTCATCCTTCCCTGGCCAGTAGGCGCCTGAGGTTTTAGGACTAGGCTGGGTGTTGTGTCCTGGAGTGAGGAGAGTCAGAACTGGGCCGTCTGGAGGCAACAATGGGAGGAGCTTGAGGGGAGGCTTTAAGAGGCAGGATTTTAGGAAAACGTTGAAACTAAAGCTGGGCAGATTGTCCACCCAAGAAAACAGTCCCTGAGCCAACAAAAGGCACTGCAAGCACTTTGTAGAGTGAGTGGGGAGCCATGCGCCTGGGTGGAAGGTGTAAACCTATTGTGTGCCTTGCACATTGTAGATGCTCTATTGAATAAATGAAGGAAGGAATTGGGTAATTCAGGGCTCTCACAGACCCACGCCAAGTAGCTCTCTTGTTCTGAAGTCATTGGTTACCCTTTCATCCCCATGCCTCTTGTTTCGGAACCAGCCCTGGGCTAGGTGCTAGGGAATGGGGTGAAGGAGAGGAGTAGAGTCGGTCCTGGTGCTGGAGCATCTCCAGTTGACATGGGATAGATGGACCTGGACACGCCACCACAACATGCTGCTTCTCTACTCCAGTGGTTCTCAGCCCCATCATACTTGATACTCCTTTGTAGGGCCAACTCACTCACCTTATTTGCTATCCTAAAATGAAATTCCTAGAAAATACAACCCTCCTACACACATATTTTCACTGTGAAGACACTGCTTGAGGTCTTGGCAAATTTAGTTAGGTCAAACTTTGATCATCAGAATCAATCACATCCCAAGTGTTATTAATTATATTATTAATATTTATATGTGCCATTTATTGAGAATGTCTATGTTACCAGACACTGTTGCAGTACTAGTCTTCATCTTTGTACTAACTCTGTGAGGTAGACAACGTCACTATCTTCATTTTGCACATGAAGATACTGAAGCAATGAAAAATTCCCTTAGAAAATTGGCCAAAGTCGCCCAGTAAATGGCAGAGCTGGGATTTGACCCAGGGAACTCTGGCCTCAAGCCCATCCTCTTTCCATGACACTTTGCTCCCTCAGAAACAACTTCTTTAGTGCAGTCCCTTACTCAGAGGCTACCTTGCATCAAAATTCCCTGCGGCCTCCTCTTGGCCACTGTAGTCCCTATTCCTTTTAGGTCACACATAATTAATTATGTTGGCAAATACTTACTCTCCGTTTCAGCTCCATTTACTCTGTGTTCCTAAACTCTTGTCCTTTCCCCACTCCGGGCAAACAGGGATCCACATTTTAGGTGGGCTTTTAGAAAGGAGCAGAGATTCTGCAAATATGAAATAAACTGACCAAGCTGTGAGGAAACCGGTTGGGTTTTCCAATCAGACTTGAGTGCATGTATTTGCTCTGCCAACACTTTTAGGGCCTCCTTTTGTGTCACACACTCTGTGTGTGACAATGAGGATGCAAAGACGAGGGGAACCCATCCCCTGTACTTAAGGAGCTACCCGGCTAATTGGGAGGGTGGCAGGGAGCGAATTTGAGAGGGACATGGCCTGCGCTGTGGTCATGGAAGAGAAGAGGACAGAGCTGAGGGAACACAGGGCAATCCTAGGTCCAGCAGACTAGAGCTGAGGGCAGAGCTGTGGGCACAGTGGGAGAAGTGAGTGCAAATGAGGAATTCAAAGAAGTGGAAGTACATGTTCAGGGCCGACATGGTAGCAGTGGAGTACATTTTGGCTTTTTGGATGCTCGCATGCCTGAGGCTCACTTGAAACAAGAAGAGACCAGGATTTAGGAGCGCTGACTGAATCCAGGTTCCACCCATTTTTGGAATTCTTCCACCAGTCAAGTGATAGGGAAGGTCCTGGTGCCTAAACAAGACCTCAAGCCCTCCTTGCTATGAGTGTCAACCCGTATCCTTATAAGTTGCCCCCCCCCGGCCTCGTTTGGACCCCACAGAACTCTAGAGATTGTAAGAAGAGTGGCTCAAAGAGACTTTTTAGCTGATATGGCCTTGGTTGCATAGCATGCTAAAAGTTCTCACAAGGAGGTGTGAAGCCACCAGGGTCCAAGCTGGCAGTGGGTAGTAGGGCCAGGGACATCTAGGACCTAGCAATCTTCCTAACTTCTAGCATACGGTAGGTTCTAAAATTAAGTGATAGCCAAGTTAAGACATGAGAAGCCATTTGAATAGAATGTCAGGAGCCACAGGAGTCTGGAATAAATCAAGGCCACTCGCAAAAGGCTTTTCTTGGGGAGTATAGGGGAGCAGAGTGCAATAGCAATCCTTGGCATAAGATGAGAAGCTAGTTGCTTGTTCCACAAGCCCACCCATGGCTGGGGCAGGGTGGGGGGGAAGCTGAGTCCCAAAACTGAGGGGCAAGCTGGCAGGAGCCAGATATGCCAGCCTGGCTCCCCAGCTGCCAGCTGAGTCTCAGGACCGGGTGCCAGGTCCCTTGTGGGGTGGGGCTGGTGGACATGGCCCACATGCTGGTCAGGAAAATTAACTCCTTGTGGCAGGGATGGAGGGCTGATAGGTAGGAGGTGAGAGTCCCCCACCCCACCCCATCATGACCTCTGGCACTTAGCTTGCTCCCAACCTCCACTGCAGTGCCTAGGGCAGCAGACAATATTTGCTGTCTTCCTGTCATACTGCTTGCTGAGGGAGAAATCCCCAATGCCCCATTAGCCTGGGTTCACACTGACTCCAGGGCTGGGCCATATTGAGCAGGAAGAAGGGCTTTGAACATCCTTGCTGACTGCTGTAGGCCTGAGACAAGCAGGGACTGGTGCATGATTCACTTTTTCTTCCCTCAGGAATTTAAGATGACATGTGTGCCTTTATACATTGTGTACTGACCACATGCCCATGGCCACACACTTTGCATTTGCAAGAGTCTGCTAAACTGATTTAGTTTTTCTGTGACTAAGACATCCCAGTGCCAAGGCCCCAAATGAGAGCTTCTCAATTTTCTAAGCCCCTCCAAGAACAGGTATAAATAGGGGCCGGTGATATGGCTCAGCGGCATAAGCGCCTGCCTGGCAAGCAAGAGGTCCTGAGTTCGACTCCCGGTACCTGCATATTAAAAAAAAAAAAAAGAACAAGTATAAACACCTAAACAGAGCTGCAGGCCCTCCCCACCCTTCACCCTTTCAGAGATACAGTCACATGTTCATGGCCAATGAGAATCAAGACTGTTTCATGGCAACAGAGGAGCTCACTCCCCATTGGTCCTGTAATGTTGCTGAGCATTTTTATTGGTCATTTCTCCTGACTCCCTGTGTCCTGCATTCCTAACCTTTTAAGGTTTTGGAGTTTCTTTGCTGCTAGGCCTGCCCACAGCCTCATCTGATAGGTAAAGGACAGTCTCTCTTAGACAACACCAGGCAGCCTGTCTTCCTGGACAAGTATTAAATAGAACTAGACCAAAAATCCATCTCTAAAAGTCTAACAGCTGTAAGGCAACTCCCTATACCCAGAAGAGGGATCAGTCAGGCCAAATGCTGGAAATGGCAGAAAGCTTGTGCTTCCAAATTCCTCCATCTTTAAGACAAAGAGAAAAATACTCCTTGTACCTCCTGAAGGCTGATGTGAGAACTAACTAATCAGAGGGATCGTGATGCAGTGTAAAAGTGAGCTGGCAGTACTCCTTATTGCAAAGGAATGTGGCCCATTTCCTCCTCTTCCTGTGGTTACGAATGCAAAAAGCCTACTAAAATTGAGAGTCTGGTAGCGTTGATAAATGGGCCATGCTGGATTCTGGCTTCCAAATCCTGGGCTAAGGATTATGCTTTTTTCTCTGGGGACATTTCAAGGACAGAAACAGCAAACCAAGTGTGAAAGGGTCATTTTTGCTCTGCTTCTGCTTCTCAGTGTCTTTATATTGTTGGCGAAGTCTTTTTGCTGGCCCATAGTAAGATTCAGAAGCAACAAATAGGTGGGTGCTCCAGTGCCAGGCACTGGGAGCTAGTTTCTCCCAAATGTCTTTCTTTTTCACTTCAACCCCAAAACATTACCGATTTGGTATTGTTATTACTATTGTTAGGGTTGTACAGATGGGAAGACTGAGATCCAGAGAGGTCAAGTGATTTACCCAAGGTCACATAACTAATAAGTGGCAGAGCTGGGATTGAAAACCCCAGGTGGGCTGAAAATGTAGCTCAGTGATAGAGCACTTGCCTACCATGTGCCTGTGCGAGGCCCTGGGTCAGATCCCCAACACCGCCCCCAAACCCAGATTGTTTAATTCAAAATGCAGTATGATATGCATACACAGCAGCTGTCATTCACCTTAAAGGTGATGAACTTAAAACATGGTTGCGTCCTTAGTTCACACCAGCTTCCTCAGCCTCATCTCATCATCCTCTTCCCTCACCATCCCGAAGTCATATCCTGGAGCCTAGTGCCCTCACGCTTCCCCAAAGGAGCTCCACCACTGCGCTCCTCTAACCTGTGCTTGGTCTTTGTTTCTCAGTGGTTTTTGGTAGAGGGAGCAGAGACTTTATTCAGTAAACTATTCCTCTGCAGCCACCAACCTTGGAACATGGTTTACTGTGTTCCCATTCTCAGAGTCTGTGTGTTCTCTCAGGGAACAAAGGCCATAGCCACAGAATGAAGCATTCTAATGGTGGAACTTTCGGCAGCAGCCACTGGATGACAGAAGAGACAATGGGGTCTTTCTTTTATTCCTCAGATTCTATATGCCTATACTGAGACCAGCTCTGAAGGCAAATTTTTTAGACCAATAGTTACATCCCCAAACTAGGATCTAAGAAGTCTGTGCAAGCATTTTAGAATGAGAACCATCAGTCGATTTCTCCCAATTATCACGGGGCACAGGGCCCTGAGCTGGGTATACAGAAGGCTGGCCTTTTACTCTGGTGCAGCACGGCACTGAGGCCAGCACCCTTGGGACTACCCAGTCAGTTCTGATCAATGGAGCAAGTCTAAATGGGGCAAAGGGAAAGCACAATGGGAAGCCAAGAGTTTTAGGAGGCAAGGGTTGCCAACTCTGCAATGCAAAGCATTGTACCCTATGGAGTACATTGAGGGTACATCCAGGAGCCAGCCTAGCAGTAGCCACAAGCCTTGTAGGGCCTCCATCCTAGGACAAAGGCTGGTTTCACAGATATCCAACCCAGACCTGGCTGTCCATACTGGTTCTGTATCGTTAAAAGCTCATTGCCCTATGCTCTCATGATGATAATAATAATAGGTAACATTTCCTGCCAAGTGTGGTGGCACACACCAGTGATCCCAGAACTCAGAGGTTGAGGCAAGAGGATCACAAGTTCAGACCAGTTTGGGTTATGTAGCAACTTCAAGGCCAGCCTAGACTGTGTAGAGAGACTCTGTTTTGAAAAAAGGGTTTACCGAGTGCCTACTGTATGGTAGTACACTTTATGTTGGTTAACCCACTCAATCCTCCTGACAAACCATTAAAAGAGATACTGTTTTCTCCCCATATTACAGATGAGGAAGCTGAGGCACAGAGAGATTAAGTGACTTTTCCACTCTTGGGTTCAAGGGAAAGGTGATTATAATGATGGGATAAGATCCACAGTGGGGGTGGAGAGGGGAAGTCCTTAGAAAAGATAAAGAGCCCATCATGCTTAGGGAATGGAGGTTGCAAAGGGGCAGCTGGAGATAAATTTGTTTGCAGGACCAGAATTACAGAGCTTGTGTCCAATGGCAACCACTTTCTTGGAATTTAGAGGCTGCATTCTCTTGCTTGAGAAAGTGTGACATGATGGGAGGCTGAGGCAGGTAGATCCAAGTTCCAGGTCAGCCTGAGCAACTTAGTGAGACCCTGCCTCAACATTAAAAAAAATAAAATAAAAAGGGCTGGAGCTATAGCTCAAGGGTAGAGTTCCATCCCTAGTACTGCAAAAGAAAAGCAAAAAACGTGACATGATACCATTGGGGTTCTGAGGAGGGTGTTGATGCCTAATCCCTGTCGTTTACTATGCGTGTGCCCTGCAGACTGGAAAACTCACCCTGGGATGAAGGGTGGGCTTTGGGTTCTCCTCCCTGGTGATGGAGAAATAGCCTTAACAATCCTTTAGGCAACGCTAGGGGGCGCGGCAGCTTGTTTCCTGGTTTCTTGGTTTCTGGCCTCTGGTTTCTCGGATTTTACTTGACCTGTTTGGGGAAGGTAGGGAATCGGGACCCTCTCTGAGATGTAGAACAGAGTCTTTGTACACAGAATAATCAAAATTCACCAGACTTTGTGGCAGAGAAGGTCCTGCTGCGGGCCAGGGCAAGGTGGACTGGCAGGAGCTGTGAAGCAGGGGTGGCATCCAGCAAGTGGTGATGGGCTCTAGGAAGAACCTGGTTGCCCGGCAACGCAATCTGGGAGTCAGGACCACTGTGTATGGTTGTGCAAGTGGTGCCCTGTGCAGAGGCACCAAGTGAATGGGGACTGAGTTCCAGCCCAGGGTCCAATAGCCAAGCCCTAGATCCTGGGGCTACTTTTTCTTAATTCTCTCAAAGGCATTACAGCTCTCTAAGCTGTGTAGCTAAAAGGAGGTACCTTTCTCAAACTTGCACAAAGGTGACTTATGAGCTGGCAGTGCCAAGGGAGGTTGAGACACCCCCCCTTCTTCTTTCTGGCACCCATTTTAGTTCCAAAATGCTGTCCCCATATCTGTTCCTACCCATGCAGATTCTCAAATTGTTTGTTCGTTGAGAAGGTACCGGGAATTGAACCCAGGATCCTTGAGCATGCTAAGTACGCACTCTACCACTGAGCTCAGCCCAGCCTCTCAGATTTTCAGAGTTTAGAGACATTTCTTAACTAAGCCTCTTGGCTCTTTAATCTTCCTGGAACCTCAATTCTCTATGCTTTCATCACCCTTTCTTCTGCCAATATCTGAGTCCCAGTCCCCAGCTTCTACCTTAGGCAGCAAACAAAAATTCACTAGAAACTTTGTGAGTGCCTGCTTTGGCACATCTGAAATTTAATCACTTGATGACGGAGAGCTAGGGACACTCAAGACTTCCTTTCTACTCCCTGCCACTCACTGATCCCTTTCACTCACTTGACATGTGTTTCCTGAGCATCTCCTATGTGCTGTGCACTGTTCTAAGTTCTGGGAGCACAGCAGTTAACCAAACAGGCACAAATAAATCCTCCTGGAGCTTACATTGTAGTTCTAGTGAGCTCCATGCTCTCTTTGATTTTGCCATCCCCCTCTCTTGGTCTTATGCCTTGAAAGCCTTCTTCCTCTCCCTCCCTTCCAGAAGGCCTCCTCTCAGCCTCCAGCAAAGACTGGACCTGCCATTTTGGCTGTAGTGCTCAGACATCCTGCAGGGACAAGCAGTTTCTCATGTGGGGAACATATGTGTACATTTTGCTCTCCAAGTGCCTTTGCATCCGGGTTTGGCAAGAGCTCCAAATCATTGTTCTTCATCTTGGGTTGTTTTCATGCACTGCTTATTTATTTATTTTTTTGACTGAGCCAGCAAAGGCGAGTAGGGGCAAGGGTGGTACTGAGCCCAGGCTCTGAGACGTGCCATGTATTAGGAGCTGCAAGGTCATTTTTTCCTGTTATTTTTCCTGCTTGTGGCTGTGGGTTTCTTCGGTAAGGGTCTATGGGCTTGTATTTGTTAGATGTGGTAATGGCCCACTCTCTGTCTTTTATCCCTCCCTTCTTTTCCTTTTTTCTTTTTTGCTTAAAAGAATGAGAAGAAGAAAAGATGATATAAAAAAACGCCCATGTACCTACCTCAAATGAACAAATGTTAGAACTTGTGTCATGTTTGCCTGAGATTTTTTCTAGAAAAATAGAACATTACAGGTACCCCTGAGCCCCTTGCAGTCTCCTCCCCAGACTTGTTCTTTATTCTTTTAGCCTTGATGTACATCCGGGCCATGTTTATGTGTCCACGAATGATGTGTAGTATTCTTTTTTTTGGGGGGGGTATCAGGGGTCGACCTCAGGACCTTGCGCACCAGCAGGTGCCCGTGCCACTGAGCGATATCACCGGCCCTTTTTTCGTATGTGGGTTCCGGGAGTCAAACTCGGGCCCTCCTGCTTGCCAGGCAGGCGCTTATGCCACTGAGCCATCTCACCGGCCCCATCATTTTTGTATTTAAAATTCATCATAAAGGCAGGTGCTGGGCTGGTGAGATAGCTCAGCGGCATAAGCACCTGCCTGGCAAGCACGAGGTCCTGAATTTGACTCCCGGTACCCACATAAAGGAAAAAAAGGGCCGGTGATATTGCTCAGCGGCACAAGCGCCTGCTGGCAAGCGCGAGGTCCTGAGTTCAACTCCCGGTACCCACATTAAAAAAAAAAGCCAGGTGCTGGTGTATGCCTGTAACCCCAGCTATTCAGGAGGCTGAGTCCAGAGTATCATGAGTTCTAGCCCAGCCTAGGCAATTAAGTGAGACCCTGTCTCAAATAAAAAATACAAGTGGATGGGAAGCACTCCCTGTGTTCAATCCCAAGTACCACACAAAGATTATCAATTATCATAAAGTTAGGGATGCAGTGTAGCTCGCTGGTAGAGTGCTTGCCTATCACACATAAGGCCTTGGGTTCAACAGCCAGCACAGCAAAAAAAAAAAAAAAAAAAAAAAAAAAGTAAAAATAAAATCTGTTTCTCTAATTTCCTACTGATAGGAATTTAAGCTGTTTCTTCTTTTCCCCCTTTTTTTGGTTTGTTTGTTTGTTTTGTTTTTTTGAAACAGGATCTCGCTATATAATCTAGGCTGGCCTTGAACTTACAGCAATTCTCCTGCTTCAGCCTCCCAAATTCTGGGATTATAGGCGTGCATCACCATACCCAGCAGATTGTTTCTAGTTTTTACCATTACCAGCTATGATGCCATGAACATTCTAGTACATATTTCCCCATGCGTGTATAGATATTTTAAACTGTATGTACCTGGAAGTCAGATTGCTAGGTTGAAGGTTATGTGTAGATACTGGAAAAACTGCTCACTAACACGGCCTTATTGATTTATAGTTTCAGCAGTAATATACGCGACAACTTGTTTCCCTATATCTCCATTAATATTTTAGGTTCTACAACAACATCTCAGGTTCTGCACCCCCCATTCTGTTCTAGACACTGCAAGGCCACTTGATTATCTTCCATCCACCCCTTCCCCCTCTGGTTTCTCTCACATCACCACCAAGTCAGTCTTATTTCAGGTTTATTTCTCCACAGTGTAGTCCTGGTGCAGTCCTCCAGCTGAAACACAAGGCCCTCCACATGATGGGTCTGGGCAATCTTGCCAACATCATCTCCTGTCGCCTGTCCCAATGCACACTCACAAAGCCTTGGCTTTTACCCACAGGTCCCAACCTGTTACATCCACACCTTCAGTCACACACCTTATCACAGTGTTTCCTTCCACCCAGCAAGACCTCATTAAATTCTCAAAATTTACCTCAAGGCAGGTGTGTAATTTTATTATTCTGGGAAGCCTGTGCAGGACGATCTCAAGTTCAAGCCCAGCTTGGGCAACTTAGCAACGTAGTAAGACCCTGTCTCAAAATAAAAACTAAAATAAAATAAAAAGGAGGCAGGTATGGTGGTGCATGCCTGTGACCCCAGCAATCTGGGAGGCTGAGACAGAAGGATTGCAAGTTCAAGCCCAGCCCGGGCAACTTGGCAACTTAAAACATGCACACACATACACACACACACACAGAAGTACACATACACTCACACACACACACACACACACAAACTTGCCACAGTGGCACTATCTCTGGAAGCCTCCCTAGGTACCTCCAAGCAATGCTATACTCCCACTGCACTTTCTCTTTATTACGGTATTTATTCCAGCCGCTTATACAAATCAGACAAAAAGCATCTTGACTCTCTTGCTTGGAAAGCAGGTTTGCCCAACATAGATTCTCTTTTTCCCTTGTTGCTTAAAATTCCCTCAATAAACTAAACAAATATGTATTGCAAAGCACTCTCTGCCAGGTGCTGAGCAGTGGCTGAGCCTGATGAGGCCCTGCCTTTGTCGTATTTTGGGTGTGATGGGATGAGGGGGACGTGTATGGTCATCATCCTGAGAAACTTGTTCCCCTAGGTCCTCTGAGGCACACAGGACAGGCTGGACATTCAGTTCTCACTTTCTGACCCCAGTACCTGGCACCAACTAGAGGCGAGGATGTGCCTGCTTGTGTGGCAGGCAGAGACTGAAAGAGTTGGGCAGTCGAGGAAGGAGAGCCAAGTTTCAGCTAGATCATAGAAGTGCCGGGAGGCCTGGCGCAGTGACCTCCAAGCCAGCTGCCTTGAGAATTGCCTGAGAGGCCACAGTGATTTCTGGGCTGATGTGGGGGTCTCAAAGCAGGACCTGGGCTTGGGGTAAGAGAGGGGTGGGGCAGGGATCTGACTTCTTTCCAGTCCTCCCCCTTCTTCTCTTCCTAGGCCAAATCCCCCGAGTCCCCTTCAGTTCCTCCCAGGAGCACAGGACATTCACACCGGGCCTAAGGGTTTGGGCTGCCTCCCTGTGGTTTCCAAATGTGTCATTTCCTGTCTGTGGAAAAGGAAGGCCCGCCTCCAGGTTGCAAATGAAAAAGGTAGGTGGGGGCCTCTCCCAAGCCGCCCCTCTCTCTGAGCTTTCATTCCACACTGCTCAGGCTGCTGCCTCCCCCAGTGCCTCCTTAGACACTTCCTGGCCAGCTGCTAGCCAAAATGGAGGAATTTCTCTCTTATCAACACCTGTTGAAGGTGCCTCCTCCGTAGGAGGCCGGATTTCCATTTGCAAAAGGCAAAGGGAATCTGCTAAGACTCTGTTGTGGGAAAATTTCCTGCTGTTGCCCGGTCAGACTGGCACCTTGTTCAAATCACTGTGACAGTATGTCCCCAGTGGAGGAAGGGAAGTGGAAAACAATATCCCTTCAGGTTAGGAATTACATAATGGCCAGAAGCAAAAGTGAGCCCTTCCTCATTAGGATCTGAGTGCAGCAAACCAGGAATTAGGAGCCAGCTCTCCAATCAACACAGCCCTCAGGCTCCTTCCCTGTCTTCTGAGCTGAGGGCCTCAGCCTCCTCATGGGGTTCTTGAAGTTGTGTCCTGACCAGTTTGTCTGTCGCCATTCTCTCCCCCTGCGATCTTCTCCATTCTGGGGTTGGAGCCCTCACTGGCTCCTCACTACCTTTGGTGCGGTTTCCCAAACTGTGGAACTGTCACCGCACAAATTAAATGCCTTCGAGATGTATACACGAACTCTTCTTTTTACGTGAACGTTTGTATATCCATTTTCTATGTATTAGAGAAATGCATAACCAGCAAATCAAATCTGTGATTTTACAGAGATATTATTACTGAGGCTAAGGCTGCAGTTTAGCATCATAGAATGGCAGAGCTGGAAGTGGTCAGCCCTGCAGGTACATCTTTGCCTTCACTCCCAATTCTCATGTCCTCCTAGTTACATCTTCTCCTACTGAACTCCTGCTCAACCCTCAAACCCATCTCAAATCCACTTCTTTCACAAGTTGTCTATTATCTCCTCCCAATAAACTAGGAACTCCTAATAAGCTCTTTATTCGGGGGTCCACTCCTCCACCTCCGTCTCATTCCCAGCCCACAGTGTGTTTTGATATTCTGGGGAGAAATTAATAGTCTTATCATCTGTAGCAACACAGAATAGGTCTGCTTCCCCTTCCCGGAATCTGAGCTTGGAAGAGCCAATCCCAGTGGGCTCCTGGCAAGGTCGCTAAAGGCTGCTTGAGAGCAAGGGCTCCACCTAAGGACTTGGTCATTGTGAAGTGGCCTCACGTAGTCCCCAGCAAGGCCTGCAGAGCACCTGCTTTCTCCGGACCAAACTCTGCTCTGGGTGCTGGGGAGACTGCGTGGCCCTCTCCCCAAGGAGCTGCCAGGAGGATTCTATGCTGTATCCTGCTCTCTAAACTGAATGGAGAACAGAGGCCTCCTGCTTGCCCATGTCAAGCAGGTTCCGGTACCATTTCGATAGGTTGTTTTAAAGTGATTGCTTTTAGATTGGTGTAATAAACTTATGAGGCCCTTTCATTCCCATCTTCCCAGTGCAATAAGCAGAACATTTTCAAACTATCCCTTCTCGGGGCCACTTTATTTTCCCATGCTGGGGATGGAACCCAGGACCTCACCTTGTGCAAGCTAGGCAAGTGTTCTAGCACTGAGCTACAAGCCCCCCTGTTTGGGTTCTTTGGAGCTCTTCTAATTTTTTATTTTATTTTATTTTATTTTTGAGACAGGGCATTGCTATGTAATTCAGGCTGGCCTTGAATTCACTATGTAGCCCAGGCTGGCCTCAAACTCACAGCAATCCTCCTGCCTTAGCCTCCCTGGTGCTGGGATTACAGGCGTGCGCCACCGCACTGGGCAAAGGCTCTTCTTTTCTATTCTCCAGGCAGCCCTTCCCCCTTCTGTTATCGCAATCTTTCTTCAATGTAGGCACAAAGCAATCAATTAGGCTGGAGCTTTAAATATACTAATGAGTCCACCCCCCCCATGCCCTGTCACTACTTCAGCTCCTTTGGGAAAGAATAGCTCATGGCCTGGGGGTTTAGCTGAGTGCGAGAGCACTTTTCTAGTATGCATGCGGTCTTGGGCTTGATCCGCAGCACAGCAAAGAAAAGGAAAAAAAAGGGAGGACAGCTTTCTTGTCCTGGTGTCCTGTCTCCTTCTTAGCAGGTAGGGAGAGAAGGAGGGGAAAATACATTGGAAGATATCCAGCTATCACCCCATTTCCAATGTACACTTTACGTCTTTCTTGGGCAACTTTAGTGAAGTCCACAACCAGAGTTCCCTCCCAGTTAATGGAAAGTCCCCAAGTACCTAAACACTCGGACTTGAGTGAAGTTGCGGGGCTAGCGGCTGGCGTTCCCCCAGCAACCGCCAGGCTGGCTGGCTGCATCTTCTCTTCAAGCCCACACGGTTGCCATGGGAACGCAAGCGCTAAATTGCTTTGTGTGTTTGGAAGCTGAAGACCTCAGCTTTGACGCAAGTAGCCCAGAAATCGATTGACCTCCAATTAGATTTTTGTTGTTTTCGTGAGGCGTCTTTCTGCTTGCGTATGCCTCTTGAGGACTGCGTCAGAGACTCCAAAATTTAGCTCCGTTTTTGTAAAAAATATTATTTATACCTTGACTTATTCCAAAATGGATTTAAGGTGGCTTACAAAGATACACTCAATACTTGGAGAAAGCCAGAATTAGATGTGAGAGAGAAAGAGGAGGCCTTAAAGAGAAAGCAAGGGTGAAGAATTAGTAACAGAAAGTGAACGTCAGAAGTCCTCTCTTGATTAAGTGTGGGCTCTAAATGGCACAAAAAAAGGAGGTGTGACCAGTTTTCAGATTCATGGAGAAAAGCAAATAACCTGCTTCATAGAGGTGCAAGAGTTCCCAACCTTGAAAGTAAAGTATTTTTTCCTGGAAACTCTAAGAAAAATGTACTTGAACATTTCTTTTCTTTTCTTTTCTTTTCTTTTCTTTTCTTTTCTTTTTTCTTTCTTTTCTCTTTTCTTTTCTTTCTCTTCTCTTCTCTTCTTTTCTTTTCCTCTCTCTCTCCCTCTCCCTCTCACGTGCATGTGCGTGGTACTGGGAGTTGATCCCAGGGCCTCACACCACAAGTGCGCTACAACTGAGCTACCTCCTCAGACTTTTCTATTTTTTTATTTTCAGACAGGGTCTTACCAAGTTGTCCGGGCTGGCCTCAAACTCAGGATCCTCCTGCCTCAGTCTCCTGACTAGCTGAGATTGCAGGTGTGCAACACCACACCCAGCAACAAAGGGATATTCTAACTTCAATAGGTGGTCTTTTTCCCCAAAACTTCTCCATCTCTGATATTGTTGCTGTTGGGTGACTAATACACATTTTTGGTAATGGGGAAAGAATAGAAAAAGCCTATAACAACTATGGGATATCATGCAGCCTTTAAAAATTAGGTCGTTCTTTGTGCTACATGAAGAATGCCAGATGCAGAACAATGTGTACAGTATGACATCGCCATTGCGTTTCTGGCATATGCACAGACATTTCTGGCACAATGCCCAAGAAAGGACTAATGGTCAAAGTGATTCACTTTTCTCTGCATTCCTTTGTACTCTGAATATCATGTGTATGCATTAGCTATTCAAAACATTTTTAACTGAGTAACATATCCACACTAGAGTAGTTAGAACAGAAAAAATTTAAAATATAGAAAAGGAGCCAGGCCCACTGGTGCCTCCCTGTAACCCCAGTGATTCAGGAGGCTGAGGTAGGATAGAAAGTTTGAGACCAGCCGGGGCAACTTAGTGAGAACCTGTCTCAAAATAAAAAATTTAAAAAGGGCTGGAGATGTAGCTCAGAGGTAGAGTGCCCCTGGGTTTGATACCCATTGCCACAAAAAAGAAAAAAATATACATATAGAAAGGAAAATCTTGGTGGGGGGTTGCAGTGCTGAGAATGGACCTGAGGGCCTCATACACGTTAGACGAGTGCTCTGCCACTGAGCTACATATGCAACTCCAAACTCCGCCACCCCCCTTTTAAGTCAGGAAACATGTAAATTAGTACAACTTTTCTGCAGTGCAGTTGGGCAGTGTGTTTCAAAAGACTTAAAAATGTGCCAGGTATGGTGGTGCATGCCTGCAATCCCAGCACTCTGGGATGCTGAGGCAGGAGGATAACAGGTTCAAGCCCAACCCAGGCAACTCAGTGACTTAGTGAGACCCCGTCTCAAAATAAAAGTGCTGGGGATGTAGCTCAGTGCAAAGGCCCTGGGTTCAATCCCTACTAACACACACACACACACACACACCAAAAAAAAAAAAAAGATAAAATTTTGTATATCCTTTGACCTGGCAGTTCTACTTTTAAAAATGCATACTAATGAAATAATCAAATGAGTACTCAAAGATGCATGTACAAAGAAATACTGGTTTTGATGCAAAGAGAACATTCTACATGCCCTATGATGGGAGACTGGCTAAGTAAATTATGACTTGTCCTTAAAGTGGAGTACTTGTGTAGCTGTTGAAAATGAGGATGGACATTTCTATTTACCAGCAGACTTTCCAGACTACATTACTAGTCTCATTAATATACTCTCAGAGCCTTGTACCCTTCCTTCACTGCAATAGTTAGGGTTTAATTATATATGTGTGTGCTTATTTAATGTCTACACACACACACACACGAATGCACGACCAGCAAGTCCAAGAGGATGGAAACTATGCCTATACTACTACATATTATGTTCTCCTCCACCACACACTCTTTAAAAAAGAATTTTAAAAGCCTCCAGTCTTACTGAAGAGTAGCTTTGATAAAGTAGTGAAAATTGTTTATTTTATTAAATCTTGATCCTCAAGTTCACATCTTTTTAATATCCTGTGTGACAAACCAGAAGGAGCATGTAAAGCATTTCTGCTGTGTGCTGAGTATGATGGTCTTCTGGGGAAAAGTGCCATGCCCATTTTTGAGATGTGAGTTCAATGTGCCTCTTTATCGTGGAACACCCCACACATACACCCTGTGCTGGGGATTGCACTCAGGGAACACTGAGCTACGTCTCTAGCCCTTGTTATTTTATTTTATTTTGAGATAGGATCGCATTAGATTGCACAGGTCTGGCTTTAGTTTGCAATCCTCCTGCCTCGGCCTCCCAGGTAGCTGGGATTATAGACATGTACCACTGTGCCCAAGCAAGCATCATTTTTAGTTGAAAGAATGACTGACAAACTGTGGTTAGTTAGACTTGGGTATTTGGCAGACATTTTTCTCTAAGTGAGCCTGTCACTTAAAAAGAAAGCAGCTGACTGTATTTGTTACCAATGATAAAATTTGAATTTTCAAGTGAAAATCTGAATTTTAGAAAACTTGCTCTGCTACCAGGGGCTTTACAGTTTCTCAGTACTTAAGGCTTTCTCTGCCTGCTCCTTAATTCTTTACAACCTGTTGAGAAGCTTTCTTGGCTCCCTCTCACTTTCAAGATAAAATCCACACGCAATGTCCTGACTCTGAAGGGATCCATAGTCCAGTCCACCTGCCTCATCTTCTACCTGACTGTACAGGATCATGTCTTTTCTCCCCAAATGCCAGGAACCTTCATACCTTTATGCTCTTGCTCAAAATTTCCTCTGCCTAGAATGTCATCTTTCCAACTTTCATTTTACTTGCAAATATCGTTTTTTGCATGTGGTACTGGGCATTGAACCCAGGGACTTTGCACCAAGCTGTGTCCCTAGCCCTTTTTTATTTTATTTTTTGTTTTGATACAGGGTCTTGCTAAGTCACTAAGTTGCCCAGGCTGCGTTTGTATTTTCTTTCTTTTCTTTTCTTTTCTTTCTTTCTTTCTTTCTTTCTTTCTTTCTTTCTTTCTTTCTTTCTTTCTGAACTAGTTCCCATCACCTGTATCACCTTTCCTTTCTTTTTATTCTTTTCTTTTTTCTTTTCTTTTCTTTTCTTTCTGGTGCTGGGGATGGAACCCAGGGCCACCAGCATGCTACCCAAATGCTCTACCACTGACCTATATCTCTCAAAATCTTATTTTGAGACAGGACCTCACTAAGTTGCCCAGGCTGATCCTGAACTTTCTATACTCTTGCCTCAGCTTCCTGAGTAGCTGGAATTACAGGCATGTGTCACTGTGCCTGGCTCCATATCAGCTTTTCTGTTTTTTTCTTTTCTTTTTGTCAGTACTGAGGATTGAACCCAGGATCTTTGCACTGAGCTACATCCATAGCCCTTTTTAAAATTTTGGGATAGGTTCTTGCTAAATCATTAAATTGCCCGAGCTGGATTTGAACTTTCAATCTTCCTGCCTCAGCCTCCTAGAGCACTGGGATTATAGCATGTGCTACCATGCCCAGCTCATACTAGCTTTCTTGATGTCAACCTCTTCCTCTGATAAAACGAATTCAACCAGCTGTGGGTGCTGGCAACCAGCAACAAATGGGTACAGATGACCTGGGGAATGACACTGAACTGCATCAAATGAAGGCTGGACCCCTTGAGGTCACAGAACTGGAGTTGATGCCTAAAGTAACATTTATCGAGCATTTATTATGCATCAGATCTTGGAGTATGCACTTTATATGCATTCTTCCTTTATCCCTCTAGCAGCCTCGGACAAGCATTATGCTTGCCTCAGAGATGAAGAGGCTGGGATGGAGTCATATCAGCTTGCTGGTATTTACTGAGTGGCACTTTCTGGCCATAAATGGCAGAGTAGGGACAGCATCTAGCATCCCTTATAATTGTGTCAAAAGAAGTGCATTTGATATCAGAATCACAAGGCCATGTTGTGAGACACAGAAGTAGTCAGCTCAGTCTAGCTGTGTGAACTTGAGCCAATCTCTTTACCTTTCTGAGCTTTACTTTCCTAATATGTGAAATGGGGACAATAGCAGCTCCCTTGCAGGTTTGTGATACAGATGAGCTATGAGGAATACAAAAGAATCCAGTACAAGCCAGGTGTGGCACACCTGTAATCCCAGTACTCTGGGAGGCTGAGGCAGGAGGATCGAAAGTTAGAGCCCAGCCTGGGCCACTTAGTCACTTAGTGAGACCATGTCTCAAAACTAAGAAATTTTTGGGCCAGGGATGTAGCTCAGCAGCACAGCACCTGCCCAGCAAGCGTGAGGCCCTGAGTTCCATTCCGGGTACCAAAAGAAATTTTTAAAAAGCTGGGGATGTAGGTCAGTGCAAAGGGCCTGGATTCAATCTGCAGTACTACCAAAAAGGAAAAAAAAAAAAGTGAGCAAACAAACAAAGAAACACCTCAGTACAGTTTAGGTACATAGAGGGTCTCCCAGCAGTGATTCACTTTCCTCCCTTCCCAGTGCCTGTGAAAAGAAGTTGGTGCGGTGAAACTTACACTAAATCAGGAGTCAGGGGAGCTCCGCTCTGGCCCAGGCACTACTAAGGCTGTACAAACTTCGGCAAGTCACTTCGCCTCTCTGGGCTTTGGTTTCTTCCTACACTTGTAACATATGAGAGTTTTGTTCTACAGCAGTTGGATGCTTCAGTTTTTATGTTTGTTTGTTTGTTTTCATTATCTAGCCACTCAAAAACGAAAGAGGAAGGGTTTGCAGGTAGCTCAGTGGTAGAGCCCGTGCCTGGCATGCCTGAGGCCCTGGATTCTCTCCTTAGTACCCCCAAAGCAAAAACAAAATGAAAGAGCAGAGGAGGAACCCAGTGGGAAGAGCCAGGAAAAGGGTCAGATCATGCCACCTTTGGCCGTTTTTTTGTTTGTTTGTTTGTTTGTTTGTTTGTTTGTTTTTGTGGAAGTTAAGGCATCTCAGGAAATATTTCCCAAAGGCTTTGGAGCCTGGCCACCTGGGAGGAAACTCAGAGCTTTTCATCAACAGATACAAAATCAGCTCCCCTCTCCCAGCCAGCCTCTGGGAGATGCCCCCACAGGCTTGGGCCTCTCTGCCAAGGCAAGTGTTGAGCTGATTCAGGGGCCCAGCTGCCTGTTGCCATGGCAACATTCCAGCACACTTTGCATAGTGACAGAGATGCTAAGCTTTGCTAACAAAGTACTCTGTAAAGGACTTTTCTTTGGCAGGAACAATTTTTCTTTTTCACACTAATAACTCTGGGGGCTGTTAGGCAGGGATTTGGCAGGTCACTTCCCCTGTCTTGACCTGTGCCCCCGGGCTTTCCTTGAAGGCACAGATTGACAGGTTTTTCCTTTTCTGTTTCCAAATATACCATCACCACCCTCCCCTGTCCACCCCACCACCGCCAAAGGAAAGAACAGCTTTTCCCTTACTCAGAGCTCTGGTGAACTCAGCATGTTTATGAAAACAGGAGGAATGGACTGTTCTAATAACTTCTATACCCTTGGCTGATTGCTGGGTCAAATAGTCCTCAATCCCTTTTCCTGTGTTCGGAATGCCCAGGGATTTTCAAGATTGAAACAGGAAGACCCTGAAGTGTCCTGGTGAATGATTCCCTAGAGCAGGAAATAGAATTTCAATTCTGAATAAGCTAGGAAGGAAGCCAGGCAGCCCTGTGTAAATCCTGCTCTTCTCACTTACAAGCTGTGTGATCTTGGGCAAGTTACTGAACTTCCCTGCCCTCAGTTTGCTCATATGTGCAATGGGGATGATGCTATAGGCCTTGCATTGTGGTAGAGGTGAGGTTAAAATATGCTTCCCAGCTTTTCTCTGTTTCCTTTACCCCAATCCCTATCCATCCCATCAGTACAATAGCCTCCCAACCTCCCCATTTCTACTGGAAGCACCTCAAGTCCATCTTCCCCATAGCAGACAAGGCAATACTTTAAACATGTATTCATTTTTTAGCAGTTCTGAGGATGGAACCCAGGGCCTCACAACCTAGGCAAGTGCTGTACTACTGAGCTATACCCCAGCCTTTTCCAAACATTTAAACCACGCGCTGGGGCTGGGGGTGTTGCTCAGTGATAGAGCACTTGCCTAACAAGCAGGAGACCCTGGCTTCCGTCCCCAGCAATGAAAAAAAGTCACATCCTGTTACTTCCTTGCTTTAAAGCTCTCTGATAGCTTCCCATTGTACTTCAAATGAAACCTACCCTTCTTCCCCTCATTCTTCCTCCACCTTAGACATGCTGGCCTTCTTTCATTTCCTTTCCTTCTTTCCTTCCTTCCTTCTTTCCTTCCTTCCTTCCTTCCTTCCTTCCTTCCTTCCTTCCTTCCTTCCTTCCCTCCCTTTTTGGTGGCACTGGGGGATGGAATCCAGGACCTGGTGCAGGCTAGGCAAACGCTCTACCCCAAGCTTTTAATTTTTTTTTTTTTTTTAATTTTGAGACAGGGTCTTGCTAAGTTGCCCAGGCTGGCCTTGAACTTGAGATCTTCTTGCTTCAGCCTCCTAGAGTGCTGGGATTACAGATGTGCACCATCGCATTCTTCCTATTTCCCAAAGATGTTGAGTTCCTTCTCACCTCATGGACGTGGCACTTTCTGTTCCCTCAGCTGGCTCCTTCTCCAGCTCAGTTCTTAACTCAGAGTGGCCGTCTCTGGCCACTCACTCAAACTAGCCCACCACATTGCCTTGTCACCAAGCTGACTTCCTCCGTAGCCCTGCTCACAAAATAGCCCTGCCTTGGTTATTTGAATGTTTGCTTACTGACTGTCTCCTCTGATTGGACTGTAAACTCTGTACCTCTGCCTTCTACACCTGTCTGTCCCCTGTACACAGCACAGTGCCTGGATATAACAGGCTCAATAGCACCTACTGAATGAATGAATGAGGCAGGCACAGCGTTGAGAACAAAGCCTAAAAGGAAACAGCACACAATACCTGTTTCTGCCTTTCTTTTTGCCTTCTTCCATCATCTGGCTGTAAGGCAGAGGTTCTTTGCTAGACCTGTGGCAAAAGGTCTGAAGCAGAGGTGCCTCACCTATCAGGGCGCAGAAGGAAGCTATTAGAATTTCTATTAATACTCATTTTTATCGTTCTTAATTTTCATGTTTGCCTATGTTTTATAATTTATAAAGCATATTGGCACTGTATTACATGTAAATAGTTTATATATAAATACACATATCTTGGCTTATAGCCTCAGAAATACTTGGAGACTGCAGCTGGTAGGAAGCAAATTGGCAGACTTGGCAGAATGCCACCTGTACTTCAGTTGGATTGGGCCAGCAGAGAGACTTCCAGTATTGGGGGTTGAGTGCCTTAGGGATGCAGTGGAGTGGGCAGGGGACATACTCTGAGTCTCTCCCATGCCCTGTCGCCTGCCCTGACCCACTTCACAAATGGCCCTGCCTTTTCCAACCTTCAGAGGCATGCGCATTTCCCATCCCGGGGAAGTCTCTTTTGCAAGTCTCTGGAGAACTGTCTGCTCCAGACCTTGGTGCCGTTCTGTCCACAGTGGCAAGCCTGAGGGAAAGACCAGGGCCTGGGAGCCCCTTGAGGCTCAGGCAGTGGCTGGGGTTTCTCCTCCTTGTGTCGTCTATATTTAGGACAGTGCCTGGAACACAGTGGGTGGCCAGATAGTCCCAGAACATACTTGCCAACTAATACCAGTGCTTAGGACAATCCCCTGAGCCAAGGAAACCCCAGGGAGCAATTGGGTCCATATATTTCACTGCCTAGGTAGACACTGAGTGGGGGTTGGAGAGGCAGGACCCACCCAAGGTCATGAAGCATCCAGCCAACACTCTTTCTACCGTTAAGGGTGCCTCTAGGATGTACGCTCATTGGCTGGTTCCGCTTCCTTAGTCTTGGCCTTGACACGCTACTCATAGCATCGGTTCTCAGGAGGTTCTCTGGCTTTCTTACTGGGACAGGATCCAAAAGAGAAAATGTGTCCCAGATCACAGTTCCATAGCCTCGCGCCTCCCTCAAGCCCACTGTCTGTGTACTCACACCCACCCCTCACTTGGAAATTAATGACATTACTGCCTTTCTAATCACTTTGGCCTTAAATACAGTGCTCAGCTTCTTTTAAGTGACAGCTACCAGGTGTCAAGCACTTTTTAAAAACTTCTTATGGGCAATTAACATACACACCAAAAAGTACACCCATTGATGAATGATCACAAGCTGCACGCCCACATACTCACTCCATGGGTCAAGCACTTAATCATGGCCAGGGCTACAGAAGCCCTCTCAACGCAGCTTTTAGTCATCATTGCAGATATTCCTTCCGACAGCTCTGTGAGGAAGACATAAGTAGTTTAATCCAATTTACAGATACCAAGTTATTTTTCTTTAAGCCAATTCATTTAATTCTGCTTTGGATATTCGAGAAATTACACTGTTATGCGCTCACTTTTTCTTCTAATTATTATTACAGTCTAACAAATAATAGAATATGTAACTATTAAACTTAAGAAGATCATCTATGTATTTCTAAAATTCTTCCTCATACCATCACCTTATATCACTAGCAAAATGTGAACCACATTTTGGGGAATATTGACTGTAGGAATTACCACAAGACAAAGGCTTGGGAAGGTCAGAAAAGGCTTCGAGCCAGACCAGGAGGTGTCTGTACTGGGCCCGAACTCTATGGTGAGGCCACAGATTATGGCGTGCAGAGGTGAGTTCCATTCTGGCCACAAGGCTCAGGGAAAGCTCCATGGAGAGGGGACGTTTGGGCTGGGTCTGGAGAGATGAGTATGGCTTTTCACAAGCAGAGGTGGAAGTAGGAGGACAACTGTTCCAGGCAGAAGGAGTAGAAAATAGAGAAGACTTCTTTGGGGCTGAAAGAGAAGTTCATGCTTCTGGCTTGAAAGGCTGTGACCATGGCACACCTGGGAAAGATCTCCAGGCCCAGGGCTGAGTGAGTTTGCATTGGACACTGACCACTGCCAGGGGCAGGCTTCTGGTAGGCTGTGGCCTGCTGCAGTCAGAGTTGGAGTTGTGTATTGGAATTCTCTGCTCCTTCCAGAACTTGCACCTGGAAAATCCCCATACCAGAAAAGAGCACGTGCAGGGCATGCGCATGGCAGATGGGACCAGCACGGTGAAAAAGAACCAGGCTTGGAGTCAGCCTGACTTGGGCTCAAGTCACCACCATGCCACTTTCTAGTGTCATCCCTTTATACAATCTCTGTTTCTTCATCTTCAAATTGGGGTCCAACTGGTTCCACCTGTACCTGAGGAGTAAGTGAGAGTGTGATTAAAGTGACTAAAGTGACCAGCTGGTTCTTACCCAGCTCTTGGGCTCTTGGTGGCCGTTTGAAGATAGTACTGTCTGACAACTGACCTCCCTGACCCTTTCCCATACTTGAGTACAGAGAGATCTGGCCAGTGAGACGATAGCAGTGAACCTTAAGCTCTTTCACTTTGGGGATATGGACCCCAGAGTCTCTTCTTTCAAATATCTGACCTTTCTGCTTCCTCTCCTGGTGTGTGTAAGGCACCAGGTCGGGTAGGGGGGATCAACTAAATGGTGGAATCTGGCCCTCTCTCCTCCACAGACATGGCTGCTCCTGGCTGGCTCAGCTTGTGCACATGCCAGAAAGAAGCTGTTTCCTCCCTGCCAGATGCATGTGAAGACACCATGTGGGTTCCAGCCCTCTCCTAAAGCCACTGTATCTGGTGGTCCAAGCTCATAATCCCAGCATTCTGGGGGGCTGAGGCAGGAGGATGGCATGTTCAAGTCCAGCCTGGCCAACTTAGTGACTTAGCAAGACCCTGTCTCAAAATAAAAAAAATTAAAAAGGGCTGGGGGTGTAGATCAATGGGAAGGCCGTGGATTCAATCCCCAACAGAGAGAGAGAGAGAGAGAGACAGAGAGAGACAGAGAGAGACAGAGAGAGAACGAACGAACAGTGAATAGGGCAGCCGGTCCTCCCAGCACCTTTCCATAGGCAGTCATCTTGCATCCTTGGCCCCATCAGAACAGCCACCACCAGCACCCCACACAGCTGGATGTCTTCCTTGATGAGTTGGAAGAGTTGAGAAGGAGAGGCGGGAGAGAAATGTGCCCAAACAGGGTAACTTGGCCCACCCCGGCCCCTTTAGCTTGCAAACACTCACTGAGCCATCCTCTGTGCCGGGCCCCTCTGCCAAGCACAGCCTTGAGCAATGGAACTCAGACCTGTCCCTCAAAGAACTCACAAGTTGCCAGGGCAGGGAAGTTTCATGAACACGTGGAAGATTTCTAACAATCTCAGGACATCTATGTTTAAGAACAAGTGAGTGATGCAGACAGCCAGAGCTGAATGTGCTCAGAGGAGGGAGTTATCCCTGCAGAATGAGGGTGAGGTAGGGGCCAGAGAAGGCTGTCAGAGATCAGGGGCACTTGAGCTAAAGCTTGAGGAACAGCCTGCAGGGATTGGGGACAATTTTGGGAGAGTCAGTGACAAGAGGATGGAAACACCTTTTAGCAAATACCTACTTATGCCTGGTATCCTTTAGCTCATTTTAGTGTTCTTTTATGTAAGTCTCACGATACAGTGGTCCCCGCACCCATGCCAAATATGTCCCAAGACCCCCAGTGGATGCCTGAAACCACCAATAGTACTAAACCTCATATATACTATTTTTTCTAATAAATACATATATGCCTATAATAAAGTTTAATTTATAAATCAGGCATAATAAGATATTAACAATAATAACTAATAATAAAATAGAACAATGATAGCAATATTCTGTAACAAAAGTTATGCAAATGTAGGATCTCTCTCCCTCTGCCCCTCAAAATATCTTATTGTACTGTAGTCAGCGTCTTTGTGATAATGCAAGATGGCGTAGTGCCTATGTGATGGGACCAAGTGAGTTGAATAATACAGTCCTTGTGACATAACGTCAGGCTAGGACTGACCTTCCAACAATACATCAGAAGGAGGATCACCTGCTTTGAGTGGTTCTGGATCACTGAGCCGTGGTGATGTCAGTTGTATGGTTGGGGATCTTTGATAGTCGGATTTTTGCTGAAACCATTTGGAAGAATACTGTAATCAGAAGTCATTGTCTCCATGTTTTGTGCCCTGATGACTCCTTTGCACTTTGTGAATGTAGGTTGTATTGGGCGTCTTCTCCCAGATGAGCCTGGTTTCATAGCAATCGATGACCTGCTTTGAATGATATCCTCCCTCTTTAATCAACTTTTTAAACTCTGCTGGAAATGTGTCAGCTTCTTCACAGCAGACACAGCCTCTCCTGTGATTTTTATATTTTTCAACCCAAACCTATTCCTGAATCTGTAAAACCATCTCTCACTTGCAATAAGTGCCTTGGTGTCACTGGTTTCGGGGGATCCCTTGCTCAAGTCTTCAGATAGGCTCAGTGCTTGCTAGTACCACACATGACCATGTTTTCTATTCATGTCTTCCACCCATAAATGTAATAACCTTTTGCATGAACTTTTAATTCTGTCTTCACAATTTCATGGATAGATTTGTCATTACAATTGTTTTTAACAACCTCAGTATATAAATTTTTCTTTCTTTATTACATTGACAATTTTTACCTTTTCTTTTAAATGAAGCACTTTATGATTTCTCTTTGAAATATTCAAACTGCCAAATCACTACTCTTGTACTTTGGAGCCATTATTAAGCAAAATAAGGGTTACTTGAGTACAAGCATGTGATACCATTAAAGTCAATCAGATAACTGAGATGGCTGCTAAGTGACTAATGGGAGGGTAGAGTATACAGGGTGGATATACTGAACAAAGGGATGATTTACATCACTGGTGAGATGGAGCGGGATGATGTGAGCTTTTATTGTGTCATCAAAATGAGGCACAATCTAAATCTTAAGAATAATTTGTTTTGGGAACTTTCCATTTAATACTGGTTGATAATGGGTAACCAAAACTTCAGAAAGCAATACTGTGGGTAAGAAGAGAGGACTACTGTAGTTTACAAGTTAGGTGTTTTTATCCTCCTACCATTATAAGATGAGGAAATTCAAAGCTAGGGAGGGTAAGCAACTTGTGCAAATGTTACACAGGTAGAAATGGTAGAGTGAGGTTTTGAATCCAAGTTTCTCTGACTACAAAGCCTTTCTCTAGTTACTTTACCACACAGTGATAAATCACAGAGACATGGTAAAAGAACAGAATGAGTATCTTAGATTAAATGAGTAGAGAAATTTGTTTCAGGAAATAGAAAGTGAAGAGGCAGATGATGCTGGTTCTGAGTATAGGCTAGAGAGCATGGGCTTGACACTTTAGACAACAGATCAGTGGAATAAAGGCCATGAGGTGAGTGACTTTGCTCACTCCAAGCAACAAAGTGATGTAATTTAGTTCGTGTGGGTAAAAGCACACTCTGAGTGCTGTGTGATGAACAGATTATGGGACGCGGGAACAAAAGCAAGGGAGCCCAGTAAGGAAGATATTCATTGCAGGGCCCAGGGAGAGATGGTGGTGGCTGGGGCCAGGGTGAGAGAAGTGGAAGTGATGCTGGAAAGAACTCAGATTTGAGACAATCCAAAGGAACAATACACAGGGCTTAGTGAATGGATGGGTTAGGAAAGGAGAGTTAAAGATGTCTCAGTGCATTCCCTTTCCACTTTATTTATTTATTTATTTACTTATTTATTTATTGAGACAGGTTCTTGCTACATAGTTCAGGCTGGCCTTGAACTGACTGCGTAGCACAGGCTGGCCTCAAACTCATGGCAATCCTCTTGCCTCAGTCCCTTTCCACTTTAGATGATACAGAGGGATATGGTGGCAAAAACACTGAATTTAGGAGTAGATAGGGTCTTGTGTTAGTCAGATTTCCATCACTATAACAAAATACCTGAGACAATTAACTTATGAAGAGAAAAGGTTTGTTTTGGCTCACAGTTTTGGAGGTTCCAGTCCATGGATGGGTACCCCATTGCTTTTGGGCCTGTGGTAAGGCAGCACATCATAGTGGGAGTACATGACAGAGCAAAGTCACTCACCTCATGGCTAGGAAGCCAAAGAGATAAAGACACTAGGCCTCAACTTCCAAAGTTTCCACTACCTCCCACTAGTGCCACCCTGGAAACAAAACTTTTAATGTGTGGACCTTTGGGGGATTAAAGATCCAAAATACCAGGTCTAAATACTGTCGACCTCATGTATAGTTGGGTTCATTTAGTCAAGAAGGAGTGGAGGACCTCAAGATGGCGGATGAGTAAGAAGCAGGCAGCGAAACTCTCTCTAAAAGTTACCATTGGAACACGGGAATATAGCGACCCGGAAAGCGCAGGGGGGGGGAGATGCCTTCCCGAAACCCAGAGAAGTTCTGAAGCGCAATCTGGGACCCCCGGCACCAGTGACGGGTGACTTCCAACAAAGAAGAAGGAAAGAAGGAGCAGACTGCACGCGGGCACCTTCTATCCTACTATCCCGGGAGTTGCAGCGCCGCGGAGGCTCAATTCTACGGACACACGGTGGCAGCTGGTGCCCAGGGAGCCCCCACGGAGGATCCTGAGACAGCGGCGGGGCAGGGGAGCGGCGGAGATCGGTGCTGACCGGCGGTGAGTGTCTCTCAGCCACAGCTGCCCCGCGCCAGAGAGCGACCGGCCGGGCGCCATTGTGGGGGGTGTGGCGAAACTCAGAGCGGCTCGAAAACTGCTCTGGGAACTTGTGCTCCGGACAGGGCAGCACAGGGCCTCTCAATTGAGCCCACGAAAGTGTGCTAAGGTCAGCAGGCGAACAAGACTGGACTCTCAGCCACACCTGTCCCGCGCCAGAGAGCGACTGGCCCGGCGCCATTGTGGGGGGCGTGGCGAAAAACCAGAGCGGCGGGAACCAGTGCAGGGAACCCGCGCTCCGGACAGCACGCTGAGCCTCTCAGGCCCAGGGATCGTGAAAGGGCGCTGAGAGCGGAGGCGAGCTAGACTGGTCTCTGCCTGAAAGTACGCGCCTCTGCTCACCGCCCGCCAGAGGGCGCTCCTGGCTTACTGGAACGGACCTGCACAGAACAGGACTTTGTCACAAGGTACCTGCCTACAACAGAGTCAACACCTGGAACTGATTCTTTTTATTTTTTTATTTTTATTTTTATTTTTTATTATTTTTTTTTCTCACTGATTTGTTTTTTGTTCTGGCGAAAGGTTTTTTTGTTTTTGTTTTGTTTTGTTTTGTTTTTTGGTGGGGTTTTATTTTTGATCTGTCTGTTTTATTGTTTTTATCTTCGTTTTTGTTTCTGTATGTGTATTTGCTCTTTCCTTCATTATTCTCTCTGGTTTTTTATATGAGTGTAAACAGCGCCTCTAACTTCTTTGTGATTGTGGTTGTGATCTGTTCTTCCTTTTATCCCTTCCTTCTCTTTCTACCACCTGTCCTCTGCACTAGTGTCCCAATTTTAGTGGGATCCCTCTTGGTCCTCTAACCTTACATCTAATTCCTTCCTCTTCTCCCAATACTCTATTTCCTCCTTAACTCATTTTACATTTAAACTCCTCAGGGGAAAAATTGACATACACAGGACTTGTATACTGCATATAATTTTTCTGGTGTGTTTTAGATTTTGTTGTATAACCGCAACTCTATACAGCTAAAAGTGGTAAATAACTGGTTAGCTCAGTCTGTCATTTTCTAGGCTGTGTTTGATGCTTTAGTTAACATTATAGCCAAATGTGAAATAATTGTTCTAAACATCTTTCCTTCCTGATATTTCATGATTGAGATTGACTAAGGGACACAGAAAATACAGTGGCACAGTACCAAAGAATCAAGGACTGGGCCAAACAGGTAGCAACTTCGCATACCCAACGAATTGAAGAGGTAGGATCTGGCAGAAAGCTCAAAACCTAAAAGCAAGCTCCACTTGGAAGATACTGCAGAGAAGTAGTCATCTTCTAAAGATCTTAAACACTAGCAATAAAGTAACCTACTATAGGTAATTTGCAAACATCACCTCAGGAATTAAAGAAAGAAAAAATGAGACGACACTTAAACAAGATGCAACCCCACACATCCAATTCACCAAAGGCAAACCTAGGGAGCAACGAGGTGGGACAATCCGAAAGCCACCCACCTGGCCTATCTGAAGTGGTAACAACAAAGCAACTGAATGAGGTTCTGGAAAAAATTAAAACAGAAATAATCTCACAGATAACTGCAGAGATAATGTCTATAATGAAGACCATGCTTAAGGACACTATAGCTGATACAGACAAAAAAATAGATGAACTTAAGAAAACTATAGAAACCATGAATGCTCAGCATAGGAAAGAAATGGAATCCATAAGGCAGATTCAAGCAGATACCCAAGAGATAAAAAATTCCATTGAAAGTATTTGTAGCAGAATAAGCCAATGCGAGGACAGGATCTCAGATATAGAAGACAGGCTTGCAATTAGTGATCATGAAATGGAAAAATTCTTAAAAATAGCAAGGGACCATGAAAAATCAATTCAGCAGCTGCTAGATGACTCAAAGATAAACAACTTAAGAATAATTGGAATAAATGAAAAAGCAGGAGATAGCATCAACGACATTAAAACCTTGTTCAAAGACATAATCAGGGAGAACTTTCCTGGAAGAGAAAAGGAATTTGACACCCCTATAAGTGAAGCTTTTAGAACACCAACTAGACATGATCAAAAAAAAACTTCAGCCAGACATATAGTCAAGATCCCAGAAATTCAACAGAAGGGCAGAATCTTAAAAGCTGTTAGGGAGAAGAGACAAATCACCTATGAAGGAAAACCCATCAGAATCACAGCTGACTTTTCGGCACAAACCCTCAATTCAAGAAGAGCTTGGAATGATGTATTGCAAGCTCTAAAGGAAAATAATTTTCAGCCCAGATTGATGTACCCTGCAAAACTATCTTTCAAAATTGATGGAGAAATAAAATACTTTCATGACAAAGAACATCTGAGAAAATTTATGACCACCAAACCAGCACTCCAAAACGTTCTGAAGGACATTCTAGAAAGAGATAGGAACCCCAACAGAAGGAATCCACCAGGCAGGGCAAATAATTAAATAGCCGGAAAGCAGAAAAACAAAGAGTGGGAACCAACAACAGGAAAATATCATGACAAGTCAATACATATCAGTTTTAACCATCAATGTTAACGGTCTCAATTCACCAATCAAAAGGCACAGACTGGCGAAATGGATCAAGAAGCAAGATCCAACAATATGCTGTATACAAGAAACACATTTAATTCAGAAAGAAATTCATAGACTGAAAGTCAAAGGATGGAAAACAATACTCCATGCCACAGGAACCCAGAAAAAAGCAGGGGTAGCTATTCTTTTTGCAGACAAAGTGAACTTCAAGCCAAGAAGGATTCAGAGAGATAAAGACGGTCATTACATCCTTGTAAAGGGAACAATCCAAGAGGAAGAGATAACGATCATAAATATATATGCGTCAAATACCAATGCACCCAGCTATATAAAACAAGTACTAAAGGACATGAAAAATCAAATAAGCACTAATACAATTATATTGGGAGATCTCAATACTCCACTGTCACAAAAAGATAGATCAACTGGACAGAAAATCAATAATGAAATAGTAGAACTGAACCAAACTTTTGAACAAATGGACTTAGTAGATGTCTACAGAGTGTTCCATCCCACAACATCAGAATACACATTTTTCTCAGCTGCACATGGGACGTTCTCCAAAATAGACCACATACTAGCTCATAAAACCTGCTTAAGTAAATGCAAAGGAATTGAAATTATCCCATGCATATTATCAGACCATAGTGCAATGAAATTGGAAATCAATGGCAAAAGATCCCACAAAAACTCCCTAAACACATGGAAATTAAACAGCATCCCCCTGAACAACCAATGGGTCACAGATGAAATTAAAGAAGAAATTAGTCACTTTCTACAACTGAATGATAATGACAGTACAACATACCGGAACTTATGGGATACAATGAAAGCAGTCCTAAGAGGGAAATTTATAGCATTAAATACTTATATTAGGAAAATAGAGCAAGCGCAAATAAACAACTTAAGGGTGAACCTTGAGCTTCTAGAAAAAGAAGAGCAAGTTAAGCCAAAAGCCCGTACAAGGGAGGAAATTATAAAGATCAGAGCAGAAATTAACGTATTGGAGAATAAAAAAACAATACAAAGAATCAATGAAGCAAAAAGTTGGTTCTTTGAAAGAATAAATAAGATTGACAAACCCTTATCCAACCTTATTAAAAAAAGAAAAGAAAAGACTCAAATCCATGCAATTGAAAATGAAAAGGGTGATATCACGACGGACCCTGCAGAAATCCAGAAGATCATCTATACCTATTTTGAAAATTTATATTCTACTAAGATGGAAAATGCAGAAGAAATGGACAGATTCCTAGATTCGTATGAATTACCAAAGCTGAATCAAGAAGATTTAAAAATCCTAAATAAACCAATATCAGCCAATGAAATTGAAGATGTAATTAAAAACCTCCCAACAAAGAAAAGTCCAGGCCCTGATGGATTCACTGCCGAATTCTACAAGAAATTTAGAGAAGACCTAATGCCCCTACTTCTCAAACTTTTCAATGAAATTGAAAGGGAAGCAATACTCCCAAATTCATTCCTGGAAGCAAGCATTACCCTGATACCAAAACCAGAGAAGGACCCAACTAAGAAAGAGAACTACAGGCCAATCTCCCTAATGAACATAGATGCAAAAATCCTTAATAAGATACTGGCAAACAGAATCCAACAAATCATCAAGAAGATTATACACCATGACCAAGTTGGATTCATCCCAGGGATGCAGGGATGGTTCAACATACGTAAATCAATAAATGTAATACAGCATATTAACAGAACCAAAGACAAAAATCACATGATCATCTCAATAGATGCAGAAAAAGCTTTTGACAAAGTCCAGCACCTTTTCATGATAAAAACCCTACAGAAAATTGGAATAGAGGGTCTTTATCTCAATCTGGTAAAAGCTATCTATGACAAACCAACAGCCAATATTATACTAAATGGCCAAAAACTGAAAGCCTTCCCTCTAAAATCAGGAACAAGACAAGGATGTCCACTGTCCCCACTCTTATTCAACATAGTTCTGGAAACTTTAGCCAGAGCGATTAGACAAGAGAAAGAAATAAAAGGAATAATGATTGGAAAGGAAGAAGTTAAATTATCATTATTTGCAGATGACATGATACTCTACACAGAAGATCCCAAAAACTCCACTAAAAAACTGCTAGATTTAATAAGCAAATTCAGTAGTGTAGCTGGATACAAAGTCAATACTCAAAAGTCAATAGCCTTCCTGTACACAAATAACAAACTTACTGAAAGAGAAATTAGGGAAACAATACCTTTCACAATAACATCCAAAAAAATGAAATACCTAGGAATCAACCTCACGAAGGATGTAAAAGACCTCTATACTGAAAACTACAGTACTATGAAAAAGGAGATTGAGGAGGATATCAGAAAATGGAAAGATATCCCTTGCTCCTGGATAGGAAGAACCAATATAGTGAAAATGGCCATACTTCCAAAATTGTTATACAGATTTAATGCAATTCCAATCAAAATTCCAACAGCATATCTCACAGAATTAGAGAAAACAATACTAAAATTCATTTGGAATCAGAAGAGACCTAGAATAGCAAAGGCAATTCTGGGCAACAAAGGCAAGGCAGGGGGCATCACAATCCCCGACTTGAAATTATACTATAAAGCTACTGTGATAAAAACAGTGTGGTATTGGCAAAAAAACAGACCTGAAGATCAATGGAACAGATTAGAAGATGCTGAAACAACCCCAGACATACTAAGCCACCTTATCTTTGACAAAGGTGCCAAACATATTCGCTGGAAGAAAGATAGCCTCTTTAATAAATGGTGCTGGAAAAACTGGCTCTACACATGCCGAAGATTAAAACTAGATCCATATCTTTCACCATGCACTAAACTAAATTCAAAATGGATCAGAGATCTAAATATTAAAACAGAAACATTAAATCTGCTGGAAGGTAGGATAGGTAAAACCCTTGGAGACATTGGTGTAGGCAAAGACTTTATGAATAAAAACTCAACCGCACGGGAACTATCCCAAAGAATCAATAACTGGGATCTCATCTTATTAAAAAGCTTTCACACAGCAAGAGAAACCACCAACAGAGTGAAGAGACAACCCACAATGTGGGAAAAAATGTTTGCCAGCTGTTCCTCAGACAAAGGATTACTATCGAGAACATATAAAGAACTCAAAAAAAATAGGCCTCCCAAATTTAAAGACCCACTCCATAAATGGGCATCTGAGATGAATACACATTTCTCAGATGAAGAAATACTAATGGCAAACAAATATACAAAAAAATGTGCAACATCACTAGTCATTCGAGAGATGCAAATTAAAACAACACTGAGATACCATCTCACCCCAGAAAGAATGGCTACTATTAAGAAATCAACTAATAACAAATGCTGGAGGGGCTGTGGGGAAAAAGGAACCCTTCTTCACTGTTGGTGGGAGTGTCGACTGGTACAGCCACTGTGGAAGTCAGTGTGGAGATTCCTCAGTAAACTAGGGTTGGAGGTCCCATTTGACCCAGCTATTCCCCTTCTGGGCATCTTCCCAGAAGAATTAAAAACATCGTACCACAGCGATATATGTGCACCCATGTTTATAGCAGCACAATTTGTAATAGCCAGATCTTGGAAACAACCCAAATGCCCATCAACTGAGGAATGGATAAGAAAGATGTGGTATTTTTATACAATGGAGTACTATTCAGCCATTAAGAAGGATAAACTGGAGACTTTTATAGGTAAATGGATGCAACTCGAGAAAATACTCATAAGTGAAATAAACCAGAAGCACATGTGTAAGCATCGTATTATCTCTCTAGTATGAGAAACTGAAAGAGTAAATAAGATCCAAAATGTACAATAGATATGGTGAATCAAAAAGAAACTGGTCAAAAGGAAAGAGAGACTGGAATAGGGAAAAGAAAGAAGGGAAAGGGAAAAAAATTGTATATATATATATATATATATATAAGATGGTTAAGATAGATACACTACCATTTTTACTTAGTTCATTGAAGAGTAAGGTTTGTGCCAATAATGTTTGGACAATTGAATGCTAATGTCTGGTGTCCTGAATAACTAACTTAAAGATAGTAATACGTAATGTATTAACCATTGTTACCCTCCTATTATGTTGTTTTGAAAATTTGTTCTTCTTTTGATTTGTTTTGTTTTTTTCTTCTCTTTAAAATAAAAAAAAAAAAAAAAAAAAAAAGAAGGAGTGTGTGACCCCTGTGGCAACCAGAGTAGGGAGACCTACTGAGAAAAGCTGCTAATGCATTTACTGCCTATGGCCATGGGTACACTGGTGCCTGGGCAAGGAAAGCTCCATGAGCCAAGGATGTGGTGCAGTAGGGCTTACAGAGAGGAGGAGATGAGCACTTGGGACATGGGGCATAGACTTCCCATGTGAGAAGATGAGAGAGGAATGATGAAGTAGAAGGGATGCAGGGAGAAATGAGGGATCTGTGCCTGCTATTCACTTTTGTTGTTTTTCCCCTCTGCAAACAACTTGAGCATGTATAAAGGACATACAGAAAAAGCCACAGGGTCCTTGACCAAGCTGTCTCTCCTCTCTTGGCCTTTATTTGGGTATCTGTAGAGTGGATTCTACTAATACCTGCTGACAGGGAGGTTGTGAGGAAGATCTACAATGATGGTTCTACAAAGTGCTCTGAAGGCTGGGGGTGTAGCTCAGTGGTAGAGCACTTGCCTAACATGTGCAAGGTCCTGGGCTCCATCCCCAGCACTGCAAAAAAAAAAAAAAGCTTTGAGGAAGGCTTCTGCAGTCCTGGTCACGTTCACCTTCTTGACCTGGGCAGCGAGTAAACAGATGTGTCTAGTTTGTGAACACTCACTTGTTCCTCATTCCCACCTGCTCATCTTACTCCCCAAACCTTCCAAAACCCACATGTTCCTATTCAAGCTTCCTTGTGTGGCCCCTGGGAGTATAACCCGGGGTCCCAAGTGCACAACCCAGTTCAATTTGACTCTGGTTTGGCTTTCAGGATGCCCCACGACATTGTGGAATCATCTCAAGATATGGTTCTGTCTTTCCCAGTGGCTCTAAGCCTTTTTTTTTCCAGTCCATATTTACAAACTTGAACCTACCAAAACTCATACCTATCACAAGTGAATAAGAGGGCATGGATCAAATCTTCCCCAAACTTCAGTTATCACCTTCAAGATTTTTGTCATGTTCATAAATCTTCATGATTTTTACCATATTCACAATGTTTTCCCAAGATGCTTCACTCCTAGCTCTTCTTACTTGCTCCGGGACTATTTCCCAAGCTCTCTTTTCTGACCTCAAATTTATTCCCTTAGAGACCTCCTGCTACAGTCCACAAGGAGCTGCAAAGCCCAAGTAGGGATCACACCATCCCATGATTTCTCTGTATAATTGGGTCTTCTTAACTAGGCTGGGAGAGCCTGAAGTCAGTATTTGAGGGATGTTTGTGGAATTGTTGAAGAAAACTGAAGAGCTCCTTGAAACCTGGGGGCCAAGGTAGGAGGTTCTTAGTAGGCATAAAAGTCCGCATAACTACTAGTATACCTTTCCCCTTTCTGTGTCTGGCCGGCTCTTCATCCTGCATGACCCAGTCCAATGTCACTTCCTCTGGGAAGTACCTCCAGTTCTTCCAGACTGAAGAAGATTTTCTTTAATACTTCCTCAACATTTTTTGTCTTTCTCTGTGTTGTCATGATCTGTGGATGTTGGTCACTCCTCTTACATAGTGACTTACACCTCTTGTCCTCAATATTAGCATAAGGCCTGGCCAGAGCACATTCCTGGAACTTTTCACAGAATGCCTAAACGACTGGGTGGGGTATGAACGGGCAGATGGATTTCACTTTAGACCTCATGTTCTAGAATCAGAAAACTTTGCTGTCTGGGTGACACAGTGCTCCAAGTCTGCCAGGCTGAAGTTCTAGCCTGACCCACACCTACAGTGCTCTGTGGCCACAATTATGACAGACAGGACCCCTGTCCCCATGAGTGTGCATCTAGTGACATAAGCACTGAGCAGTACCACAACTCAAGGAAGTGAGATTACTTAAAGCTGTCTTGCTCTGGTAGAGTTGATTCCAGGAGCCACGGCCCTTCCTCACTGCCCGTCCTTCGGGTGTTGGGGCTGGAATCGGCTGCTGAGCAAGCGCCACCTGTCCCATGTTACTTTCCCACAAGGCTGCAGCACTCATGGCAGGCAGCTGCGCGCGCATGGATTTTCTGTGGGACATGGAAGCAGCCCTCTCATTGGCTGCCGAGGGTCCAGTCTGTGAATCTCTGGGCTGTCGGCTCTGCCCTCCCCTGAGACAGCTACAATGGCGAGGGAGGGGAGACTGGAGTGAGGCTTCAGGTGTGTCTGGAAAGGAAGCAGGTACACCTGGTGGCCACATTGAGCATTCCAGAGGCATCTGGTTGTGCTAGCTCCCAGCCTGCAGCTTGGTAGCCTCATGCCCTGCCCAAATTTCCCCAGGTTTCTGTCAAGACTTGGAGCCCAGAGCTCATTGGCAGCAGTCACTTACAGAACTGGATCCGTCCCCCACAGTAGAACAGGGAGCTGTGTCACTCAGGTAGCACATTCCTTCACTGGTCCCTGTCACACTCCCGGATAAGGCTCTGTTATTGGCCCCTTGCTCCTGCAAGCTTCTGCAGACCTGACGAGCAAGGGAGCAAGTGAGCAAGCGAGCAGGCAAACAAGCGGCAGCAGGAATGACAGCGCTGAGAGCAGAGGCAGCCAGGGACAGTGAGGGCGGGCAAGTCAGGTTCCAGAGGGTGCCCGGGCTGGTCCTGGGTGCAGACGCAGATGCAGGGAGTGCTGCACTCAGGGCTCACTAGGGTTCCTCTTGGAGCCTGGGCTGCTCGACCTAAGTGGAGCACTTATCAAGGGGGAGGAGGAAAGGGAGAGAGAGAGGGAGGGAGAGAGAGGGAAGAGGAAGAGAGAGACGGAGAGAGGGAGGGAGAAAGGGAGAGAGGGAGAGAGAGGGAGAGAGAGAGAGAGAGAGAGAGAGACTGACTCCTAGCAGGCTGTAGTCCAAGTGAGAGGGTCAGATCTGGACAATTCTGTGCCAGTGGCACAAGTGGTATTAGGAAGAGCCATGTGTTTGAGAAGCAAAGCTGAGGTGATGTAAGCACCTGGGGAGGAGCACAGGCTCAGAGGAAGAGGAGGAGGAGGGGGAGAGAAGGGGGAGGGGGAGAGGGAAGAGGGGGAGGGGAGAAGGGGGAGGGGAGGGGGAGGAGGAGGAGGAGGAGGAGGAAGAGGCTGCAGCGGCGGCTTGGTGGCTGCCAGTCCAGAACAGAATGATGGGCAACTCTCACCACAAGCAACCGAGGAGTAAGAGCCAAAGCAGGATGCATTCAGCAACAGGTACTCTCTTCCCTTCCCTCCTTTTTTCTGGGGCTCCTACAGGCAGGGCCTCTCCTGCTGCCCCGCTCAGGGCCCCTGACCCTTGGCGTGACTTGCAGGGGCTGGCAGTGGGCGGGGAGAAAGCCTGAGGGAGATGCTAGTGAACTCCCAGCTCCCCTGCTCCCATGCCAGGCTGAATTGCATAAGTCTGAGCTCCCTGAGCTGGCAGGAGCTGGCTCCATCTCCAGCAACCCTGTGTAGCCTCTGGAGGGTGGCTGGAGTGTCAGGGAAGTGAGCAATGTGCCAATGACTGAAGTTTATTGCTAGGACTGTGCTTTCCCCCAGGATCCAGTAGGCAGAGTCTTGGAACCATGCATAGCTTAGCCTTTAGGAGCCTCCTTTGTTATTCAAACCTTCGTCTCCCCCCCCCCCCGCCCCCCATCCCCGCCCGCACATGTACACCTACACCTCTCCTGGCTCTACCTCATATGCTGCATGCACAGAATGATCCAGACAAATCTATTTCTTGCTGTGTAATGCCCTGCCCCCAACCTCCCTGTCCCAGCCTTGACAGAGCTCTTCTCCCTGCATGGAGGAGAGGAACATCGGCCAGCCTTGAGTTTGCTCCCTTCCTACCCCTGGATGTGCCCTGCTTTGCTCCCTGCACTCCTCCAGACGTGGACTCAAGGGTACTGGCATAGTTTCCCCTAACAACTTCTTCCTAGATGCTCACAGTACAGAAATCAGGATCTGGAGACAACTTTTCCTAGCTCACCTTTGCAAGGGAGTGCAAGAACTATGTGGAAAAAACTTCTCTTTTCCCATTCACCCCACCCCCCACCAACTCTTTACCTCCCACCTACCCCTTGGCCGCTCAGCAGCACCTTCCACTGCTACCTGGGATCAGTCTCATGCGATAGAGCCATGGACACTTTCTCTCCATGCCCTCCTCCCTCTTTCTTGATAGTGCCTCCTCTCCTCTTTACTCAGAGCCCCACCTCACACAGGGTCCTGGAGAAGCCAGCAGTTTCCTCTGCCCATTTGGAAAGCTTTCATCCACCATTCAGGCCAGCGAGAAGGAAGGGAAAGTTTTGCCTAGTTTAACTCATGTCTACCATAAAGAAGCTATGAGTGCACTGGTGTCTTCCTGAAAGTCTGCCATGTGCAGCCCCAGAGGCTTGCTTCTGCCTTGTTCTGGGAACTCAGGCTAGCCATGCCTTTGTGGGGAGTTGTCCAGGACCTGCCAGTCCTAGGGACAGTCTAGAAGGGAGGTCTTACAGGGTGTAGTGGGGAGAGAAGCTACTGGAAAGCCAGTTGGGATGTGCTGGCAGGCCAGGTAAACACAACTGGGACCCACTTGTCAGAGTAGGGCTTGGTTCGACCTCCTAGGTGGGTTGAATTTGGGCTCCTGTGTGCTTTGGACTAAGCCAAGGACAAAGCTTAGTCCAAAGGACAAAGATCCTGGATGTTGCAGTTTCTTTGGAATCTTCTGGGGACATTCTTTTCTAAGGTCACTGTTACTAGGTGAACAGCCCAAGTACCACCTCATAGCGTCCTGCTTCTCCGCCACAGAGCTGGAGGCTCAGGACCTACTGGTGTAACACAGAGATGCTCTGTGCAGCCCATTCCAGGATCTTAAGGCCAACTTTCCACGTACTCACTGCTACTACAACTTAGGACAGTCATTGGCTGCCATTTCATTTCTTAGAAGTTGCTTTGCATCCTCAGTTCCAGCTCCAACCCAGGATCGTCCTGGAGGCAGTAGCTATCTGAGCTGTGTCTAGCAGGATTAGGAAGTGTCCTCACGACCACTTGTCCCTCCCAGTCCCTTCTGCCTCCTGGCCTTCATTTTCCCCCAGCACTGCTTCTGCTCACTCACCATCCCTGTGCTGTCCCAGAAGTCCCACTGGGACACTCACACCGGGCTAACTCAGACAAGGACAGCGGTTAGCCTCCCACCCCCAGGCTGCTCACGGGCTGGTTGATGAAGGGAGGTAAGCACAGGCAACAACCAGCCCATGCTCTTGCAGAGAGGGTGAGACCCTGACTATGGGATATAGGTCTGTTTTGGGTTGACCAAGAAAAACTTTATGGAGGAAGAAAGCGTGGGTTCCTTTACCCACCCTTAGGTACAAATGTCCTCTCCTCAGAGTTCAGTCTTAGGCCTGCGTCCCCTCTCACTCTGCATCCTCTTTCTCCCTTAGCAGTCTTGGCTGCCCCTGAGGAGACCACCTCTGTAGGCTTTGCCTTCAGATCTCAGTTTGCTGCTCAGACTAACCAGCCAACTGCTCCATGCGTCTGAATGACCGATGGGTACCTCACTCTCAGCTGAGCACATCTTGGTCCACCCTTCTCTTCTTCCTCCCCTTTCTCTCTTCCATTTTCTCTTTTTTTTTTTTTTTTTTTGTGGGTACCGGGGCGTCGACCTCAGGACCTCGCGCGCCAACAGGCACCCGTGCCGCTGAGCGATATCACCGGCCCCTTTTCCGTATGTGGGATCCGGGAGTCAAACTCGGGCCCTCGCGCTTGCAAGGCAGGCGCTTACGCCGCTGAGCCATCTCACCGGCCCTCCATTTTCTCTTGATGACACTACCTTCTTCCCCATAACCCAAACTAGAAACATGGGAGTCATCCTTCACTCTTCTCTCTCCCTCACTTCACACTTACAATTTTCACTCATCATCCGTCCTTCCACTCACTCAACAGTTATTTGTTGCTTTTTCCCCTTTTGACCTTCTCCCTGCCATGCCTGACACGGCCTCCAAAGTGATCTTCCCTCTGCTCTCCTGCTATGAGTGTTGCTAATTTGGGGATGGGAGATCAAGATTGCTGCTGAGGTGTGGGGTGGATCCCAAGTGGCCCAGGGGGATCATTGTGGCTGGTATAGGGAAAACTTTCTGCCTTTCAAAGTTCTGTATATATTTTAATGTGTATTACAGAAAATACGACTAGTACATCCAACTCATGGTTTCTCATATATTTTCTATTAGGGTGAGGTTAAGCATTTAAAAACTAAGTCATTTGGAATAAAATGAATAAGTGGGTAGTAGCACATTTGGTGCATGGAAATGGCAAAGGTTGAGAAACTGTTAACACCAGTGCTTGAGGTTCGGGAAGCATCAGTTTTAGGGCAAAGTGTATGTCCCCTTACCAAAACCTAGAGGCCTTCTGCAATCAGATCCCACCTGCTTCTCCAGCTTCGCTTGCTGTCCCTTCTCACCTTGACCTTGATGATCCAGCCATATGAATGACTTATGGTTTTTCAAAATCAACCATTCACTATTGCCTTGCTTTGATAGATGCCCTTTCCCATGCCCGCCACACCTCACCCACACTCCATCTTCTCCTGGAAATGTCTTATTCATCTCTCAAAACCCTTATCTGGGGCCGGTGAGATGTCTCAGCGGTGTAAGCACCTGCCTGGCAAGCGCGAGGTCCCAAGTTTGACTCCCAGTACCCACATACGAAAAAGGGCCGGTGATATCGCTCAGCGGCACGGGCGCCTACTGGCGCGCGAGGTCCTGAGGTCGACCCCCAGTACCCACCAAAAAAAAAAAAAAACCCTATCTGGTGTCACCTCTTCTCTGAAACCCTTGCTTGACTGACTTTCCCCCATACAAAATGAACAGAGTTCATTATTCCCTCCTCTGTACTAATTTGGTATCTTTGGCATTATTTTATCAGCACCGATATTGTCATTTTTATAGTTATTGAATGTTTACCTACCATATTAAACGTACTTTTCAAAGACTACAACTTTGAAAAGTGAGAAGGAACCACTGAACGGGACTCAGAAGTCTTCGCTTCTGCTCTCTCTTACGGGTGAGTCTGGAGGGCGGTCTAGACAAGTCACTTGCCTTTGCTACCTCCATCCTTGGGAGGATCATTAGCACACTTGTAGGATGTTTTTGAGAATGCGGTGTGAGCTAGCTAGAAAAACTTTTAGAAAATTCAAATTGCTTTTTTACATAAAGAAGAGTAATGATGATCACAGACAGGGAAATCTCTGGGCCTTTGCCCCAAGCCTGGAGCCCAAAGAATCGCTGTGTGTTTGAGAGACCACAGGGAGCACCCAGCCAGGTGGGCCAAGCCCAGCAATCGGTACCGCTGGATGAGGGAAACTCGCGACGTGGGGGAGTGGCAGTCACAGCATGTGGAGTCCCAGCACCACCTTAGAGCATAGGTTGCTTTAAGGCCGGAAAACCTTGTCCGCCAGGCTCATGGGTTGAAACTGGTTTCTCTCCGAGCCTCACAGCCCCTTTTACCCTCAAGTAAGTGTAGCCCTGTCATCTTGTGACTCTACAAGTGATGAGGAAGGGGATGCGTGTGCATACAGGAGCCATATTTGTCATACCCTATTACATGCCAGAACTTTTCATCTGCCACTTTAACCCTCCAAACAGTCACCAGGCAGGGATTTTTTTTTCTTTTTGTGAGTACCGGGGGTCAACCTCAGGACCTCGCGCGTCAGCAGGCACCCGTGCCTCTGAGCGATATCACCGGCCCTTTTTTCGTATGTGGGTTCCGGGAGTCGAACTCAGGCCCTTGCACTTGCCAGGCAGGCGCTTACGCCGCTGAGCCATCTCACCGGCCCACCAGGCAGGGATTATTGATGCCACTTTACAGATGAGAAAACTGAGACCCAAAGGGAGACCTGCCCCGTGGTCTGATAACAAGGAAGTTGTGGAGCTAGGAGTTGAGCCCAAATCAGTCTGCCTCCCAAGTCTGTGCCATGTGCTCCTCAGCATCTTTGCAGCTGTGGCAGGAGGCAGTAACCCTGGAGACCGGGTGTGGTGGAGGGAGGGGACCATGGCTCCATTTTGGTGGAGAGAGCAAATCTCTATAGCAACAAGGACTGTGATGCCTAGCTTGGGTGAAGTTTCACCATATGTCTGTTTGGTGGCATGTTTGTATTGTTAGAATAATTGAACTCACTGGAAGCTCCATGCTGGGCCCAGAAGCTAGGGTGGGAGGTGCCTGAGCTAGCAGGAAAGTGGGAGACTTTTGGATTTAAGCCTAAGCCAGGTGTTGAGAGAGGCTTCAGATCCAGAGAGAACTGGTATTGTTCTGGCCTCTAACACCCCCCTCCCCCAAGCAGACATGCCAGTGCTGTGAGCAAGGTGACCTGTGCTTCAAGATGAAAATGAGTTCACTTTTCTCTCTCCATATCTAAACAAAATAAGGGAACCGTCTCATTGAAATTTGCAAGGCATCTGTACAGTTGACCTGGCCCTTTCATCTTTACAAGTTTTTTGAATTCTCACCATCCTTGAGATCAGTGTGATAGAAGCTAAAGTGGCAGAGATTTAGCAGGGAGTCCATTGGCTCTTTGTCTCCTTGGGGCCTCCTTACTGAAGACATAGTTTCTAACCAGACTTAATGAGTACATTGGAAGGTATGAATGAGGTTAAAATTCTAGGCTACCAAGCAAAATATTTCCTGGTGCTTCTCACCTCCCACAACTGACAGATGTATTGGAAGCGGAGGCATGGACCCTGGGGTGGGGGCCAATCATGTTTCCATATTTTCTGGGCAGAACTATAAGGAAATAAAAAGCAGGTGTAAAAAACTACAATGGGGGCCGGTGAGATGGCTCAGCGGCTTAAGCGCCTGCCCGGCAAGCGCGAGGGCCCGAGTTCGACTCCCGGAACCCACATACGAAAAAGGGGCCGGTGATATCGCTCAGCGGCATGGGCGCCTTCTGGTGCGCGAGGTCCTGAGGTCAACCCCCCCGGTACCCACAAAAAAAAAAAAAAAAAAAAAAAACCTACAATGGCCATTGTCAAACTACAGGAAAATGGCTAAATAAATATGGCACATCTGATTTTGCTGAAATATGGTAGAACCATATGAAAGCTAGTCACAAAAACCGTTAAGCAATATAGGCAATGCTTATGTGAAAGTATAACATACAAAAGGCACAATAAAAAACTGCCTCTATGCTGAGCCATACAAACCCTGTAAAAACATACATGGTTAAGAATGGGGAGAGAGGGCCGGTGATATAGCTAAGCGGCATAAGCGCCTGCCTGGCAAGCACGAGGTCCTGAGTTCGACTCCCGGTACCGGCATTAAAAAAAAAAAAAGAATGGGGAGAGAACTGTGAAAAAATCAACTTAATTGAGTGTGGGTGGCAAGCTTGGTGAATTTTTCCTTCCCTTAGATTTCCATTAATATTGTTGTAATATTGTTTGTAGAAAAGCATAGTAAAAACCATTAACATACAGAACAATTACAGTGGTAGATCATTTTGTCAAACTGAGGGATCAAATCATATCAGTTCTCTGAGCCAGCCAACATATTTGAAGGACATCAATGCAAAATTAGGTACCTTGCCGGGCGTGGTGGTGCATGTCTGCAACTCCAGCACTTGGGAGGCTGTGGCAGGAGGATCGCTTCGAGTTCAAGGCCAGCCTGGACTACATAGTGAATTCAAGGACAGCCTGAGCTACATGAAGAGACCCTGTCTCAAAAAAAAAAAAAAAAAGTACCTTTATGGAAAGAGGCAGGCAGAAGGAATGGAGAGATGCTGTGGAATTTGTGGAAGAAGCCCCACATTTAAATGCAAGCTCAGACCCATGCATTGGGTCTTTGGAGGAGGTTATTTCATCCCTTGTATCTCAGTTTCTTCAACTGCAATGTGAAGCTAATAATAAATTGCCTTACAACTGCCTTATAAGGCTGTAGTCAGGAGCAAATGATCTAGAATGTTTATTTGTTTGTTTGTTTATGAGGTGGGGGTCTCACTATGTTGCCCAGGCTGGTCTCCAATTCCTAGGCTCAAGGGATTCTCCTGCCTCTGACACTACAACTGCTGGCAGTACAGGTGTCATGTCATCACACTGGCTCCATCTGTGACACTTTAAAGGAGCTCGCAAGGTGTAAAATGCTGCACAGTGTGAAGCTTATTGCTGTATGTACACGAGTATTTGCAATGAAAGTGTTAGGTGCTGCTGTGGTTTGGGTATGGTGTGAGCGTGTCTCCCAAAGCTTCCTGTGCTGAAATCTTGGTCTGTAGTGTGGCAGTATTGAGGTGGTGGAACCTGTAAGAAGTGAGACCTAGTGGAATGGGGTTAGCTTACTGGGGACACAGCCTTAGAAGGGATCGCTGTAGTTCTCGTGGGTTGCTAGTTAGTTCCCACAAGAGCAAGTGGTGCTAAAAGAGCAAGCCTGGCCCCTGCATCCCGCTGTTTTCTTTTCTTGCCATGTGAGCTATCCCTCTTGCACATGCTGCTACTGTGATGCCAACCACCATGGAGGTCCTCACCAAAGGCCAAACAGGTGGGACACCCAATTGGACTTTCAGCCTCCAAAACTGGGAGCTAAATAAAACCCTTTCTTTATACATTACCCACCCTTGGGAATTTATGGTATCAACTAAAAATAGACTAATACAGGTACTGTTGTGCACTGTCCCCCCTCAGTTGACAACAGTGCCAGAGTGGGCCTGTGCTGCTAGGTGGCTTCAAGTGGCAGCCACCTTGTCTTCTCTGAGCACTGGGGTGCCACTGAAATTTGATTAAGCCAGTGAAGATTTCTGGTTTTAGCCTTGGAGGGGGAATAATTAGGAAAATGTTATGAGTTCTTCTCCTCCTCTAAAATGCTTAAACTTCATGGAGAGATTAGAGTGACTGATAAAGAACATGATGAAGACTTCCACAGCTACTTGGGTTCTCAGCTGATGAAGCTAGGAAAGTGACCTAACCTCTAAGAGCTTCCACTGCCTCCATGGTCAGCACCTCCCACACAGGATGCTGGAAAGGATGAAATGAGGTGCAGATCTAAAGCACCTGCTGGGCAGGAAGCAGGGAGCATGTGGGAGCTGCCATCATCATCACTTAGGACCTCAAGTAGGAAGGGTCTCTAGGGATATCGTGATCTCAGTGGAGGTGAAGATGGGCAGGAAGGAAATCTAGAAGGAATGTAGTGTATATATATGGCCATGACTATCATTGTTTCTGCATATCAACATTGAAGTTTTCCATGGGAAAAACAGACTTTTTGTCTTTTTTTTTTTTTTTTGTGGGTACCGGGGGTTGACCTCAAGACTTCGTGTGCCAGCAGGCACCCGTGCCGCTGAGCGATATCACCAGCCCTTTTTTCGTATGTGGGATCCAGGAGTCGAACTCGGGCCCTTGTGCTTGCCAGGCAGGCACGTACGCCGCTGAGCCATCTCACCGGCCCAGACTTTTTGTCTTGACTGTATTGAAACCAGGTATTGTGTTGTATTGTGTTGTATTGTATTGTTTTTTTTTTTTTTTTTTGTGGGTACCGGGGGGTCGACCTCAGGACCTCGCGCGCCAACAGGCACCCGTGCCTCTGAGCGATATCACCGGCCCCTTTTCCGTATGTGGGATCCGGGAGTCGAACTCGGGCCCTCGCGCTTGCAAGGCAGGCGCTTACGCCGCTGAGCCATCTCACCGGCCCTGTTGTATTGTATTGTATTGTACTGTATTATATTATTATTTGTGTGGTGATGGGGAACCCGTATATTTTAATAAAGGTGAGATGTACACTTGGAAACTACTCATCTCCTATAAACCTTTCATTTTATAGACCCATAGAGGTGAGGTGACATTCCCAAGGTCACCTAGCTATAGAGATTAATGTGGGCAACAGTCCAGCTGCTCCCCTCACCACTGCCATCACCACTGACCTAGAATTGTCCTTGTGACCTCTGGGATTTTCTCATTACGATGGTAGAGTGATCCTGGACCACATAGCCATGAGTCTGTAACCATTATCAAGCTGGGAGAAACCAGACAAGGCTCTGATGTTGAGAAGAGGCCAAAATGATGCTTGAGAAGACCAAGCAAGTTGTCCCTGGTAGGGCTCCTGCACATGGGCAGGGCAGCTCCTAACTGCCATCTGCATCCCTGCAGAGTAAATAGGCTTGACTGAAACCTTCATTTTTCTCAATAGCAGATTTCCTATTTTAAAAGTCAATCTCCTGTCAGTTCTCCCAGAGGACAGATGGAGGGGGTCTCAAGAGCAAGATGGGGCTCCCGACTGACCCTTCCCATTTGAGTGGAATGTGGTTTCTGAGTCCTGCTTCTAGCATTGGAAAGGGTGGCGTAGAGCTACAAGAGATATTTATATATCTTGCACTAAATCTATTTCTGTAGTAAGCACTGACTAATACAGACAGTTATATGATGAAGAAATCTGGAATTCTAAAGTGCAGCATAAGTACCACAGCTAATAGCATTGTACTGTGTACTAGAAATTTTTTTGAGAGAGTAGTTTATGTGCTTTTACCACTGAAAAAGGAAATTATGAGATGATGTATATACTAAATTGCTTATCTGTGGTAATTGTTTCACTATGTATATCAAAACATCATGTTTTACGCCTTAAATTTTTACAACAAAATAAATAATAAATGAAAACAATATAAAACAGAAGAATTATTTCTTTGTGCTATAGTTTGCATCTTAAATGTTCCCCAAAGCCCCTCTTAAAGTAGAAACTTTAAGAGGTGAAATCTAGTAGGAGATCATTAGGTCACCGAGGTGGAGCATTTCCTTTAGGAGGCTAGAGGGATCTCAGTCTCTTCCTCTTCCTTTTGCTTGCTAGCCATGAGGTGAGCAGTTTTGCTCCACCACATACTCCTGTTATGATATAGTGCCTCACCACAGGTCCAAAGCAATGGGACCAAATGATAAAAGACTGGAAACTCCAAAAAGTAAACCTTTTCTATTTATAAGTTTATTATCTAAGGTATTGTTACAGTGACAGAAAACCAACACATCTTATAAATGGAAAAATACATTGCTCTGCTGCTGCAGTCTTTGTTAATGTCTCTGTTAAACTCACTGTCTAAAGAACATTGACTCTGGTGGCTTCCTCTGGATGTCCAATAATACTGCATCTCAAATAAACATTCATGACCCAAGAGGTCAGCAACTAATTTGACAGGGTTTATTGTTGGAAAATAGTACAGACTGTGTTATCTATTGAAACAATGAAAGGACAAAATATTCACAATGCCACCAGAATCATAAAGATAAAAATACTGAGCAATCAGCTCTACAAGATATTATTAAGGAATTAGAATTATTCCCACTTAAGAAGGCTGAGGGAGTTCTTTATGGGTTTTAAATATAAGTAGGTTTTGACTCAAAAAAGTTTGCATTTAGGAATTTCCTTGACAATCATACCCACTTTATTATTCATGACAGTTGCAACAGGCAAGGCTGTAGATACCACCCATCCAATTTGAAGGAAATGGATCCCAATTTAGAACAGACTAATAAGGACTTCCGGGAAGATGGCAGAATGGTGAGCAGCAGAGAAAGAGCCTCTCTGAGATTTGGTGTCTAACACTGGTATATAGCAAAGTGATGAAGAGAAGAAGGGAAGTGGGTCTCCTGGACCCAGGAAGGATCTGAAGGGAGAAATGAAGCCCACAGAGAGAGTGAAAAGAGAAATTTCAAAGAAGGAGGTAGCAGGTGTCACCTTCTCCCTAAGCCTGGACTCACTGTGTGGGAGGGGGCAGCTCAAACCTTCAAATGCATGTTGACTGCTGGGCACCCCAGAGGCCTCCATGGAGAGATGCACCAGTGGAAGGGGGTAGTGGATGTGGAGGACTGCAGTGACTGGTGAGGGGTGAGGGGTTCAGAAGCCCCACAGGAGAAGGCGGCTGGCTGGGAGCCATCTTGAAGAGGGGCCAACTGAGCTCATAACTCAGAACAACTGCTGGCTCCATGTAGTGGACCCCAGGTGATTTCAAGCCCATAGAAGGTGCACTGACTGCTGCAGGCTGAATGGGTCGGGTTCCAGCCTCATGGCCATAAACCAGTCTGAACTTTAGGGGAAATAAAATGCAGGTTTGCTGGGATTATCTACTACTCCGCCATAAAGCTACTGCTGGCTTTTTAGGACTCTACCCACATTGTTCGCCAGTGACAGGAGAGACACAAGAGACACATCTTGAAGAGGACTTTTCTTTTTCTCCCTCTTTTTTCTTTTTTTTTTTTGTTTATTTGTTTTTTTTTTCTTCATTGCTTGTTCTTGTTTTTATATGAGTGTGAACACCGTTTCTAGTTTTTATGTGGTGGTTGTTTGTTTTGTGCTTCTTTTTATTTCTTCCTTCTCTCTTTCCCTCCTGTCTTCTGCACCAGTTTCCCAAAGTTTGCGTGACCTTCCTTCATCCTCCAGCCTGCTTCTAATCTTTTCCTCTTCTTCTATTTCTCTATTTTTCCCCCGACCCCTCTTAAATTTTCTCCCCTGAGGGTAGAATTGTCATATTGAGAGCTTATTTACTGCAAGCAATTTTTTGTTATGTTGTAAATTTTGTTATATAACCACAAATCTAGTCATACAGTTAAAGGTGGCAAATTAATAGTTACCTCAGTTTGTCATTTTCTAGGCTGTGTTTGATGCTATTGTCATTACTGTTTGTACTGCTTTAGCCAAGGTGACATAATTATTCTAACCACTTGTTCTTCCTGGTATACCAAGACTGAGATTGCCCAAGGGTCACAAAAAATACTACAGGCCAGTGCCAAAGAGCCATAGGCTGGGCCAAGTAGGCAGCAACTTCTCATTCCAAATAAACTGAAGAGGTAAGATCTTGCAACAGCCTCAACCAAAAGCCAGCTACACCTGGAAGAAACCTTTGAGTAGTCATTTCCTAAAGGTTCTAAATACTAGCACTAAAGCTACTCACCACAGGCAATTTACAAGCATCAACCCCAGAATTAAACTTAAAAAAAAAATAGAAAATGAAAAGACACTTAAGATGCAACCTCAGACATCCAGCTCACCAAAGGCAAGCCCAGAGAGTAATGAGGTGGGACAATCTGAAAGCCACTCACCTGGCCTCTCTGAAGTGAACAGTGAAAGTAACAAGGCAAATTAATGAGGGTCTAGAAAAAAATCAAATCAGAAATAATTTCTCAGATACCTACAGAGATGGTGACCGCAATAAAAGACATGCTTAGTGACTTTAGAGTAGATACAGATAAAAAAATAGAGAATCTTGGGAAAATGATTGAAGCCATGAATGACCAACATAGGAAAGAAATGAAATCCATAAAACAGATTCAAACAGATATCCAGGAGATTAAAAATCCTATTGAAAGTATATGCAGGAGGATGAGCCAATGTGAAGACAGAATCACAGATATAGAAGACAGGCTTGAGGTTAGCGACCATGAAACAGTAGATTTCTTAAAAATAGAAAGGGGCCATGAGAAATCAATACAGCAGCTGCTAGATGAGGCAAAGAAGCATAACAAGATTGATCAGAGTCAATGACAAAGCAGCAGATAGTGCAAATGACATAAAAAAACCTGTTCACAGACATCATAGCAGAAAACTTCCAGGGAAGTTTTCTAGCAGGGAAAAAGAACTTGACATACACATAAGTGAGGCATATTGAACTCCAATTAGCCATGATAAAAAAAAAAATTATAGCAAGGCATATAATAGTCAAGATTCCAGAAATTCAACACAAGAACAGAATATTAAAAGGTTTTAGAGAAAAGAAGGAAATCAACTGTAAAGGAAAGCCCATCAGAATCACAGCAGACTTCTCAACACAAACCCTTAAGTCAAGGAGAGCTGGGAGTGAGGCATTTCAAGCCCTACAAGAAAACAACCTCCAAGCCAGATTGCTGTACCCCACAAAAATTAATGGAGAAATAAGATACTTAGGTGACAAAGAACACCTGAGGAAATTCATGGTATGAAACCAATACTCCAAAATGTGCTGAAGGACATTCTAGAAAGAGATAACAAGGACTACAACTCCATGAACCCCAACAGCATGAATCCACCAGGCAAGGCAAACAAGTAAACAGAGTGGAAAAAAGGGAGCCAACAGCAGGAAAATAACATAAAATGGATAAATCAATACATATCAGTTATAACCATCAATGTTAATGGTCTCTATTCACCAATCAAAAGACACAGACTGGCAGAATGGATAAAGAAGCAAGATCCAACAAATATATTTAATTCAAAAAGAAATTCATAGGCTGAAAGTCAAGGGATGGAAAATGATACTCCATGCAACAGGGACCCAGAAAAAAAGCAGGGGTAGTTATTCTATTTGCAGACAAAGTGTATTTCAAGCCAAGAGTGATTAAGAGAGACAAAGAAGGTCACTACATCCTTGTAAAGGGAACAATTCAAGAGGAAGAGATAACGATCGTAAATATATATGTAACAAATATCAGTGCACTCAACTACATAGAATAGACTAATAGGCATAATTTTATGTAAACTACAGGAGAATTTATAATGAGCAATAGCAGTAATACAACAGACATTTCTTGATCACTTCCTCAAAAAGCTAAAATGTAACCTCAAACTTCTCAAAAGTCTTGTTAAAAATGATGCCCATCAGGGCCGGTGAGATGGCTAAGGGCATAAGCGCCTGCTTGGCAAGCGCGAGGTCCTGAGTTTGACTCCTGGGACCCACACAGAGGAAAAAAAAGGGCCGGTGATATCGCTCAGTGGCACAAGCGCTTGCTGGCAAGCACGAGGTCCTGAGGTCGACTCCCAGTACCCACACAAAAAAAATGCCCATTAAATTGCCTCAGAAAACTACAGATCTGTACCCTTGACTTGTGCATTTTTCTGTATAATTGTGCACTAATGAAACACTTTATTTGTAAAAGTTACATCAGAGATGACTGTTTACATCCCTTGGATTCATAAAAGTGTTTCTTTACCTACTACTTTCCTGTATTGAAATAAGGAAGGGATTTCAAAGAAGATAAAGACTTTATATAGTTCCTGACTGTGATACTACATTTTTACTTAACAGGTCACTGTTAGTATATTTTACCACTTTATGTATATTTTAGAATACTTTATATTATGCAATGAACAAGTACATAATTTACAGTAAACTATATTTTATATTTTGATTTAGGAATTAAACTATGACATCATTTCTAAAATAAAGTTCAACCCTCATAATTTTTAATTTTAACTTACAGCACCTTTCTCGGGAATTTAAGTTGTTAAAAGTGCATGGACTATTTGTATATGACCAGTTATGCGCAGAAAACAGAGCAACTGAGAATAACACAGAATCAACTGGACAAACAGTGCAGCCTTAGAACTCATGAACTTAAAAAAAGATCACCTTTGTGAGATGACATAGTAGTCTTGCTAAAGATAAAAGCAGCTTATAGCCTATGATTTTATAATTTCTGTAAGAAGCAGTTGAATACTTCACATAAGATGGTACCAACTCACAGCAACATGTGTCATAAGTATTTGTCCAAGGGAGAGATATAACATTGTGTTATGGCTTGTATCTAGATGTCTCCCCAAAGCCTCATGTGCTTATAAGTGGGGCTTTTCAGAGGTGGCTGGATTTAACACGAGTGAATGTGGACTAAGGGTGTGATACTAGGATTAAAGGTGTGTGGTACTGTATTAGGCCACTAATTGGTTTATCATAGTTCTGAGTGTGGGTAATGGGAAGCCCCACCCTGGGTGTGGGTGGCACCACCCAAAAGGCTTGTAGACTGGATGGAATACAAGGGGACAGCAAGCTTGCTGCTTGCTGCTGCTGCCTCCTGCTTGCTCTGCATGGGCTGTTTTTGCTCTGTGATGCCCCTCTGCCATGCCACCATGCTTTGGAGCCAGCTGACTACAGACTGAAATCTCTACAAACGGTAAGCTGAAATAAACTTCTCCTCCTTCAACTTGTGGGTGCTGGGTATTTTGTCTCAGCAATAAGAACAGCAACTAAGATACGTTGTATTGGAAAAAATTCAGGATTTGGAATAGGAATACTTTGAGTCCTAGCTCTGCCCATTTTTTGCTATAGGGTTTTGGATAAGTTTCTTAACATCTTCTAATCTCAGTTCTTCAGTTACAAAATGAGGTTAGTATTAATAATGTCTGTCTATTATGACAGCTGTGAAGGTCAAATGATGAGGGGTTATTTTTCATGATCAAACATTTTTTTAGAAGTCTGGAATTGGAGACTGCTTCAAAAAAGTAACCTCTGTCTCATGTAGTGCTATACCTAAACTTAAATTATTCTGCTTACCAAACCAAGGCTCAGATATGAATAGTTTTCACCATTGTGGATTTACTTCTAACTAAGTTGAAGCTTAATAAACCTGTGATTTCTATTAGAGTTTGGGCTTCTTCATACCAAAATAAGAGTTATTATCACTTGTGACTGCTATAAGTAAATGTCTTCAGAAAGACTGAAGGTTGAAGATGGTCCAGTCAATTTTCTAGTAGTCAGCAGGAGAGAGTAAAGGTGTTTCTTGTGTTAGAGTATCTTTGAAATGGAACTATTTTCTTTTGTAATGATGAATCTGGACCTACTTTGTTTTCCTTTGTTCAAGAAAAGTGACTTCCCATAAATTTGGGCTTCCAAGTAAAAAACCCAGGCCCAAATAATCTAACTGGGTGAAAATTTAGAAACTTTTTTTTGGTTTTTTGAGACAGGGTCTTGTGGAGGACCTCCTGGATAGCTCTCCTTGAAAGAAGAGCAATTATTTTCATTTTGGATGAACCTGGCCCTCTTTCCATGTATTGATATGTACAGAGCTGGCTAGGACTTTTCCTTATCCCTTCAATTGGCTTTAAGCAATGCAAATCGGTCTAGCCGAGGTCCTGATGTGTAGTCTTTGAAGCAAGGTGACAGGCCTGTGTTTCCCCGCCCCTTTGCTCCCAATACATGGTTGAGCCTGGTGGGATGGAGAGCCCTGCTCCATGCTATCAGCTGGGATTGAGCCTGGAGAAAGAGGCTATGACTTCCCAGGGCATAGAAGATTACACATCAGAGCTGAAGCACTGACCCCAAAACATTAGATACTATCTTGAATTGTGTTATGCAGATTACTCCTTCTGTATATCCCTCCCTCTGCATATTGCAAAGGTGATTTCAGGCCACCTACCTAGCCCAGCTCATGGTACTCACATATTTCCTGCCACTCTCACAGTCACTCATCCCCAAGCCACTCCCCTCCTCGAGAATTAATAAAACCCGGGTTTGGCCCTGGGTTGAGGCCTTTGTTCAAGTAACCACCATCTTGGCTGGACTAAGGACCCCATAGCTCCCCACAACTATAAATATACCTTAGTGTCTTTATTCTCGCTGTAGGTTGCACTGAAAGTGGTAGATTGGAATTAACTCGCTAGAATTCCAATAACTTTTCCATGGGATTACAAATATAAACTTCCCAGACCACGACGAGGACCAGGAAGGGCTCTCTATAGGGTCTCGCTCTGTATCCCAAGCTGTCCTTAAACTCACTATGTAGCCTAGGCTAACCTCAAACTCACAGCAATCCTGCTTCTGCCTCCCGAGCACTGGGATTACAGGCATGCACCACCATGCCCTGCCATAGAAACCTTGTTTACTCACTCTGCTCCTCAACTCAATGCCTTTCTACATCCTCATTCAGCCTCATTCATCCCAAGTAGAGTTTGTGATAACTATTACAAGTCCCTAGTCAAAATTGCTGCCAACTATTCCTTTATTTTTTTTTATTTTTTTATTTTTTGTGGGTACTGGGGGTCGACCTCAGGACCTCGCGTGCCAGCAGGCGCCTGTACCACTGAGAGATATCACTGGCCCTTTTTTCGTATGTGGGTTTCAGGAGTCGAACTCAGGACCTCGCGCTTGCCAGGCAGGCACTTATGCTGCTGAGCTATCTCACTGGCCCCTATTCCTTTATTTTGAACAGCATTTAAAATCTATTCTTTGGAATTAGCAACATGAGCAAATGTTGGAGGTACAGAAGTAGGTATAACATCAGGTGAAGACAAAGAATAGGGTTGGTAGTGAAGATACATGACATGAAAACTTAATTTGCAGCTCTACACATAAAGTCTCAATATGACCCAATGATCTGGTGGGAGAAAGTTTGAAGGGAAACATTCTGCTTCCTTAATTTTCCTTTGTGCCTACTACATACACATGTAGGCTTATCTCTATATACTTTTTTTTACTCTAAGTGTACTTAAATATTCTGAAAGATAACGAGTATAAGATATTAAAGAACATTTAATCAATATGAATAGAAGGTAGAGAAAGGTGAATTGTTGCTCATTTATTGAATGAAAGCTTTGCACTCAACCAAAACATCATGAGTGATCATGATGGCAGGACTGTTTACAAACATTCACAGCACTGCTTATTATGTTTCCTGATTTACCTGACTAGTTATAAGTCATGGTATCACAAAGCTAGTAAGGAGTGGAGGTGCCATCAATCCTATCTAAGCTACTCATGTTTGCTAAATAAATCTGACCACACTTGCCCTCCCCCATTGGGAAGGCATGTAAAATTTTGATAAGCTTATAAAATCTTTCTGGATGCAACTCACTACACATTATATTGGCTGTATTAACATGGTCCTTATACTGCTTGCTCTGCTGGGTGGAGAAAAGACTTCCCCCTGAGCCCACTTACCTCGATTATCATCCTCATTGTCTTCCCAGGGTTCTTCATTTGCTAGCAGTGGGTTCTGTGACTCATTCATAGACCTCATAGGGAAGGAGTGTCCATCACCAGGGCTGGTGAGGAGAGTAAGGCAGTGAGTTTTTGCAGCTACACAGCCTTTTATGAAAGTAATTATCCTTGTCAAAAGCCATGAGGAAAGCTTTTTACAATAGCTTCATTTAGCTGCTGTGTTGTTCTCAATTTTCATATCTTATTTGTCTGCATTAATGTTGACTGTGTTTGTAAGAAAATCTTTAACTTGCTTTCCCCAATGCCCAGCATAGTAATATGTGCACATAGTAAGCTTTATGAGTATCATTTAGTGATGATGATCCCAATTTATATACCACTGACTTACTGTTTTGATTCTAAATTTTCAAGGAAGATGAGCAGACTGAGAAACATTGAATACAGTGGAGATAAGCTGCTGTGAATTGGTGATAGATAATGCCCAGATGCCATATTATTCATTTGCTTTGTATGGCAGAAAGGTTATTAGGAACTAGGGGAAAGAACCAGAGTGAGGTTTCTATAGAGGACAGATTTTGGGTGCAATTATTTAAATGTGGGCCTACTTTGTGGCTGTCTATGGTAAGTTATGGTTACTTCCCTGGTTAATTTCTGGCCACTAACAGATTGGGTGCATTGGAAGGAACCGCAGTTGTCCTGGGTAAGCAGAGTTATAGTTTGAACATTTGAATCTGTATATCTGAATACATTCCAAGTGACTTTTGGATTACTCATTTGATATTACCTATGCTTTTCCTCTTGTTCATAATGTGCTTCATTGGACATTAATAGATTTTAGTGATAGTATTCTATAGAGAATGTAAGCATACTGTTCGCAAATGAATAGGCTACAATTCTTGTTTTTGTTTTGTTTCATCAGTATCCTGTGGCACAAAAAGACTCATTTTAGACCTCCATTTGATGTGGTAATTGTATATAAGTAATTACATGTACATATGTGTGAATAGGGTGTAGATAACTGCTGGTAATAGTTATTAATCAACATCACCCACTGATATTGCTTTGTCTTGTGATTTATATCTAGGAGAGTAGGATATATCCCATTTTAAACAAATAAGCCTATAAAACACTAACTGGTACAGAGGAAGTATCAAGGCAATGCGTGAAGGGGAGGAGAAAATTTTTCTTTAATTACCATCTAACCTCAGCAAAGCTTTCTCAAATAAGTGAACATGAATGTACCCTTGTCTAAGAGTAGATCTAAAGGGATGCAAGAAGGCTGTAAAGAAGCTCAGCTCCAGAGGTAGTTTAGTTGATGGTGGTTCAATCTGGTTAATACAGTCATTCAGGGGACACAAGTTTGCTTGGCTCTACTCATTTCTTTCACTGCTTTCCCTGTGTTCCTGCTGCAGTCATAAGAACTGTCTACAATCTCTGAATCAAGTTGCTTGTTCTTGCTTTTTAATTTTTTCCTTCATAAAAGTAATATTAATATTTAACTCCAAATATGAAAAAATAAAGAAAAATGTTTTTTAGGACTATAGCCCTTACAAATTCTAGCAGTTTTTGGTATATTTCTCCTGTTGTTCTTCAGTATACATTTGTTCATATTTTCAATCAGTATATATACCATTTTGGATTTTACATTTTTCATTTAAAACACAGTAAGCATTTTCTTTATTGTGACATAATCTTTATAACCACTACTATTGACTACATAATATTCCATCTTTTGTTTATGTATTTTTATTTATTCATTCCTATACTGTTGGATATTTAAGTAAAGACAAAGTCTTTACAGATCTAGAAATGGAACAGCCTCATGATTTGTCTTTACTAATTGAGAAATGGAAAACTTGGGGAATGAGGTGTCATATCAGACTTGCTGCATATTACAATCAAAATTGAATTTGTTGCTTCAAGGCGAGCTCCAGCATCAACCTGTTTCAATGGTAATAATTACCTACCTGGACCCAATAGGTATTAACCAGAACTTCTTATTATCTCCAAACACCTGCTGGATATTTTTAATGAAGCCAAGGTTGAATCCATTTTTTTCTGGGCCACTTGTAAACACTGGAGTACAGAAGGCCTCTAGGACAGGGAAGGGGAGTTGAAGAAAAGAGGAAAAAAGCAAAAAAGGAACAAATTTCAGCATAGTCATGATTTTACAATTCTCCACTAATGTGATTTGGTTTTATAACATCTTTTTGATGTGTTAGTACAGGCCCTTCATTCTCAGCTATTGTTACACTACATAGTGAAAATCAGTTTAATCACATAATAAAAGGTAAATTTATTCAATATAAAGAATTAGTAGTCTTATTTTTAAAAAGGCAGGAGAAACACATGACAGTAGAAATAATTAAGCAGCCATAGGAATAGTATATATTTTTACTGCTGGATTTAAGGAGTGAAGGAACAGATTTAACAGCACTTTATTTGAATCTAAGTGGCAACAACACCCAAATGGTCTCCATCAGTAGAGCTGGGACCAAAGTAATGGCACATAAAAGAGATGGTAATGACATTGATTTGGTTTTGAAACATTTCAGAAATGAAAATGTTCATACTGAAGCCTGCAATGTAAGAAACTGAGTTTTACTTCTGATAAAATGTAAACAGATGAGCTATAATCACTTTAAAGATTCTGAGGAACTGAGCCATGTTAGTGCACATTATTTTTAGACACACATTTAACCCATAAAGCTAACACTTTTGCTGTTGGACTCTGGCTATATCTGAGCATTTTTCATTTGTTCCTTAGTTTCAGGCCCCATTATTATGAAGCTTTAAGTACTTTTCTACTTTGTAACTGATCTCTAAGCCAAATGTGCTAATTTATCCACCCTATCAACTAAGTGCTACATATCTATTTGATTAGAAAATGGGTGCAAATAATTTCACATCTACCTATTATTAGCAAATGAATTCTTAAAGTACAGTGGATTTTGCACCAAACATTTGATGATTTTGGATCAAATGTATCCTGGTTAGACATTCAGCACATGAAAAGTTTCTCCTCACTCCTTGTGTATTGATTTGTAGACCATTTCAATATTTGCTTCACTGTATATGAAAAAATTGTTGCACTAGAATCCATCAAAAATATACTATTCCAGACAATAACAAGCCTAGAGAATTAAGTAATTGACAACAAAAAATGTTTTTTTCTTGTACTTATTTTCTAGAGACTTACATGCTCAGTGTATTTATCTCACTCCTAGAGTCCCTACATAGCTTCTTGATAAATGTAGATATTCAGAGATATGATTCTTTTAAGACTTCTGAGTTCTCATTCTTGGTTTGGCTTCTTTCTCAGGATTCTGTTTTGGCATGTACTTAATAAAATAGATTCTTCTATCTTTATTGACCTGCATGCCCTCCCCCCCTTTAATGTTCCCTTCGCTATTGATTTTTCCCTTCATTTCAACATGTGAGTACCTTTTAGAAATTTTCTGAGTTGTGAAACTGGGGAGCTATTACTCCATACACATTATAAACAGTATTTATTAATGCTCTCTTCAGTCTGTAAGCTTAATTCACTATATATATTTTCATCTGTCCCCATTTAGAGGCAACAGGAGGTCACACAGTTAAAATACCTCATTAGACATTTTTTCTCTTACTTGGGAACAGTCTGCAGGTCACTCTGATATACATTAATGTGTTTTTCCCTACTCTTAATATTCATTCTTACCTAAGGTAGTTTTGTTTCTGCTGACAAGCCAACAATGGTAACCAAATAGAATCACAAGGCTGACAAAAAACATGCAGGCCACAAAGAGGAGAAAAAGGACATGGAACTTAGAGCGAACACTGGGCAATTCCCCCTAGAAAAGAAATAATAAAAAAACAAAATAAAAGATTAAAGTGGTAAAGCTTAGCTAGTTTTTCTACATAGGTTTGCATGTGTTTAAAACATTAGCTGTAATTTAAAGAATAGATTTTGTAAAATTTTTACATTGTTCTGTCTGTTGACGATTATACCTCATTATGGATATGTTCTTAGCCTATAAAGCCTAAAATGGATCCTTAAGTGCAGGTCAGTGTAAAATAGGGTATACAATGTACCAATTAGAAAAGAGTAATGTGAAAAGTGTATACTAAGGTCATAATGACATAAAGCCTGTATTCCATTTTATTTGAGAATTATTAATCACTGGTCAGAAGTGATCTTGAGATCACATGATTCATCTTCTTGTCTGGAGGTAGGCTATTCTGGAATTCTTTATATGTCATATTTTCTTGTATGTTGAAAATTTCACAGTGATGAATGTAGGAAGTTAAAACATATGGGTAGAATTTTTAAATGTCCTACCTAGAGTCATGATCTAATTTTAAAGCTGCTGCAAATTTTATGTGGTTACTTGTTATAACTGAAGTGGAATGTGCTGGTATAGTACATTGTGTATAATAGCTGTTTAGACAGTAAAACTCAAGCAGAATATTACAGGTAATTGTAAAAGTACATGGCTAAAGATTTCTACAGTTATTAGGACCTTATTTTCCATAGAGCATGAGCTTTTTCTTACTTGCAGTTCTAAAACCAAATGAATGTTTGAAAGTTCTTTATAGTGTACAACATGTAATATTTTGTCTTCTGAAGAGAATTTTAGAAAACATTTTCAATTTTCAAGTAAGCAGTTGAAGGGATAACTAATACGTCCTCCTTTTCAATGATGATCATTTTTTTAGCATGATGAATTACTCTGAATTATTTCCAAATGTTCTCCAGTAATAAAGTTAAAAGTGATTCTTAAGTGAAGTGGACTTTAACTTCTGAATGATCCTTTTCTCCAGTTTTGGAGTAAAAAGTTAATGTGTGGCAACACTTGGCAAGTTCAGATTGTACAGATTCTTCTATGAGAGGATATTTTAATTCATTTTTATGTACAAAAACATTGGGAATCTTCCAGGATATGTACATTTGAAGGATGATGATCAGGGGAAGTAAATGAGTCAGATGCTTTTAGCTGAAGGGAAGTCTAGGTGAAATTTGTGGGGGGCAGAACAGCCTGGGAAAGAGTGATCTCAAGGACTTCAACAACCTTTACCTGAAGCTGTCATTTTTGAAATAATTCCTTCACAAAATCTTTGCCTATGCACCCAAATTATATTAGATTGTTTTGTTTGTTTTATTTTGAATTCATAGGTAAGATTCTAGGTACTGCTTTACAGTGGTTTTGTCTTCACTGAGATTTTGCTTTCATGATTTGTACTTTTTTTAGTATGTTTATAAAAGCATTTAAAACTCACATTAATTTTACTTCTTATTTTTCACATTTAAATGAGCAGTAGGAAATGGCTGGGCAAGTGAGACTGATATAAAGTCAGTCCACATGTTGTGTAGCTGAGCTGGAAGCTACTTTCCCTCCTAATTATTATTTCAGAATTCTCCGTCTACTAAAGCATATCTATGGTGTTGTCCCTTGATAATGTTCTTAATATGAAGCCTTTTTTGTTGTTGTTCAAAGAGGGTGACAGCCCTGTGTTCAAAAGTACCTTCTCAGGAGATAACCAAACTAAATCACTGAACAAATAATCACCAGAGTCAGTTCAGAAGAATATTAATAGAATAATGCCGTTATCAGGTTTCTAAAATAATTCATAGCTTCTATCAGGAGATTCATGGCCCCGGTATGGTAGGTAAAAATCAGTCTCCTATAAAGTTAGCTATTGTTCACACTGAGAGGAGAGAAATAATCTCATGGTCTTCTGAACTCTTTATCCCAAAGGAAGTAAAGCTTATCCATAGTAGGACCATAATGGTCAGTAGAAATGATACAGTATGTAAGATCACTGGGCTTAGGGTCAGACTTAGGTTCCAGTCCTGACTTTGAAATTTATAAGCTAGGTGATCCTGGGAAAGTCATTTAACCATTATGAGCCTCAGTTTTATCATCTTTGAATGAGATAAATAATTCCTACTTTGCTTACTTCAGAGGGTTGTGGTGAGGGTCGGATAAAGTAATGGATTGAAAGGACTTCAAAAACTGTAAAGTACCATACAAATAGAGGTAGCTATTCTTAGAAGTACAGCTTCTTGATACATGGCTTTTAAAATACATGGCAGTGTTTACTTTTTATTTTAAGGGGAGACTCAATTTAACCTGAGAAAGCCATTTGTAAATGACACTAAAGTGTTCCCTGGCTGGAGAGACTGCAAAGAAGTATTTCCTTGACCTATCAATACCATTCTCAATTTGAGGGCAAACCAAGACAGGTTTCTTCCTTTCTCATATGCCAGGCATGAGCTAGGCTATTGTGGAGAAAAACTGAGGGAATAGGAAAAGGACAAGGCTGTATTCACCCCTGGTATTGCTTGCAAATCCTGGCACATTTCTGGTGATTAATTCATAACCAACTATCACCTATCAAGAATGAAATAAAACATACGGCACCTAGTTAGCCTTATGGTATTTGATTACTGGCTGACTAGGAGGGTTAAAGGTAAAATGGGTGAAATGTAATATTGTTTACTTTGTTATGAGGGTAAAGGATGGTTCTTAAACAGTGTCCAACTGTGTTAAGGACTAAGGAAGGTCTGTAGTAAAGATCACAGCTGACACTTTGCCTGATGACTGGATGTAACAGATTTTTTTTTCACTTTTATAATAGCAGCTCAACATGTGGATAGAATGCCAAATAGGTCATGAAAAACTGAGCAATAGATAATAGATCTTCTACTGTGGAAAGAGGCCAAAGAAGAGATGTTGAGATGTGTAACATGGTGAAATGTTTTCTATTTAGAGAAAAGTTTGAGAAAAGTTTGTTATTTCTGCTTATAGTTTTGTGTCTCTGAATTGAAGATTTTTTGTATCTATGATGTAATTATTGATTCCTAAAGTTATTAAATATCTGAATCATTAAGTAAGTTGAAGGGAAAATGGAAAGCATATATCATTATAATTATCTACACTGTATTTTCTACCCTAGTAGCAATAAAACACTAATTTATAGTTTAAATATTCTAAGCTATTTAGTTTCTCACTGCCTTGTCTTTTTCTTGTTTTCTCCAGTTTATTACAATTTATATTCTGTCCACAGGATTCATCTTCTTTCCCTGTAACTTTACTTCTCCATCTAAGGTGAGATATTCCTACAGGCTCTTTTGCAATTCTTAAAGTAATAACTATTAAATATGCTCACATTAATCTTTTATTATTTAGGTTCAGTTTGGATACCTCTTATCATGGATATATTAATAATAATACTGGAGTTGTGGGGAAGAGATAACTTCTGGAATCCATTGTCATGAAATTTAAAAGAATATATTTTTCTGTACTTCTGCTAGTCCCTGTACACATATGTAAATGGAAAATCTGCCTTAACTTTCTTTTTCTTTTTTGAAATAAATGGATATGATTGCTATTTTCAAGTAGGAAAAAGATGAAAGCAAGATTTTTTGAGATTTTATTACAATTATTAAAATCACATTTTGAAAGAAAAAACATTTTCAACATCTGTTTCATTTGATCTTGGTAATGAGCCAGTGAAGCAAGGAACAGAGCCAGTATTAGATCCAAGTTTGCCTAATTCAGAACCCAGTGTTTGTCACAAAATGTTCAAAAAAGACTCTCCATTTCATTTTGGTCATATGTACAGGTGGGTCAGTATATCTTTATTTCCAGTAGGAATTTTACAACTCTCATTTGAACTTGGAATTAGGTAGTATTTTCTAACAGCAGAGTGTTTTGTTAGTCTTTTTCTCAGAAACTACAGATTTAGAGTTAGTTTCAACATTTTTCAAATATATAACTGGTAAGAAGTAGGTTTTTAAAACTCAACTGCAGAAATACATCTTAAAGAATCAGTAGGAATCAAGAGGTTAGGTTTCTGAAAGCCTTAGCAAGACTGTCATACATGATAGAAACTTGTTTAACTAAAATCTCTATCTGTTAAATCTCAGAGTATTCAAGTATCTTCCCTTAAAAGATATAGAGTACACAATGTCATGTACTGTAGTGAGTGTGCATTTGTTCAGAGGGGGCCCTTTAGGACTTTTTAAAAAACTTACTCTCCAGTATTTGATGAAATAGCTGAAGACTGTTGCAGCAATATACAGGCAGTAGAGAACAGAGTAAGCTAAGAACTGAAGGAAGAATTTGTAGTTGGAAAATCCAATGCAGTTATTGACCCTAAAAAAAAAAAAGAAAGAAAAAGAAAAACTGATTTGAAACCAGGACCTATTAACTGAGAACACACTGATAAATAAGTGGACTAAGCAATGGAAGCATGTTACTCCTGCTGCTTCATGATGTGTCAGGCAGAAACCCAACAGAGACAGAAGTCTATTAATAAGAACAGAATGGAAAAAAGTTCACTTCTCACTTGTTTTTCATGTTATTTACACCCACAGAAACACCTGGCTTATCTAATAGCTCTGGACTGGTTCCCGACACCCACAAGCAAACCTGAATTTTAGTTGCTAAATACTTATTAAACTCTTAGCAGCTATGCTTGGTCCAGTTGTGGTATGTTTCCTTTGTAATTAGGTGATTTCAGACTGCTTCTCTGGGTTGGACATATAAAATTTGGAGAATTGCTGAACTTAACAACTTAGAATATTTCAAACATCATGCCAACTAGAAACAGAAATTAATTATGTACTATAGAAGAGAAGAAATACTTCGCTGTATTTCATCACTATGCTCAATTGCCAAAGTTAATGGGCAGGAGACTACTAGTTTTGTGACCCGAGAAATTCACTGCCATACTTTTGGTAGTATATTTATTCCCCCCCAAATACAAAGCCCAGTGAATTTTGATGACTGAAACAGGCATGTTACAACTCTGGTTATGAAAGTGGCCATACTTAGCAAATTTGATCCTTTTGAGGAGAGAAGCAAATCAAAAGGACATACCAAGGGCAATGATGGTCCATTTTTAAAACACACCTATAAATTGAATGAAATAAAGTACAATGAGTGAGGCTATGGAAAATAAGCAGTACTTCAAAATTTAATTCAAGCTTTCATTAGTACTTTTACATTGTTTCAGCAAACCCATTCCCAGATATCCATAGTGACTCCAAAACTATTGTGTCCTCAATTATTCCTAGCACGAGGCAATTATAATAACATTTCACAGGATTTTGCGGCAGCAAGTCACATGCCTTTAAAAGGGATTAGGAACTCCAAGATATTGATGCAGAGATGTCTCCTCTAGTTTTTTTAATAATCAGTTTAATAAAATACAAAAGAATATATATGGCTGCAGCCTGTGTTTGAATCAAAGTTAATAAAAATATAGGTGGAATAAGCACTCAAGAAGAAAGAGATGAAGATTATATGCAGTAACATAAAAATGAGGTTTTACAAAACTAGAACATTTTTGTTCTGTTTTTTAGACAGGGTCTTGCTATGTGGCCCTGGCTGGTCTTGAACTCGTGACCCTCCTACCACAGTCTCCCGAGTGCTGGTATTACAGGCATGTGCCACTGAACCCAGCTTCAAAGGTAGAACAACTAGAGTAACAAAAATATAAAACACTATTTGTTTATAATATAAAATAGAAAATGGATATCCATGTCTCCATATTGATATAAATAAATGATCAAATAAATGAATAGATGTGGGAGAAGAGACACATCTCCCATGCGGAAGAATTGCAAATAATTTATGCAGATACTCCACCTTTAAGGAGAAGGAATGTAACTTTACATTCTTTTTTTTTCTTTTTTTTTTTTTTTTGAGATAAGGTCTCCCTATGCAGTTCCATCTGGCCTTGAACTCACTATGTATCCTACGCTGTCTTCAAACTCATGGCAGTCCTCCTGACTCAGCCTCCCAAGTGCTGGGATTATAGGCGTGTGCTACCACTCCTGGCTTCACATTCTTTTAGTGTGGACTGTGCAGTGACTGTCTTTCAAAGAGTATGGTACAGAAGTGGAGGGGTGTGTAGAATATTTTTACAGTGGAGAAATTTAAAAAATACTATCTGAGCCAGATGATCAGGATTAACATTGCAGTGAGTAAGTCACGTTTATATGTACCCTTGATATTATATAGTGAGAATTGTACTTCGCCTTTAGGGTCTTCTCCCCAAATCACATTACCCCAGTCTAATGATCATGAGAAAGGGTTAAACAAATCCCGGTTGAGAGACATTCTACATAATGCCTGATCATTAATACTGAAAACTGTCAAGATCATCAAAAATAAGTTAAAGTTGGAGAAACTGTCACAGGTTTGAGGAGCTAAGGAGACTACTAAATGTAATGTGGTATTCTGAGTGGGATCCTAAGACAGATAAAAGACATTAGGGGAAAACTTGTAAAAAATAAGGTATCAATATTGGTTCATTAGTGGTTACAAATGTATCATAATAATGAAAGGTGCTAATAATTGGGAAAACTGGGTGCGAACATATGAGAACTCTTCATAATAAGTCTATAAACTACAAACTGTTCTAAAATAGAAAGTTTATTTTGTAAATGTGGTTTTATTTCTGTATCTTTAGAACAGCTTAAATAACTATCTTCCCTGTGACAGTGTTTAGCATGTGCTCATCATGACCTAAAGGAAATGTTCTCATCTAGGCATGGTTACATGTTAGGATCAGTCATTTTGTGATCTAGGCAACCACCCATGTCCAAGCTAAGCCCAGGGAAAATATGTCTGTCACTTACATGGCACAAACAGAGCAGTGGTGGCAGTGGTCTGGCTTGATCAGATGGCACCGGTCACAGAATCGTACAGCTATAGGAAAAATAAGGTGGTTAGCATTTGTTAGGGCACAATGTAAGACCTTACATCTTACTAGTGTATGTGGATGACTCATTATATACTGACTAAGGGTAGTGAAACTCATCTCAAGTTGGCAAGAAAAAGTAACTGGGAGAATTGTGCAATGTATTTTTCCCTTGTTGGATCAATCTTGAAAGCACCTTTTGGGTGGAAAAGTGGAAAATTTTCATATTTGGATATCTGACATAAGATTTGCTATGATAAAAACTACTATCAACTGCTTGAGTCATCTTGAGAGATCACTTAGCCTGTTTATTCCAAAGTTTCTATCTGAAAACAAGGACTCACAATTTATCTCCTGACTCCAGAGGTTAAATTGTATATGGTGGATAAAATTCCTGCAAAATGGCAGAGTGATTCTTAGAAAAACAATTTGAAGAACAGACGTCCTAGAAAAGTTAGTTCAACTGAACGTTTCGCTGATAAAGAAGTGCTATATCACATGATTTGTTCAAGGTCACACAGCAAGTGAATGAGAGGGCTGTGACCTGTATAGTTTTTCTAACTTTTTAGTTCAGGGCTTCTATTCACCCCATGAGACTGATATTTTTAAAAATTCCCTCCTGTCTCTTTCTTCCCTTCTTTTCTTTCTTTCCCTTAAAGGCATTCTCCTTTCTTTCCTATTTTCTCCATGTTCATTGACAGAATATAGCTGTGTATAATGATTATTATTTAAGTATAAAAACTAAAATTATGGATAATTTGTGCTAATATAAAAATAATACAATCATTTCACCTAAAATGTACACCTAAGAAGCACATATAATTTTCCCAACACAACAGACTGCTCAGTCAGCAAAGTTTTGTGTTCATTTCTACCAGTGGGGTGGTGTGTGACCAAAAATATAGGTATAATCAAGTCAAGGAGGAAGGTGCTTACATGTTTGATGTCTTTAGTATATTTCTGAAGATACTGTCAACGTTGCAGCCATAGTTTAAATCATCATCTCTCACCTAGACACCTACAGTAGTTGCATAATTGATCACTCCACCTTCATTCTTGCCCCCTGCAATGCCTACTATACAGAGCAACTGAGTAATCTGTCAAAATGAAAACCAGATCGTACTGTATTACTATCCACTTAAAACTCTTTCCAAGACCCTTACAGTAAAATCCAGATTCTACCATGGCTGCATTATCTGCCCTCTGACTATCTCTTCCACCTTACCTTGCACCACTCTCAACCTATTATTCTCCAATGACATTGGCTGCCTCTCTGCTCTTATAGTACTTCAAGCTTTCTCTGGTTTCAGGGCCATCATACTTATAATTCCTTTTGCTCTTTGAATGGTGTGGTGGTTAATTTTACGTGTCAACTTAACTGGGGTTGCTCAGGTATTTGGATAAACATTATATCTGGGTGTATTATATCTATGAAGGTGTTTCCAGAGGAAAGTGGCATGAATTGGTAGACTCAGAAAAGCAAATTGCTTTCTGCAGTGTGGGTTGGCTTCAACCAGTCTAATGAGGACTTCAACAAAAAAGCAGAGAAAGTGAGACTTTGTTCTCTCTGAATGAGTGCATGAGCAGAGACATCAGTCTTCTGCCCTTAGACCTGAATTTAAACAACCAGGGATACTGGTTCCCAGGCCTTCAGACTTGGACTGGAACTTACACCATTACCCCTCTGTTTCTCAGGTTTTTGGACTTGGACTAAAACTTACACTGTTGGTTCTCCTGATTTTCAGGCCTTTATGCTCAGTTTGGGACTATACTGCCACTTTTCTAGGGGCTGCAGCTTACAGATGGCAGACAGTAGCATCTCTCAGCCTCCATAATTGTCTAAGCTAATATATCCCCTATTGTTTCTCTTTTTTTGGAGAACCCTGAGTAATACACATTTTTGTAGTTAGAGTGGTTCCAGAGGAAGAAAAATTTAATGAGTTTTCTGAATTCATTTTGCAGTTTCTGGAATTGGCTCTCTGATCTGATTGAATTTGAAGATACTAATGACTCTATTAAAAGTGGTAAAAGAAAAGGATGAGCTCAGGGATTTGAATTCCCTGCTCAGATGCCATATAAATGACATAAAGTCTTCTATGGTCTCCTGAAGAAGATGCTTATCTCTTGACCACAAGATTGAGATTGTTAAAACTCAAACACAGAATTTCATCCTGGGAATAGCTGAATTATGCAAGTAACTCCCAGTCTTGTAGGGTGTCTACTATTAAAGGCAGGGCACTGATTGGAAAATACTGGGATCCTATAATTTAGGATAGGTATGTGCAGGAAGACCATGGTGAAGTCAGGGATGTGGAGCCCATAACTTCTGATAAACTTTCTTTGTCAGAAAAAGAGGCCACCCCACTCCCAGTGGAAGCAGCTTCTTCATCGCCACTGCTACGGGCTTCTCCATTTCTGTCTGAACGGTATAATCTTACATTGCCAGAGGAACCTTAGGCTGCCATGCAAAAAAATACTGATTCTCCTCAAAACCTACCCCTCTTTGTCTCCAGACCTATAATTAAACTGAAGCATTAGCAGGCTCCAAAAGGTAAGGTACACAGTATGACTCATGAGGAGGTACAATACACTCCAAAAGAACTTGAGTTTTGTAGCTTATACAGGCAGAAATGCAGGGAATATGTGTGGGAATGGATAATAAAGGACATAAAGTAATTGTGGAAACAACATAAAACTAGATGGAGATGAAAATACTGATATGGTCCCACTAAGCAGGCATTCTGCATTTAATGTTGCAGCTCAGGGAAGTAGAAAAGGCTCTAAAAGTTTGGTTGGCTGGATGAAACATGGACCACAAAGTAGCTCCCAGTAAATTAATTGGAAGTGCCATACCTGCATTGATTTAATGTAGAGGAAGAATTTCAAGGCTAAAAGAGAGTGAAGTGTTAGGGTGAATTTGTCATTTAAGACCTAGTCACTCACATTAAGAGGGTTTATAAGACATATTTTTCACCAATACTATGACAAATAAATTTGTGCAGGGAACACTAGCATGCTTGAAGAGTTCTGTGACTGCTCTTCTTTATAGGCTAGATCTCACAGTGGGAACTACAGTCATTAAATTGGGAAACCTAAAAGCATTGGGTGTAATGGGACCCTGTGGTGGCACCAGCAAAGTGGTGGCAATCAGCCACTAAAAGCAAGGTAGGCATGGCTATCATTATGGACAGTAGAATCAAAGTAGCAGTCAGAATAGTCTGACTCATGCAGAACTATGGCTTTGGCTAATCATAGTTTCTAGAAATGAAATCGATAGGAAGCTGACTACATTCTTACTTATCTGTATAAGCAGAAATGTTCTAGGTCAACTGTTATGGTTTAAGTCTAAAATGTCCCCAAAGTATCACATTCAGAGGTGGGAACTGGTTATAAGTTGCATGTCAGTGGGGAGCATGACTTGGAAGGGTGTATTTCTGCTCCCAGCTCCTCCCTTCTTTGTTTCCTAGCAGCTATGTGGTCAACAGCTTTTCTCTGCCATGCCATTCTACCATACTGCTTTTGCCTTAGAGCCAGCCAACCATGGACTGAATCCACTGAAACTATGAGCCAAAATAAACCTCTCCTCCTTGGAATTCTGGGTATTGGGTATTTTGTCCCAGTGATGGGAAAGTGACTGATAGAGTGAAGTCAATGAAAATCTAATCTCAATCCTAAAAACAGTCATGGCTCCTCAATGAACTCCCAGACTTGAGCCAGTTTACATATTCAAAACACCTTGGGTGAAGTGATAAGATCCCTTCAGGAAAGACCTCAGGATACTTCCAAAACTGCTAAAACTTTATACTGTTAATCTTTTGCCCAGCCTTCACCAAAAGTATGTCTGGCCTTTTATCAAGGTAATTTAGGCCTAAGGAAAAGGAAATAAATAGCCCTTCAGGAGAATGCTGGATACTGGTTCTGAACTAATTTCAGGAGAACTAAAACTTCAGTGTGGTCCACCAGGCAGAGTTGGAACTTATAGATGCCAGGTAATCAATGGGGTTTTTAGCTCTGGTCTGACCCACAGTCTAATGGGTAGCCAATGCCTCTGTGGATATTTTTCCAGTGTCCAGAATGTATAACTGGAGAAGACATATTTAGAAGATGACAGAATCTCCACAATCGTTCCCTGACCTTTAGAGTGAAGTCTATTATATTGGGAAGGGCCAAGTGTGAGACAGTAGAATTGCCTCTACTTAGGAAAATGGTAAGCCAAATAAATATTGCATTTCTAGAGGGACTGCATAGATTAGTGCCATCATCAAGAACTTAAAAGATGTTGAGGTGATCATTTCTAACACATTCCTCATGTAACTAGCCTATTTGGCCTGTGTAGAAGACATATGTATCTTGGACAATAGCCAAGTGGTAAGTCCAATTGCAGCTTCGGTACCAGATATGGTTCCATTGCTTGGGTAAATTAACATATTCCTTGGTACCTGGTGTGCAGCTATTGTTCTGGCAAATACCTTTATCTGTATCCCTATCCATTACACCCATGAGAGGCAATTTGCTTTCTGCTACCTCAGGAGTATATCAACTCTTCAGTGTTATGTCACAATTTAGTTTGCAGGCAACTTGATCATTTTTCTCTTCCATAAGACATCACACTAGTCCATTACATTGATGACATTATGCTGATTTGACCTAGTGAGCAAGAAGTAGCAATTATTCTAGACTCATTGTCAAAACAATTGTGTGGCACAGGATGAAAAATAAAATAAATCCAACAATAATTCAACAGCTTTCTACATCAGTGAAATTTATAGGAGTCCAATGATGTGGGACATGTCGAGTTATTTCTTCTAAGGTGAAGTACACGTTATAAAACAAAAGAAGAGGTACAATACCTAGTTGGACTTCTTGGATTTTGAAGACAACATATTCTTCATTTGAGCATGATACTCCTGCCATTTACTTGATGACTTGAAATCTGCTAATTTTGAGTGGGTCCCAGAACAAGAGCAGGCTCTGCAACAGGTCTAGGTGTATTAGGCCATATGATCCAGCAGTTACAAAAGTGCTTAAAGTGTCAGAGACTTTGGCAGACCTTAACAGGTGAATTGTAGTGCAGGTCCTTCATATGTTTGGAGCAAATCATCCACAGATAACTATTCTTCTGAGAAATACTTCTGGGCCTTCTACTGGCTCTCAGTAGAGACTAAATGCTTAACCATGGTCCACCAAGCTACCATGTGACCTGAGTTGCTCGTAATGAACTAGGTGTTATCTTATCCACCAAGCCAAATTTGGGCATGCACAACAATGATCCATAATCAAATGGAAGTGGTATATATGTGATCAGGCCTGAGCAGACTCTGAAGGTACAATAAGTTACATGAAGAAGTGGTCCAATTGCTCATGGACCCCACTCCTGTTATAGAACTTTCTCAACTAGTCTGTATTATAGCCTCGTGAGGAACTTGCTATGATCATTTGACTGCAGAAGAGAAGACTCAGGCCTAGCTTACAGATGGTTCTGCATGATAAGCAGGCACCACTTGAGAGTAGACAGCTGTAGCATCACAGCACCTTTCTGTGATATACCTGAAGGACAACTGTGAAGGGAAATCCTTCCACTGGGAAGAACTTTGAGTAGTGTACTGGTTGTTCAGTGCTTGGATGGAGAAATGGCCAGTCACGTCATTATATATCAACTTAGGATTTCAAAAGAAGATATTTGGAAAATTGGTGACAAGGAAATCTGGGGAAGAAGTATATGGACAGACCTCTCTGAATGGGCAAAAAGCATGAAGATATCAGTGTCTCATGTGAATGCTCACTAAAGGCTGATCACATGTCTTAATCCTTTGGCACTATTATAACAAAATTCCATAGCTTGAGGCAGATTTGGTGCTCATGAGAACCTCTTTCATAAATAGCACCATCTTACTGTTTTTACAAGGGCACTAATCCCATCAATGAGTGCCCTATCTTCAAGGTCTTAATCACTTTCCAAAGATCCACCTCCTAGTATCATCCACATTGGGGATTAAGATTGCAATGCATGAATTTGGGGTGAGGATATAAACATTCAGATCACAGCACACAACAGAGAAAGATTTTAATAATCAAGACTGTAGAAGGACCTTCTCTATGGATACCAGTTAGTCTCTTTCTCTAGCCACCCTTGTTACTGTCCAGTGCAGTTATGGACAAAAGGGGACATGTAGCAGGGATGGAGGTTATCCATAGGCTCAGCAATATGGCCTTCTATCCACCATGGCCAACCTGGCTATAGTTACAGCTACATCCCAGTATGCCAGCAGCAGAGAACAACACTGAGCCCCCGATATGGAACCATTACCACATCTACTTGTGTCGGGTTGATCACTGTTTATATCATGGAAAGGACAGCACTTTTTTTTACTAGAATAGACACTTTGGATATAGATTTGTCTTTCCTACATGCAATATTTCTGTCACAAGTACCATTGTAGATTTAGAGAATGACTTGCCCACCATCATGGTATTCTACATAGCATTGCTTCTGATCAAGGAACACACTTCACTTTAAAAAATGAAGCAATGGGCCCACACTCATAGAATTTACTAGTTTTACCATGTTTTCCACCATCCTGAGACAGTTGGCTTGACAGAATGGTGGAATGGTCTTCTGAAGAGTCAGTTACAGGCCTAGCTAGGTTGTAGGGCAGAGATAGGGCAAAGATCTCTAGAAGACTGACTATACTCTGAATTAGCATTCACCATATGATACTAATTCTCTGATAGCTAGGATTCATTAATCTAGCAATTAAAGCGTAGAAATGAGAATAGTACTACTCATCATTATACTTTGTCAATCACTGACAAAATTTTTGCTTCCTGTTCCTGTGACTTTATTCCTGTTGGCCTTAAAGGCCTTAGGTACAGAGGGAAATGCTTCTACCGAGAGACTCAACAATTACTTCATTGACCGGTCACCCAGCCATTTTAGGGCTCCTCATGCCTCTAAATCAACAGGCCAAGAAGGTATTTGCAATGTTGACTAGGATGATTTGTCTTGACTATCAAGGGAATATTGGACTACTACTCCACAATGGAGGTAAGGAAGAGTAGGTCTGGAAAACAGACACTCCCTTAGGACATTTCTTAATATTGACATGCTCCATGATTAGATGAATGGAAAAATATAACAACCCAATTCAGGTAGGACTGTTAATGGCACAGACTCTTCAGGAATGAAGAAGTAAAGAATGATGACCAGCTGTGGTACTTGTTGAAGACAAATAAATACAAAATGGATAGTGGAAGACAGTAATCATCAATGTCAGCTATGGCCATGTGAATAGTTATAAAAATGATGCCTATAATTGCCATGGGTATTTCCTCCTTATTTTGTTATTAATATGTCTCTCTATATATATATCTGAAGTCTTTGTTTTCTTCTCTCTTATTCCTTTATCATGTAACATAAAATGTATTGAATTTACATCATAGTGTATTGTTAATTTTATATCATAGTGTTTAAATAGTATTTAAATTCCAAGATATCAAGGAGAAAAGTAAACATCACTCAAGGACTTTACCACCCCTTTGGGAAGTTGTTGTGGGTTTTACACAGGACAGTTGTAACAGGTTAGGGAGAATTTCTTTGGCAACATTTAGGATTTAACCTAGGGCCTACTACTGCATGTTAAGCAAAAACTTTACCATTAAGCTACATACTCATCTTTTCATTATATGTATTTTTATCTGGGAGTTTAATCCATAGGAAAGGATTTACTACTGCCATTTAGTTTTATTTTACTAACAGGTATGTAGAGGTATCTTACTGAGTTTTCTCTTTTCTCTTTTTTTTTTTTTTTTTTGGTGCTAGGGAGCACTCTACCACTGAACTGCATCCTCAGCCCTTGTTACTGTTTTCACTGGACATGGCATATAGTTTAAAGATATGTGTGTGGGTGCCAAGGTGGCAAGTGTTGGATTTGTGATGGTTCATTTTATGTGTCAATTTAAGTGCATCATAGGGTACCTAGACATTTGGATAAATATTATTTGTGGATGTCTCTTAAGGGTGTTTCTAGGTGAGATTAACATTTGAATCAGTAGACTGAATAAAGCATATTGTCCTCTCCAATATGAGTGGGGATTCCCCAATCCTTCTAGGATTTGAATGGAATAAAAATGCAAAGGGAGGGATAATTTGCTATATCTGTCTGACTACATAAGATGTGATACCAGTTTTTTGTGCTCTCAGACTGGACATTGGCACTCCTGGTGGTCAGGCTTTTAGCCTCAAACTGGGACTACATTACCAGCTTTCCCTGGTTCTCCAGCTTTCAGATGGCAGATCATGGTACTTCTCAGCTTTCATAAATGTGCAAGCCAATTTCTCATAATAAGTTATATAAGTCGCACACACATTCTATTGGTTCTGTTTCTCTGGAGAACTCTGGTTAGTGCCTTTTCATCACTCAGGAAAATGATTAGCTACTTTTCTCTATCATGGGGGCTGCAAACAAATGCCTCGAGGGTCCAGGGAATAGTGAACAATAAATTAAGCAGTCATTTGGAGATTGTGTAGAATCTGAGAATTCATGCTCTTTCTAAAGAGGGCTGCCATTACTCAGCCCCAGCTAATTTTGTCATGTGGAAATGCACATTGTTGCCAAATTTTCTGAGTTTCAGGAGAAGTCAGAAATCTGGATTTTTATGTGGAAATATTGTCATTGTTAAAAGCCAGTAACAAATGAAGTTTTAAAAGACAAATTAGATGGATAAAGAAAAGTGGTATGTACACACAATGGGATACTATTCATTCATAAAAAAGTATTAAATCCTGTCATTTGCAACAACCTGGGTGGCACAGAGATCATAACATTAAGTCAACTAAGCTACGCATGGAAGGACAAATACCATATGCTTAAATGCGAAAGCTAAAAAAGTTGATTTCATAGAAGTGGAAAGTAGAATAGTGGTCAGGAATTATAACAGGGAGAGAGATAGAGGGAAGTTGCATAAAATTAAATTACACAAGAGGAAAAAGTTCTAATTTTTATAACACTGCAGGGTGACCATACTTTAAAAAATTTGTTATATATTTTATAAAGAACTGGAAGAGAGGAGTTGAAGATTCCTAACACCCACACACACACACACATACACACAATAAGTGTTTAAGGAAAGAGAGATGCTAATTACCCTCATTTGATATTACACATTGTATACATGTATGGAATATACGGACTATAATACTGTATTTTACAAATATGTACAATTATTTTATGTTACTAAAAAGACAAAGAGAGATCAAAGAAAATATATCTCTGAGTCCAATTCACCCTATATGCATCAGGTGGTATCCTCTGACTTAACACACTATTTTGTTTTCTACTGTCTCAAATTATATAAATCCCTGTTTGTCTTTTTTTCACCAGAACTTAATCTCCATAAGAGACCTTTCCTATGTCTTCAACTCTGTATTCCCATTGCTTGCAATAGTGCCCTACACACATTAGGCACTTTAAAAAATTAGTATTAGGGAAGTTTTAAAACATACATTAAAAGTATAAGTCTCAGTATAATGAAACTTCCTGTAACATCACCTAGATTCAACAATTATTAACATTGTGCCATTTTTGTATAATCTGTTTCTTCCAATGGCTTTTTACTTGAGCATTTATATGAAGATATTTTAAAAATTATAACTACTATATTACTGTTCTAAAATTAACAATATGTCATTAATATTATGAAATATCCATACATTAAAATTTTCCCAGTTGTCATATGCTATCAATAAATATTTGATGAATACCTGATGAACAAGTGAATATAAGTACCTGACAGTATACTTTCCAAAGGCTTGAAACATAATCTTCTCATTAGAAATTTTAGGATGATTTGTTAGAAGAGCCTTGGTTTTCAAATTTTAAAACATGGAAAATTAGTTCAGTAAGTACTATTCTACCTGAAGACAATCCAAGAGTAAAACTCTTTAGTGGATATTTACCCAAGAAAAATGAAAATATATTTTTGCATATATACTTGTACTAGGATGTTCATAGTAGATTGACATACCAGATAAGTGCTAGAAACAACTCATATATGCATCAGCCAGTGACTGGATAAACAAATTGGTATATTTATATAATATAATACTACTCTGCAATAAAAGGAATGAAATGCACAATGATATGAATGAATCTCAAAAATGTTGTGCTGAAATAAAAGAAGCCTGATACAAGAGTACATACTATATGGTTCCAATGATACAAAATTCTACAGAAGGCAAAACTAAACTACAGTGAAAAACTATCAAAACAGTGATTATTTGTGTGGAAGAACTGACTGGAAAAAGGCATGACAGAATTTTCTGGTGTGATGGTAATGGTTTTAGGGAGATTTAGGGATTTTAGTTACACAAGTGTTTTTATTTTTCAAAACACACGGAATTGTGTACAGTTAAGATTTGAGCATGTTTTGTATGGAAATTTTACCCCTAAAGTAATGACAAAATATTGATGTAGATGTGAATTGATATCTGCTATTTACTTTAAATGCATCAGAAAAATAAGATGGCTTGACTGAAGATGGATAAAGAGATGGATATATGGATAGATATATGATGAAGCACATATATAAGATAAAGCAATATAATAGTGTTAGTTGTAGAATCCAGTTTTGGGTATTTCAGGTGTTCATAATTCTTTCAACTTTGATCTATGTTTAACAATTTTTATAATAAAGTGTTGAGAAATATCTCATAGTGGTTTTCAAAAAATGAGAGAAAACAGAGGATAGCCTGGCAATATGTATGACTTACTCTTTCTGAGTTCCTTGCTAAACTCCCTTCCAAGCTGATTTTGGATGAACTGACCTCCGCTCCCGGTTCTTGTGTAAACTGGTAGCTTCTTGGCCATATCAATGAGCATCTGCTTCTGGACCTCAGGTCTCTCTTCATTTTCATAGCGCTCCTTGTCCGTATAGGACAAGTGGAACTGGAAGCAGAAGTGATAGGCAACACTTTATTTTCCAAGGTTCACAGAAAGGGCTGAAAACAATAAGTACTTAAATGGAAATATTTCTTACCTACCCTTAAGCCCAGGTACCAATTTATCTTATAACTTTCTCTGCCTAATTATCTCAATTATCTTCTCTAGATTCTGTCTCAGTATTTGTTACTCTATAAGATATGTGGTATTATTTTATGAATAAAACAAAAATTAGAGAAAGTGTCTTATCCAAGGTTGTACTCCCTCAACTAGTAAGTAGCAAAGCTTAGCTCCAAATTCAATTCACCTGACTCCAAGACTTGCTCTCTTTCCATTGCACTATACCATAATGAATGTTGCAGACAGATATATGACATACTGCTATCAGGATCTTGTTGATGGCTAACCATGTTTATCAAGTTGTGTTTTTTGTATTGTTTTGTTTTGTTTCGTGGGTACCGGCGGTCGACCTCAGGACCTCGCGTGCCAGCAGGCGCCTGTGCCGCTCGCTGAGCGATATCACTGGCCCCTTTTTTTGTATGTGGGTACCGGGAGTTGAACATGGGCCCTCGCGCTTGCAGGGCAGGTGCTTAGGCCGCTGAGCCATCTCACCGGCCCTCAAGTTGTGTTTTTTACAGATGACACTGACGACACTTTTAGAGAAGCTGTATAAGACTGCTTATGATATTTCCTATTCAAATGTTGAAAATGAGTAGAAATTTGGATATTCTTACTATGTATTTGAGAAATTTTTAGTCTGGTATGGTGTCTGTTACCATTTTAGTGCTATACTTCATTAGTCTTACAAAAGATATTCCAACAGTTTTCCAAAGTAATACAACTTTCTCCACTCTGGATCAAAGGGTAGACAGAGGAGAAAAATCTGAAAGGTCTCTGGTCAGAATTTATGGGTTTAAGTCTCGTTGCTGTCACTTAAAAGGTAGATAATCACTTTTGAAAGTCTGACACTCTTACCCTAAGTTTCTTCATCTGTAAAATACAGGAAATAATACGTGCTTCATAAGATGTGCTGGGTAATAAAAAGTAATTAAAATTTCCACTTGGAAGCCTAATTTTTGGATTATTTAAAAATATCTGATATTCTCAATCTTTTAAATATTGATTCTACTTGGTGTGTAATAGTATAACGATATTTAACACCTTTTTATGACTTCAGTTGCATTTTTATATCCTCTTGTAAATTACCTACTTAAGTCCTTTGTCCATTAAAAAAGAATTGGGTTGGCTGTCTCTTCTTTATTGATTTGTAGAAATTTTTTATATATAGTGAATCTTATTCTTTTGTTGATATTTTTACCAGTTTGTAGCTTTCTTTTTCACTTCCTTACATTACATTTTGATGGACAGAAGATTTTGGTGGGAGCATATAGTTATGCAACCAATTTGGAAAATTTTGGCATTATCTACTTAAGCTAAATATATGTCCGCACAATGACCCAGAAGTTTCCTTCCTAGTTATATAACCAAAAAAGTATATATATCAAAAGTCATGTACAAGAATGCTTATAGAAGTTTTAATCATAAGAGAAAAATTGTAGCAACACAAGTGTCCTTCAGTAATAAAAAGGAAAAACTTACTGAAACATGCACCAACATGGGTAAATCTGTTCAAAGAAGGTTTACACAGAATAGAGCATATATGACTCCTTTGTTATGAGACTAAAAACAGGCAAAACCAATCTATGTTGGATAGCAGTTCAGATTAGTGATTACCTCTGAGAGAAGGTTAATTGGGAAGGGGTATAATGGAGATTTCTAAGAGGCTAAAAGTGTTAAAAATCTTAACCTGGGTGGTGAATATGAATATCTATCTATCTATCTATCTATCTATCTATCTATCTATCTATCTATCTATCTGCTATCTATCTATATCTATATGTATATATATGGAAAGAATCTCATCCAATTGTACTCTTCACAACTTAATACTAGGAATACAGTATGCCTGTTGTACCTCAATAAAATGGAAAAATACATCAATAAAATATTTGAGATAATTTAAATATATCTCACTTTAAAAGTGGAAATGTGAAAAATCAATCTATTTTAAGAACCATACCCAGTATGTAGTGTGTTTTTATGGTATCATTTTATTTTCAATCAGAGTAAGGAGTGGCCCTTTGGGGTATGTGGAAATATACAGGGGCATTTTGGGGCTATTCCAATAGATGAAGTGTGGTACAGGCATTTAATCCTTAGTCCAGGATGCCAACTACTCTGAAGTGAACTGGACGGGTGCACACAAGTAAGAATTTTCTAACCGAAAGGCTATAAATCAATGTTATAAAATAGTAACTAAATTATTATAAAGCTAGTTATTTTGTTTTCTTAGAACAATTATACTAACACAAAAGTATAAGGTTTAAAAAATTATTTTTTAATTTTGCTAATTAAAAGTAGCCCCTTGGAGCAGCACTTTAATTTTTGAAATGTCCTTGCAAATATGATTTTCTTTTTTTTAAAATTAAGTTCATTGATACAATTTAGATATACATAAAGATCATATTCATCATAGGGAATTTGTACCTGTACATGATATATTTTGATTCCTCTTTTTGTCCCAATGCCCTTCCCTCCCTTCAACCCCTCTTTCCCTCCCTATTTACAAGGGTTTGTTTCCACTTTATCTTTTTTTTTTTATCTTTTTTTCCCCTTTTCCTTTCCTTCCTTTCCTCCTCCTCTCTCCTTAGTTCCTCTTTCATTTTGAAAATTTTCTTCCTGTTTCACAATATCTATTGTACATTTTGGTCCTTATTTACTCTATCAGTTTCTCACACCAAGGAGACAATGTGATGTTCACAGATGTGAGTCCAATTTATTTCACTTAAGAGTATGGTCTCAAGGTGCATCCATTTACCTAGAAATGTCTCAAACAAATATAATTTTCTTATGGTACATTGTGCCTATCTAAATGGCACATAGAGTTGTTTCTACTTGTGTGTGATGAATACCTTGTGGTCATTCAACAAGTTGTACACTCATGGATGTACATAGGATATAGATGCCCTATTTCTGGCACTAGCCAAGCCTTACTGAGGATTAGAATGCAATGAGACAAAAATGCATTTTGGGTGGGCAACTGGTGATACACTGGATGTATTTGGTATTAGAAAAATTAACATTGTGGATATTATGTAGGGCCAATGAACTCTCCTTTTCTTTCTATAAATTAAAAATGATAGAGATGTAGTATTAAATGTTAGACATTTGCAGTGCATGATTAAAGCCTGTCATGTCATCCAGTTTGGGCCTATGAAGTTCCCAACCACTCAGTCTTTTTATTGGCCTAAAAGCTTCATAAATAATGTGAAGGGACAATTATTTTTACTGAGCCAAAATTCACATAAAATTCCATTTTAAAGGGTACATTTTATAGCATACAATTCGGTGGCATTTAGCACATACAATGTCCTGCAACCATCACTATATTCTAGTTCCAGAACATTTTCATTACCCTAGAAAGAAGTTTCTTACTCATTAATCATTTCCCATTACCTCCAGGCCTAGACTCTGCCAATCAGTAAACTACTTTCTCTGTCTATCAGTTTGCTATTCTAGATATTTCATATAAATGTAATCAAAACTATGTGGCCTTTAATGTCTGGTGTCTTTAAATTAGCATAATGTTTTCAAGGCTCATTTATGGAGTAGCATATATCAGTACTCTGTTCTTCTTTATGGCTGAAAAGTGTATGCACATACCATACTTTCTTCATCCATTGTTTTCCTTGAGTGGCATTTGGGTTTTTTCCATCTTTTTCCATGATCAATAGTAAAGCTATGAAGAGTCATGTGTAAATATTTATTTGAACTCTTGTTTTCAATTCTTTTCAGATTATACCTAGGAGATATATTTTTAGGTCACCTAGAATCTCTACATTTAACTTTATTAGGAACTGCACAGCTATTTTCTGTACCAACATTTTAAATTCCTAGAATGAATTTAGGAGGATTCTGATTTTTTTCAACTCCCTGTCAGCACTTATTTTTATTCATCATTTAATTTTGGCCTTCCAAATGATTGTGAAGTAGTATCTCACCATGGTCTTGATTTGTATCTCTAAATGACTAATGATGTGAGTAGCTTTTCAGGTGTTTGATATGTGTATATATTTTTGAGAAATCTTTATTCAAGTCCTTCCCCCATTTTTAATTTGGACTTTTTTGTTGTTAAGTTGTAAGGTGTTTAAAAATATGTTCTTAATATTTGAACATCAGATGTATGAATTACAAATATTTTCTTTCATTCTTTTTGTGCTGTTTTCACTTCCTTGATAGTATTATATGATGTTCAAAAGTTTTATATTTTGGCAATGTCAAATTTATATATTTTTTCTTTTATTGCTTATGTTTCTGTTGTCATATCTAATACTCTACTGCCAAGTCCAAAGTCAATAGGATTTTTCCCTAGGTTTTATTCTAAGAGTTTGTTAGGTTTATGTCTATATTTAGGTCTTCAATCCATTTTTTATTGTGATAAAATATATATAAGCTAAAATTTAATCATTTCAACCATTTTAGGTATATAATTCAGTGGCATTCATATATTTATATTGTTTTGCAACTATCACTATCAATCATGTCTAGAACTTTTCTGTTTTTCCTAAACTGAAATTCTACATCATTAAGCAACTCCCAGTTCCCTCCTCCTTCTAGCTAGATGCAATGACCATTCTACTTTCCATCTGTGTGAATTTAATTTCCCTGGGTACCTCATACAAGCAGAATCACACAGGATTTGTTCTTTTGGAGTAGGCTTATTTAACTTAGCATAATGTCTTCAGAGCCCCTATGTTGTATCATGTGTTGGAAATTCCTTCCTTTTTAAAAAGGTGAATAATATTTCATATGTATGTACCAAGTTTTGTTTATCCATTCATTTGGTTTGTTTTCACCTTTGGGCTATTGTGAATTATACTGCTTTAAACATGAATGTTCAAATATCTATTTGAGACCCTGCTTTCAATTATTTTGGGTATATACTCAGAAATGTTATTGCTAGATCACATGATAGTTCTATTTTAATTCTTTAAGGAACCAGTATACAGTTTTCCATAGTGGCTGCAATATTTTACATTCCCAGCATCAGTGTGTAAGGTGCAGGTTGACCTTGATGTTGCTATGTAGCCCAGGCTGGGCTCAAACTTGCCATTCTCCTGCCTCAGCCTCCTGAGTAGTTGGTATTAAAAATGTCCACCACCACACATGACTCATTCAGCATGTCTTTGTGTGCTTCATGATCATGTGTATACCTTCTGTGGAGAAAATGCTATTTAAATTCCTTGCCCATTTTAAAAAAATGAGTTGTTTTGCTGTTATTTAACTGTACTTTTATAATCTGGATATTAACTTCTTATAATATATATGATTTGTAAGTATTTTCTTCCATTCCTTGGGCTGCTTTTTTACTCTGTTGACTGTGTCCATTGACCCAGAGAAGTTTTTAATTTTTATATAGTCCAATTTATCTATTTTTATCTTTGTTTCCTTCATGTTTGATGCTTTTGCTGTCATATCTAAGAAAAGACTGCCAAATTCAATGTCACGAAACTTTTCCTCTATGCTTTCTTCTAGGAGTTTTAAAGCTCTAGCTCTTACGTTTAGGTCTGATTCGTCCCACTGTTTTTTTTTTTTTTTTTTTGTGGGTACCGGGGGGTCGACCTCAGGACCTCGCACGCCAACAGGCGCCTGTGCCGCTGAGCGATATCACCGGCCCCTTTTTCGTATTGGGATCCGGGAGTCGAACTCGGGCCCTCGCGCTTGCAAGGCAGGCGCTTATGCCGCTGAGCCATCTCACCGGCCCTCGTCCCACTGTTTTGCAATAAGTTTTAAAATCAGAAAGTGTGAATCATCAACGTTGTTCTGTTTCAATATGGTTTTAGGATGAATCAAAACATGGTAGAGTAAAAGCAGACAGCAAATCACAGCCTCTCCAGGACCTGGAATCAAAACACCTTGAAAACAACAACTTAGGAAAGTTAAGAAAGAGCCAGCAGGAAAACTAGAAAACCCAGAGAATATGGAGAACCTGAAGACATCACAGAGAAAAAAATGAAGCAGTCTGGAAAGTTAACCCAGGCTTTCAGGGACAGAAACCTGTCTCCCCTAACATAAGATAAACTCAGAGAGGGTCAGTAGCTCCAGTGATAAACAATGGTCAAGCAGCACTAGCCCCAAGAAAAGCCTATGGTTATTTTAAGTTGATAATACAGTGTAGGGTTTTACTCTGAAAGTGACTCCTTCCACATGGCAGGTTAGCATTACAGAAGAAATCCACTGCAGTGCCTGCTATACATATTTGGGACAGACTTCCAAATATGTGTATGAGAAGACTTCTAAATATGTATATGAGAAGGGGTTTACAAGACTGAGCTACTCTAGGAATCAGAAATCATAAAACAACCACACTTGAAGGTTTCTGTGGTTACCTAAATGTAGTGCCTGCATGGGAGATGGTACAAGAGAGTTGCAGAGAGGGATAGTAACAGAATCTCTGGTAAGTTTAAGCAGCAGCAAACTCAGGCTGTAAAACACAGTGGCCACATCCACTATGGTAAGAAGCCATCCCAATGGCATGTGATTTTCTGAGGGGGCTGAGTCTGTATATGCTAGAATTAAGTCCAGAAGACTGCTTGGTCACCCTCCCTGCTTACTTCAAGGACAGAATTCAGAGGTCCATTTTTCTTTTTCCCCACCTGCCAAGGTTATCAGGGATATACACTGTCCTGGATGGTTGCCATACCCAAGGGTGTATGAATAGAGTGGCTTCTGGATTAAGGGGGACACTTCACCAGCCCTCATGCTGCAAAGTTAGTTGGTGATAGCAGTGGCTTAGGGCCCACAGAAGGGCACAAATAATAAAAGCTGCTGAGGCAGTCCTGAGGCAGACAACACACCACTGACTGACACCACCTAACAAGAAAGGCAGGGCAGGGCCGGTGAGATGGCTCAGCGGCATAAGCGCCTGCCTTGCAAGCGCGAGGGCCCGAGTTCGACTCCCGGATCCCACATACGAAAAAGGGGCCGGTGATATCGCTCAGCGGCACGGGTGCCTGTTGGCGCGCGAGGTCCTGAGGTCGACCCCCCGGTACCCACCAAAAAAAAAAAAAAAAAAAAGAAAGGCAGGGCAGGACTCAGCATTCACACAGCTAAAAGTGGGTATAGAAACACAATAGGTCACAGCTGTGACTAATTATCCCTCCTTAATATCTGGTGTGTTCTATTACTACAGGCTCTGGAAAGAAACTATTCATCCAAATACCTCAAAGCAGAGAAATTTTTTAGATTCATTTTTTCTTTGTATTTGGAGGTTTTTTGGTTTTCTTGTTTTCCTTTTTTTTTTTTTTTTTTTTTGGGTACCGGGGGGTCGACCTCAGGACCTCGCGTGCCAACAGGCACCCGTGCCGCTGAGCGATATCACCGGCCCCTTTTTCGTATGTGGGATCCAGGAGTCGAACTCAGGCCCTCGCGCTTGCAAAGGCAGGCGCTTACGCCGCTGAGCCATCTCACCGGCCCTTGTTTTCCTTTTTTGCTGTTTGTTTTATTCTTATTTTTCTTTCCCATTTCTCATTTGCTTTTTCTGTTACGTTTTTTACTTAATTTTGCTTACTTTCTTCTACTCTTTAATTGGATTTTTATCCCACTTTTCTCTCCATTCTCATCTTTCTTTTCTTTCTTTTATAAATTTTACTTCTTCTATTTTTCCCTTTCCCAACTCTGTCTACCTTTTATTATTATTACTATTAAGCTTTCTTAATTTTAGCAAATCAGTTTACTCTTATTGTTAGTGCTGGTGTGGTTGGTACCTTTAGTAGATTTGCTATAAGTCAATATTTAGTTTGTCTTTTTGCCTATATTATTATTGCAGATCTCTTTTCTATGGTTAAGGGTGGTACAGTTGTCACTTTTAATAGGTTCTTATGGCATATCAATATCTGGTTTGTCATTAATCTATTATTATTGCTGATTTATTTTCAATCGTTAATGTTGGCATAGTTTTGCTTTTTTATTATATGTCAATATCTAGTTATTCTTTGTGTCATAAAAATTACTGTGGTTCATTTTTTCTGTAAGTGGTGCTGGGGAAAAAGCCCTCAAAAGAAGGCTGGACACTAAGGAGACCCTCAGATAAGTATATTGACTAAGTTGAAGAGGACCGTAAAAACCAAAATATAACCAAACCCAAGGAGACATAATCTAACTACAGAGATCTTCAGAGTAGTGATAAAGCTTTTCTACCCCAACTATTTTTCAACCCTCAGCACAGCAGCTTTAGAAATATAGGAAAGCATTGCAAAGCAACAAGATGCCTCTTAAACCCCTTCACTCCTCAAAAGGTGATCTCAAGGGCATGGAAGTAGAGGAAGTTACAGGCAAAGAACACAAATCAAATGGTCAAAATGTTAGAAGAGATAAAAGATAAAACATGTAAGAAAATTCATGAAATGTTTAGTGAGTTTAAAAAGGATTTAAATAAACAAAGGATTTAATTAATAAAAAGTTCATTGAACTTAAAGAAGACACAGACAATTGGTTGAATCAATTACACAGTACAGTACAAGATATGAATGACCATTTTGTTAAAGGATTAGAAATTATGGAAAGGCATCAAGCAGAAATCCAGGATATGAAAATTTAATTACAGCATGGGTAGCATGTTCACCCAATGTGAAGGTAAAGTATCAGAACTTGAACACAAATTTCATGTAGTAGATCATGTACTCAGTGATAGCCTATAAAGAGCAAGACGCCACAGAAACTGGATCCAAGAGCTGCTTGATGACTGAAGAAAAAATAAAATCAATATCTGAATTATAGGAATAAAAGAAAAATTAGAAGATGACTCAAATTATAGAAATTATTGAGATCATAGCATAAATGTTTCAAAATTTAGGAAAATAATTCAATACTAAAGTACAACAGCCATATAGAACCCCAAATAGCTATGGCCAGAAAAGAATGTCTCCATGATACATCATAATCAAAATTCCAGAAATTCAACACACAAATTCCAGAATACTAAAAACCAATAAAATGAAGGAACTCTATAATGAAAACTATAGTACTCTGAAGAAAAGAGCCTGAAGAGAATATCAGAAAATGGAAAAACATCCTTTGTTCCTGGACAGGCAGAACTAATATTGTCAAAACGGCCATATTACCAAAAGTCATATATAAATTTAATTTAATCAGTTAAAATACAAATGGCATCCTTCACAGCGATAGAAAAAATAAACTCAACATTTACATAGAACCAGAAGAGACCCAGAATAGCCAAACACTCCTGAGCAACAGGAGAAAAGCAGTGGGCAACACAATCTAGATTTCAAGCTATAGTGATAAAACAGCAAGGTCTAATACACAATGTGCATATCGATGGAACACAACTGAGGATACAGAAAGAACCCAGGTACTTTCAGCCATCTATCATTAACAAAAAACCAAAAACATGCTAGAGAAAAGATGTCCTGTTCAACAGATGGTGCTGGGAAAACTGCTTATCCACGTGCAGAAGAATGAAGATAGATCTTTATCTTTCACTTTGTACTAAAATCAAATCAAAATGGCCAAAAGACCCTCAAAGACAAAGATATTAAAATAGAAACACTGAATCTTCTGGAAGATAAAATAGATAAAACTCTTGAAGACACAGAAATAGGCAAGAAATTTCTGAACAGAACCTCAATTGCACAATACATCACACTAAGAATCAACAAATAGAATTATATCAAATTGAAAAGCTTCTGCAGTGCAAAGGAAATAATCAAGAGTGAGGAGAAAACATACAGAATGGGAAAAAATTTTTGCCAGCTGATTTTTGGACAGAGGACTAATATTTAAATATAAAATGAAATGTAAAAAATTAGACCTCCCAAAATAAACTGTCCAATAAAAATGAGCAAGAGAAATGAATACTTCTCAAAATAAGAAGTATAAATGGACAATAATTCTATGAAAAAATGTTTTGCATCTTTGGCCATTAGAGAAATGCAAATTAAAACAACACTGAGATTCCATCTTCTTCCAGAAAGAATGGCTGTCATCAAAAAATCAAATAATGGGCCGGTGAGATGGCTCAGCAGCGTAAGCGCCTGCCTGGCAAGCGCAAGGGCCCGAGTTCGACTCCCGGAACCCACATACGAGAAAAGGGCCGATGATATCGCTCAGCGGCATGAGCACCTGCCGGCGCACGAGGTCCTGAGGTCGACCCCCGGTACCCACAAAAAAAAATCAAATAACAAATGCTGGTGAGGTTGTGGGGGAAAAGGAACACTTCTACATTGTTGCTGAGAATGTAAACTAGTACGACCACTATGAAAGTCAGTATGGAGAGTCCTCAAAAACTAAACCTAGACATTTCTATTGATCCACCTATTCCCCATCTAGGTACATTCCCAAAGTTAAAGATACTGTATAACAGTGATACATGAACACCTATGTTTACAGCACCATAACTCATAATGGCTAAATCTTGGAAACACCATTATGTCCATTCAGATGAATGGGTAAAGAAAATGTGGTATTTATACATAATGGGGTACTACTCTGCCATAAAGAAGGATAAATTTAGGTCATTTGTAGGAAAACGGATGCACCTTGAGAGCATACTATTAAGTGAAATAAATCAGACACACAAGCTTAAATATCACATGGTTTCTCTTATATGAAAAATCCAAAATATTATAAAGAGAAAAATACAAGTCAGATAATAGAGGGGAGATAGTTTTTTATTTCTGCAAAAGGGAACTTGACTAAGAGATTGAGGGAGGATGAGGGAGGAGAGGGGAAGGGTATGAAGAAAAAGAAGATGTGTTATGTACAGGAACCAATTCCTTATGAGGAATGTAATCATTATGTACTGCAAACATTTACTAATTAAAAAAGAATAACTGAGTAAATAAATAAACAGCCAATAAATACATGAAAAAAAAAATCAGCATCTTTGGCCATTAGGGAAATGCAAATCTAAGCAACACTGAGATTCCATTTTATTGCAAAAACAAATGCTGGCAAAGTTATGGCGAAAAAAGGAACCCTTCTACATTGTTGGTAGGAATGTGAACTAGTGACCACTATGTAAATCAGTATGACTGATTTACAATCAGTAGACTCTTCAAAAATTTTAAAATAGAAATTCCATTTGACCCAGCTATCCCTCTCCTTGGGATCTTCAGGAAAAGTTAAAGTCATCATGGTACAGTGAGGCATGCATAGTCATGTTTGCAGCAGCTTAACTTATAATAGCTAAATGTTGGAAGCAGCCTATATGCCCATTAACAGATGAATGGATAAATAAAATGTGGTATATATACACAATGGAGCACATTTCAGCCATAAAGAAGGATAAATTTGAGTCTTCTAGGAAAAAGGATGCATCTTGAAAGTATAATGGTAAGTAAAATAAATCAGACACAGAAGATTAAATATTACACGATTTCTCTTATATGAGAAATACAAAATAAAATAAAGAACAAAATTAAGGAGAGATGATAGGAAATAAGGAGGTAGATTTTGTAGAGATGGGAAGAGAATCTGAGGATGGGGGAGGATGGGAGAGCAGTGGGGGAAGAAGCAGCAAAATTCATTAAGATGAGATATGCACATGTACCAATTTCCCAAGGTGACTGTAATTATTATGCATCTCACAAGCATGTACCAAAAGAAAAGAAATTTTAAAAAGGTTGTTTTAGGTATTTAAGGTTCCTTGGGATTTTATGTTTAAGGATGGAATTTTCTATTTCTGCAAAAAAAAAAAAAAAGGGGTGGGGGTTGGTAGATTGCATTGAATTATTGGTTTGGGTAGTACTGTCATCTTAACATTAACTCTTTCAATCTTCGAGCATGAGTGTCTTTCCATTTATTTGTATCTATTTTTTTTTCAGTGACCTTGTTTTAGTTTTCAGTGCACAAGTCTTTTATCTCCTTGGATAAGTTTTATTTGTAAGTATTTTATTTTTTTCAAATTATAACACATATGTTTAATAAGAATATTTGTCATACAAGGTTGATATTTTCCTGGATCTGTTTTTTTTTTTTTTCTATTAAGTTTATTGGTACAATTTAGATATATATGATCACATTCATCATAGGGAATTTGTACCTGTACTTGATATATCCTGGTTCCCCCCTTTTTTTTTCCAATTCCATCCCCTCCCTTCAATCCCTCTTCCCCACCTTATTCACAAAATTTTGTTTCCATTTTACCCCTCTTTTAACATTTTTTTCTTTTGTGAAATAGGAAGAAATTGTTCAGAAGAAAAGGGAACTGGGCGGGGGGAGGAAGGAAGTATTTTACTTTTTAACTTTGGTGCTGGGGATCAAATCTATGGCCTTATTCACTCTGGGTAAGTACTTTACCAGTGGGCTACATTTTCATCCCACCATGTTTTATTCTTTTTTTTTTTTTTTTTTTTTTTTTTTGTGGGTACCGGGGGGTCGACCTCAGGACCTCGCGCGCCAGGAGGCGCCTGTGCCGCTGAGCGATATCACCGGCCCCTTTTTCGTATGTGGGTTCCGGGAGTCGAACTCGGACCCTCGCGCTTGCTGGGCAGGCGCTTAAGCCGCTGAGCCATCTCACCGGCCCCTCTTTTTGATAATATCATAAAAATAATTTTAATTTTTGGATTTTTCATTGTTAGTGTATCAAGATACACTTGATTTTCTGTATTAATGTGTTGATTTTGTACACTGCAACTTTTCTGAACTCATTTCATAGTATGTGCATGGAGTCTTTAGGGAGATGTATATATATATATATATATATTATTTTTATATATATGTAACTATATATAACTATATATATATATATATTTACAGTCACCTTAATAAGGTAGTACAGTACTTCCATGATTTGCTCACATCTATGAATGTTCATAATGCGAGATCCGTTCATATTTGTAAAAGTTCACAACTCAAATGTTCATAACTCGGGGACTTACTACAGTATAGTAAGATCAAAAATCTTACTATAAATCTGCCATTTTGATCTTTATGTTCTCTTTATGTATTATATCCTATAACTGGTTTACAGTGTTCAAATCCTTCATTTGCTTATAGATCTTCCCTCTAGTTGTACTATCCACTATTGAAAATGTCATATTGAAGTCTCCAACCATTATTGGAGAACCATGTATTTTCCTATTAATTCTGCCAGTTTTTACTTCTTGCATTTTGGGGTTCCCTTGTTTATAATGTTCACATATTCTTCTTTTTTTTTTTTTTTTTGGTACCGGGAATCGAACTCAGGACCTCGTGCTTGCCAGGCAGGTGCTGTGCTGCTGAGCTATATCCCCAGCCCTGTTCACGTATTCTTGATGAACTATCTCCTTATCAATGTGTAATGGTTTTTGTCCCTTGTAAGTTTTTTACTTAAAATTAAAATGTGTTTTGTCTGATGGTACAGCTACTCTTACTTTTCTGATTAGTATTTGCTTATATGTTTTTCTATCTTTTCACTGTCTTTGGTTCTATAGTTGATCTTTTACAGATAGCTTAAACATAGATCATGATTTTTTATCCATTCTGACAATCTGAGTCCTTCAAGTGGACAGTTTAACCCATTTGTGTTTCAAAGAATTATTCATTAAGAAGGACTTCTGCCATTTTGATCTTTATGTTCTCTTTATATATTATATCCTTTATATTCCTCAACTTCTGAATTACTGCCTTTCTCTGCATTTAACTTTTTAAAAATATTATTAGTAAATGTTTGCAGAACATGTTTACATTTCTTGTATGAAGTAGATACATGTATATAACACACCTTAATTCCTTTTTTCATTCTCTTTTCCTCCCCTCCCTTCCCTTGATCTCTTGATCTCCTTCCCATTTGAAAAAGATGTAACTCCCTACTTCATATTACTTATCTTTTATTTTGCATTTTGTTTATATTTTGGGTTTCTCATATGAGAGAAACCATGCAATATTTAAGATTGTGTGTCTGATTTATTTCCCTTAACATTATGGTTTCAAGGTACATCTGCTTTCCTACAAATGACTCAAGTGTATCTTACTTTATGGCAGAGGAGTATTCCATTGTGTGTAAAATACCAAATCTTCTTCATCCATTCATCTGTTGATAAAAATAAAGGCTGCTTCCAAGACTTAGCTATTGTGAATTATGCTGCTATAAGCATGAGCATGTATGTATCATTGTAATATAATGTCTTTAGCTCTTCTGGGAAGATACCTAGAAGGGGAATAGCTGGGTCAAATGGAAATTCTAGTTTTAGTTTTTTGAAAAATCTCTATACTGACATCCACAGTGCTGTACTAGTTTGCATTCTTACCAATAACATAGAAGGGTTCCTTTTGCCCTGAAGCTTTGTGAGCATTTTTATTATTTGATTTCTTGATGATGGCCATTCTTTCTGGGATAAGATGGAATCCCGGTGCTGTTCTAATTTACATTTCTCTAATGATCAGTGATGCTGAGCATTTCTTCATATCTTTATTGGTCATCTGTTCTTCTGTGAAGTGTCTATTCTTTACACTTGCCCATTTTTTGATTGCCTCTTTTATTTGGGGGAGTCTAATCTTTTATTTGGGGGAGTCTAAATTTTTGAGTTATTTATATATTCTAGATATTAGTCTTCTGATGAATAGGTGGCAAAATATTTTTCCCATTGCATACAATGTCTTTTTGCTCTGTTATTTCTTTTGCTGTGCAGAAGCTTTTTAATTTGATATGATCCCATTTGATGATTCTCAGTACTAATTCCTGTACAGTGCTCAGAAAGTTCTTCCCTATGACTTCAAGTGTTTTACTTATTTTATCTTCCAGCAAATTAAGTGTTTCTGTTTTAACATTTGTTCCTTGATCCATTTAGATTTCACTTTAGGACATGATAAAAGATATGGACTAGATTCAGTCTTCTGCACGTAGATAGCCAGTTTTTCCAACACTATTTATTAAAGAGATTACCTTTCCATTACGTTTTTGGCCCCTTTGTGAAGATGAAATAGTTGAATGTGTTTAGGGATGTTTCCGTGTTCTCTATTCTGTTCCATTGACTGTCATGTCTATTTTTGTACCAGCTATTTTTCTTACTGTAGCTTTGTAATATAAACTGAAATTGGCATTATGGTGCCTACCACTTTGCTCTTGTTACTCAGGATTGCTTTTGCTATTCTGGATATTTTCTGGTTCCATATGAATTTTAGGATTGTTTTTCCCAATTCTGTGAAGAACGCTGTTGCTATTTTTATTGGGATTGCATAAATCTATATATCAATTTTGGAATTACTGTCATTTTGACTATATCACTTCTGCCTATCAATGAACGGGATTTATCTTTCCATTTCTTGATATCCTCTTAATTTCCTTTTTCAAAGTACTGTAGTTTTTGTTGTAGTGGTCTTTCACTTCTTTAGTTAGTTTTTCTTGGCACTACTGTGAATGGTATTTTTTCACAGTTTCATTCTCAGTGGGTTTATTATTAGTGTACCAGAATGCTACTGGAATGTTTTTTGTGTATTGATTTTGTATCCTGCTACATTACTGAATTTGGTTTTTAATTCTCAGCATCTTTTGGTGCATTTAAAAGTCTTCTATGTAAAAGATCATGTCAACTGTAAATAATATTTGACTATTTCCTTTCCTATTATATCCTTTTTATTTCTTTTCCTTTCCTAATTGCTCTTGCTAATTTTTAAAGTAGTATGTTGAACAGGAGTGGTGACAGTGGACATTCTTGTCATGTTCCTAATTTTAGAGGGAAAGCTTTCAGTTGTTCCCAATTTAATATGATGTTGGCAATATGTTTGTCCTATATAGCTGTGAGACTGAGGTAAGATCATTTTATACCTATTTTCTTCAGTGTTTTTTTTATTGTGGACAGATGTTGTATTTTATCATACGCTTCTTCTGCATCTATTGAGATGATCATTATTATTTTCATCCTTGCTTCTATTTGTGTGTTGTATTACATCATTGATTTGCATATATTGAACCATACTTGCATCCCTGGGATGAGGACTACTTGGTCATGATGTATGATCTTTTGGATGACTTGCTGCATTCTGTTTGCTAGTATCTTGTTGAGGATTTTTGCATCTATATTTATTAGAGAAATTGGTCTAGAGTTCTCTTTTTTGGTTGGGTCTTTTACTGGGTTTGGAAGCAGGGTAATGCTTGCTTCCAGGAATGACTCTGGGAGTACTCCTCCTTCAGTTTCATTAAAGAGCTAGAGGAGTATTGGTGTTATGTCTTTAAGCTTCTGTAGAAGTCAGCAGTGAATCCATCTGGACCTAGGTTTTTCTTGGTAGGTTTTTTATTAGTGTTTCAATTTCATTGTCTGATATTGGATTATTCAGGGTAATATATCTTCTTGGTCAGTTTTGGTAACTCATAAATGTGTAGGAATGTATCTATTTCTTCTGAATTCTCTAATTTTTTGGTGTTCAGGTTTTCATAGTAGCATAATTTTATTTTAGCATGTCCATTGTGATTTCACCTTTTTCATTTCTAATTGCAATGATCTGGGTCTTTTCTCTCCTTTTTCGATTAGATTGGCTGAGAGTTTGTCTAATTTGTTTATTCTTATGAAAAACTAACTCTTGATTCATTGATTCTTTGTGTTTTTTGGTGTCAATTTCACTGATTTCTGCTCTGATCTTTATAATTTCCTTCCTTGTACTAGCTTTGGATTTGTATTGTTCTTCTTTTCTAGGACTTTAAGGTGCATTAATTGGTTATTTATTTGGACTTCCTAAGTTTTTGTGATGTGGGCATTCATAGTTATAAACATCCACCTTAGGACTGGTTTCATTTTGTCTAATAAGTTCTGGTGCATTGTACTGGCATTATCATTTAATTTTAGAAACTATTTTATTCCTTCTTTGATTTCTTCTGTTACAAATTGTTTATTTAAGAGTGTCTTGTTTAGCTTCCATGCAGTTCCATAATTTCTGTGTTTTTTTTATGGATGTATGGTTTACTGTGCTAGATTTGATAATATGCACAGCATAATTTCAATTGTTTTGCATTTATTTCAGCTTTATTGGCTAGTATGTGGTCTATTTTGGAGAAAGTTTCATGTGCTGCTGAGAATATGTATTCTGCTGTTTTTTGATGAAATTCACTATATATATATATTAAGTCCATTTATTCAAAGGTTTTGCTCAACTCTCATATTTCTTTGTTGATTTACTGTCTACTTGATCTATTTGTGATAGTGAGGTATTGAGATCCTCACACTATAATTGTGTTTATGTATATCTCATCTTTTATGTCCAGTAGCGCTTGTTTTATGAAGCTGAGTGTACCATTTTTCAGTGCATATATGTTAATTATAGCTTTCTCTTCCTGTTGGATTGTTCCTTAACCAAAATGTAGTGAATATCTTTGCCTCTTTTGATCAGTTTTGGCTTGAAGTTCACTTTGTCTGAATATGGGTTAACTACACCTGCTTTTCTGGGAGTTGCCATTATATGAAATATTGCTTTCTCTCCTTTAATTTTTAGTCTGAGCTACTTTTTGAGTTAAGTGTATTTCTTGTATACAGCATATGGTTAGGTTAGGTTGCTTGTCCATTCTGACAGTATGTGTCTTTTGATTAGGGAATCGAGACCATTCACATCATGAGTTATTACTGATAGGTACTGACTTATTCATGGCATTGTTTTTATTTTCCTGTTGCTGATTTTCTATCTTTCCCTTCTACTAACTGCTCGACCTACCTGGTGCATTCATTCTATTAGACCTTTTGTCACTGTTAGTTTCATTGTCTCTTTCTAGTATATCTTTGAGAATTTTTTGGAGTACTGGTTTGGTGGTAATTAATATCTTTAGGTGTTCTTTATCATGGATATATCTTATTTCTCCATCAATTCTGAAAGATAATTTTGCAGGACATATCACCTTGGATTGGAAATTGTTTTCTTTTAGGGCTTGAAACACTTCACTCCAAGCTCTCCTGGCCTTTAAAGTTTATGTTGAGAAATCTACTATAGTAATACTAATGGGTTTACCTTTATAAGTGATTGTTTATCTCCAACCTCTTTTAAGTTCCTGTTCTTGTGTTCAGCTTCTGGAATTTTGATGATGATGTGTCATGGAGAGTTTATTTTCTTATTGTGGTTATTTGGGATTCTATATTCTTCACTTACCTGTACATTATATTCTTTCTCCTTATTTGAAAGTTTTTTTGCTATTATTTTAATAAACAGGTTTTTTAATATCTTTTGTGCTGTCTTGCCATTTTTCACCAATTCCAATTAATCTTGGACTATTCTTTACAACATCTAGGAGTTATTGGCTCCATTTTTCATGTTCTTTTGTTGTTTTAAAAATATCTCTCATTAACTGGTCAATGATAACAGCCCTGTCCTTTGGTTCTGACATTCTGTTCTCACACTGTTCACTTCTGCTGCCCTTTCTTTGATAGAATATTTAATCTCTTGAATTTCTATTTGGAGCCTTTTGATGGGCTCTAATTATTTTCTATGGTGGCCATTCATGTTTTGCATCATTTTGTTTAGCAGTGCTAGCTCTCCATGAGTGTCTTCTGTGGACTCAATGATTGTTGTGTTTATTTGGCCCAATATCTGTTTACATATATCATCGTTCAGCTTGCCCAATGCCTTATTGATCTGTTTTGTTATGTCCCCTGATATAATTTAAAGTAATTTGTGTGTGGCATTTGGTTTTCTCCCCTTCAATGCCCCATGGATAATCTTTGGGGGAGTTGGGAGTTTTTGGAAGCAGCTTGTTGGCTTATCTTCTCATATTTCCAGTTTTTTGTTTTTTGGGTTTTTTTGGTACTGATAATCGAACTCAGCACCTTGCGCTTGCCAGGCAGGTGCTTGTGCCACTGAGCAATATCCTTGGTCTGTTTCTAGTTTTTTGTTTGTTTGTTTGATTGTGGTGAGGACTGTAAATTGATTGTAGTGAAAAGCTTTGTTTGTAGTTTGGAGACCTCTTTAGTTAATGTCTACTTTTCAGCGGTATCCTCTTGGTTTTGCTAACTAGTGGCCTTTACCTCTGATCCAGGACCCAATCACTTCTGTTTACTTTGGACAGAAGGTTGCAGCATACCCAGGTTCCCAGGAATGAAACACAGTATTACTAATGGCCCCCAAGCAATACAGATATTGGCATCCCAAAAGAACCAATTAATACAACAGCTACATCATCTTCACTATAGTAATAAAATCAGCATGAATAATAGCATTAAATACAAACTGAATATAGACAAAGCCCAAAGACCAATAATATACTATCCTTACTCATAGAAAAGAGATTATAATTGTAGTATGAACACTAAGACAAACCAAATATTGATCTATTATAGACCTATAGTAAATATCTACTATAGATATATAACTTTACTTCTCCTAACAATAAAACAGTATTCAATAGCCATCACATAAATTTAGCTATTTAGAGACTCATAAAGCTCAGTAGTTATAGTAGTAAAGGTAGAGGGGGTGACAAAGCAGAGAATAAAAAACAAATAAAAATTAATCAATGGTATATGCGGAGGAGAGAAAAATGAGATGGGGGTCCTATTGAAGAGGAAAAGGAAATTAGTAGTGTTAGAGAACAGTCAAAGGAAAGAATGAACAAAAAAAAAGATAAACAGCAAGATAGAAGAAATAAAAGAAAAATAAGGAAAAGAAAAAATTTGAAAGGGGAAAAAGAAAAGCAGAGAAAAGAAACAAAAGAGAAAAACTAAAAAAGGGAGAACAAAATCATAAACCCCCAAATACCCCAATAAAGGAAAGATAAACATAATAAAAAAGAGAAAAATAAAAGACAGTCAAAAAAATTCCTGTGTTTTTACATGAGTCTTTTGTTTCTAAGAACTTTTGTTGGTTCTTTCTAAGAACCAACCAATCGTGGTTCTCTTCACCTAGCATGAGGTACCCTCCCCGCACCATAGGCCCCTCTGTCTGTTCTCCCCATACTGTGGTTACTGTCCAAGCCAAAGTGTATCCTTGCTTTCATTGGTAGATGGGGAACACATGCAGCCCTCTGGTCTTTGCTGGATGTAGGCCATGTGGGGGTGGGTTTCACGTGGACTGGTGGACACAATATCAACAGTTGCAGGCTCTGGTTGCTCCCTTCTGTCCCTGGGCATTGTCTTCATGATGATCAGGTCAGTTGTTTAGTCCTCAACTTTGCTGCCCTGTGCCTAGGGGAATGCAAATGTACAGCCAGCTTGGAGTTGGTTGGATGGTTGCTCCCATGTATGAGTTGTGTGTGTGGGTGTGCTGTGCAGTCTGGTGTGGGCCTGCTTGGTCATGTTGGGGGGAGGCTATGTTTAATTTCATTTTTTCTTTTTTTTTAAATCATTTTGGTTCCATGAATGAGATAATTCATGACAGAATTTTACTTAGTGTTTGGAAGTTGGTAAGGTCTCATCCATTGTTTTATGTACTTTGGAACCTAACTTGGTTTAGACTAGTTACACATGATAAATGCTTCATATGATGACAAGTTCTTTCATGCGTCCTTCCCAATATTATGAGAAACTCATGGATTCAAGAAAATATAGCTCGGAAATTATTGATTTAACTATTGTATTTTTTCCCCTCAGAATTGCCTGCCAGAGACTTGCTGGCTACTAAGTATGGTTTCATAATATTAAACTAGATGGAGTCTCAGAATCCAATTGAGTTTTTTTCTGATTAAATCACCAATGCAGGCAATAGTTTCCTTGTCTTTTTTTGTGTGTTTGTTTTGTCTTTTGATACAGCATCTCACTATGTAGTCCAGGCTGGCCTTAAACTCACTAAGTAGCCCAGGCTGGCCTTGAACTCATGGTAATCCTCCTGCCTCAGCCTCCCAAGTGCTGGTATTACAGGCATGTGCCACTACACCCAACTCTTTGTCTTAAAGATATACAGTGCTGGTGATTTCATAAATTCCTTTAATATCTTATTCAACCCTTAAATCACCTTTATCATTAAGAGTCCTTCTTTAAAATTACTCTGAATTGAACAGGGTGGCATGCACCTGTATTCCTACTTTTTCTGGCATGAGGGAGGAGGGTTGCTTTGGCCTAGGAATTAAAGGCCAGCTGGGGGATCATCTCAAAGAAAGAAAGAAAGAAAGAAAGAAAGAAAGAAAGAAAGAAAGGACTACCCTGATTTTCTTTTGTAATGTAAGTTTATTTGCTCCTATTTTTGTCTACTTCTTTCTTTATAGCATTTCTCCTTTCCTCTGTTCTTATCCTTTATGAAGTAACCAATATTCTTACCTTCTGGTTTGGCTGCTGTGGGAGTGTAAAGATAGACTTCCAGTAGGTCCAGGCAAAAAATACAAAGATGGCATGGTAGAGTATGAGGTAGATAACTGAAATTAAAAAAAAATGTTTATATTAACTTTTTATCCATTTTTTAAGAATTCAAAATGCAAAGCTCAATGACAAATTTCTATCTTGTTTCCCTATTACCACATATTCTCTAGTGTATTATGATATATTAATTGCTACCATTTTCCCATGCACTGAAATAAGTCAAAATGCCAAAATTTGAGTAAGGAACTTTCTAGAAGCTGTTTGCTTTACACATTGCCCTGTGATTTTGTGAATACATGGGAAAATGTCCTAAGTAACAATATATGACAAGCTACTTTAACTAAATGTCATTATCACTGCCACTAAATTATCATGTGCTAAAACATGATAGTTATAGAATTTGCACAACACTTTAGAGTTTACAACATGCCTTCATATACTGCATTTTATTTTTTTCAATAACTTTGTGAGATATGTAATAGTATAGGATAGTTGATTACCTATTGGTGTAGATGATTAAACAAAGTAATACAGTTAATCAAGAATGTAGCCATTATTCTGGTCTTCTGACTCTAAATCCCACGATCTTGTCAATAGTCCCAAAGACTACACACTTTTGAAGGTAAGGTGGTCATAACAGTTGTATAAATGGCCATTAACTACCTTTCTTTTCATGCTCTTTGCCTCTTAATTAGCTCTTTGATATGGGAAATTTTGTTATTCTCCATAGAAGTGGTTATAAAAGTGAAGGTCAGATTACTGTTTCATTGTGAGTCTTTGAATGGTATGGTCTTGTCACTTTAATCTGTCAGAAAGACTTAAGGAAATAATGTTATTCAAGATCAAGTTAACAGGTCTGAGTCTTTCCTACATCTATGGGTGAATTATAAAAAAAAATGCCTTCCTCTTTTTGCCCAGTGCTCCTAGCCCCACAGTACTAGATCTTTTATGTGTGCTTGATTTTTTAAATTATGAAATCTCTTTTTACAATTCAAGCAATATAAAGTAAAAGGTAAATGTCTATTCCACACATTCTTCCTACTTTCTCATCCTAAGATATAACACCTTTTCAAAAGAACTACAATGAAAAATATATAAAGTATTACAAAAATTCATGTTTAATGTATGTATATACATACATAAACACATACAAATGTGAAAATCTAATATAATTCACACCTTTTTTGAAAAGCAATACATTCACAAAGATCAAAATTTAAAAATATAGAAAAGTATACAGCCAAGTCTCTTGTTTATCCTTGTCCCTTATCCACCCAAGGTCCCTTCCCTGGAAGAATCCAACGTCACAAGGCCATGACTTTATTGTGTGTCCTTTCAAATGTCATATTCATAAAACCACCTAAGTAGTGTATTTTTCACAAAAGTAGTATTCTGTACACACAGTTTTGCAACATACTTCTTTTACTTTAAATTTAGAGATTATTTCACCTAATATAACTTAGGGAGAGTGAACTTTCTCACTGTTTCATTTTTTTCCAGTTAAAAATTTCACTGAGTATTTTTAATGAATTAGTCTTTGTTCAAAACAAATATTGCACTAATTTAAAACATCAACCTTAGTTTCTATTATTGCTAACATGATTTTCTTAAAACTGACATGTATTGTTTGTGTGTCCTTATTTTCAACAGTCACTTGGTTGCCTTTGATCAATTTCAGTAAACCTTTCCAGAGAAAGATTAGCAACATACTTGCTCCTAATTGTAATTAAACCATTTCACAAAGCTAAGCATGTAATATAATTAGTTGCCTCTTGTTACCTTTTTCATTTGGCTGACTTCTTTTTAAGTGTTAATTCTAGTAGTTACCTCCTTTGAGGAGTACTTCCTAAAGTACCCATTTAGGTTAGGTTTCCCCATAGTGAGCATACAAAACTGGAGTAAATTTTTACCAATTCTCTAACTACTCAAGAACAGAAAGTAACTTCTTTCTTTGTATCCCCAGTACCTAGCACATGGTTATCATTGGCTTAGTGGTAGAATGCTTGCTTGGCATGTTCAAGGCCCTGGGTTCCATTTCCAGCACAGAAAAGAAAAGAGAAAAGAAAAAGTCTTAGGACAGCAGTTAGCACAGGCCAGGGCATGCCTTATGGTCAATTATGGGCTAAAGAACACCTCCCCATCAATTATTAAGTGTCCAAGTACTGATTAAGCACCTGCCTCTCTAAATCCCAGACAACAGCACTCCAAGGTTAACGAGGTTAGACAATTTGATCCACTCAAATGCGTAAGAACTAAACTCTTACACCTGGCAGTATTTTAAGGGTATTGATTATGTTTTTTTATTCCAGTGGTTTAGATGAGAATTATGGAACTTTAACTTGGTCCAGGTTGTACGGCACATTAATAATTGGTTTAATTATGGAATTGAAAAAAATTTGGTCTCATTTCTGTATTCCAATAGTTCACATAAGTTATGTATACTTATACATCAGTGAAAAATTAAGGACCTTGAGGATAAAAAACAGTCAAATATATTCAGTAGGTTGGTGAAACAGGCACTATACATTTTGTAAAAATCTTAAGAGTTGGGGGAGACACCAGAGATAATCTACTTCAATGCCCTCATTTTATGGAGAGGTAACTGACGCCCAGATAGGGCAAGTGAATTGATCAGGGTTACACAAAAACGACATGGAAACAATGGAACTGGAATCTGGATTTCTTCACTCCCATTCCAGTGCTCTTTTCCTTACAGCAGTGATCCTCAAATTTCAGTTTGCATCCAAATTGCCCAGAGAGGTCATTAGAATACATATTGTCAAGTTGATAGTTCTGAATCAGTAATATGAAATGAAGTCAAGAATCCAGTAACTGTGGTCATTCACAGGTGTAAGAACTATGAGAAAAAAATAGGCCTTGTAGAACTTTTGGTTACTCAGACTGCCAACCCAAGGAGGAAGCTCTCATTCAACATCCTGGCAGGCAATTACTTCATCTCTGCCAATACACTAAAGTGAGTATTACTGAACTATGGGCTGGCCTCATTGTTAGGCAGGTAGTTAGACATCAGCAAGCCTGAGGGACAAATAGGGAGTGGAGTCCAAAATAGCATACATTGCCAGTTAAGTAAAGAAACAAAGATGTCAATGTGTAATACATTTTTAATCATTTCTTAGGTCTCAGATGTAAGGCCATCCTTCAGAGCACATTGACATTTTTTTTTTTTTTTGTGAGTACCAGGACTCGACCTCAGGACCTCACGCACCACCAGGTGCCCGTGCCGCTGAGCAATATCACTGGCCCTTTTTTCGTACGTGGGTACTGGGAGTCGAACTCGGGCCCTCACGCTTGCCAGGCAGGCGCTTACACCACTGAGCCATCTCACCGGCCCGCACATTGACATTTTAGAGCTACACATTGTGTACATTCCTTCTGATACTTGGCCATCTGGCAATCTAACTCCAGAACAAGGCATGCTGCATTCGTGAATACCATAGCCCAGTTCTTTAAAGACCCTTACCCACCTATACACTGTGAGATGGTGATTTGAGGTAAATAGGCCCCTCCATTTCCTTAGAGCTAGCTTTGAATAAATCCTTTTACCTTTTCACCATAATAAATGGTCTACTTTGGTCAGCAGCAAGCAAATGAACTTGAGAGTATGAACCTGAATGGACAATAAGAAGATGACTGGGGTTTGAAGTCTGGATCTGAAATTTAATAACTATGTCCTTGAGAAGCTGGTTAACCGTGAGAATAATCATGTGTGTGAAAATATATATGTACATGTGTGTATGTATGTGTACATATATATAATATAGACTTAAATATATGTATAGGTAACATATATAAAATGAAAATAACTGCCTAGTAAGGTTGTTGTGAGAATTGACTTCAATGTGTGGAAGTACCTGATATATTTTAAGAATTTAATAAAGATTATTTTCCCCCTCCTTTCCTTCCTCTTAAATATTAGTGATTTGTTTTCTGAGATATGGTGATAAAAACTACATAGAATTCAGGGGCAGACACATCATAGCTTTGTTAAAAAAAAGAATGGTTTGTTTTTAGTACTGCTCTTCATGTCTACTCCAATATTTTGTTGATTCATTCATCTTGGGGATAAATAAGTACACAAGGCAACATCCCCTGTGGAATAATATTTGGACAGTTGGGATATCATTATTCTGTATGTATAATTTTGATTAAATACAGCCCGTTGTCTCTGTGTTATCAGGAATATTCACAATGGACTCTAAATTGGAACAAACAATCTCTACTGTGTACATGATGGCCAGAGATTTGTAAATCAACACTCACTGGCTGAGGAAGTGGCAGGGATCTACCAATTATAGGTTGGTTTCCTCAGAAGGAGGAACCTTTGGTTGATGCAACCAATAAATCCTCTATCTTATTAACATGATTTTCACTTGATTTATTTTAATAGCATAAAATTTCAGAGTTGTAAGGGACCTCAGATGCTACTTGTTATAGGGTCTAGAAGATATGTAAATCTGCTTTACATCACTATTATTAAAAAAATCTATCACCTGGCTTATGTATGAACATCTGAAGTAATTGGGAACATATCTCCTGGGACAGCCTGGGGCAGTCCTACTGAAGAGAAATGTGTCTACTGCAACTCCCTCTCATTGATCCTAATTTTGTTCTATAGGGAGAAATCAGATTTGCTTAAAAACAAAGAAACCTATATCCAGACACTTAAAGATCTCTTACAACTCAATAATAAGACAAAATCTCAATAAAATGGGCAAAACACTTAGCCAGACACTTCACAAAAGAAGATATACAGATGGCAAACAAGTACATAAAAAGATGCTTAATATCATTTGTCATTACAGAAGTACAAATTAAAATCTCAAGGACATACCACTTCATAGACAATAGAATGACAAAATAAAAGCAACAAACTGAAAACATCAAGTAATAATAAAGATTTATAGCAAATGGAATTTTCATACATCACATGTTGTAACATATTTTGACCGTTCCTTATAAAGTTAAACACATACCTGTACTTACTATATGACCAAAAAATGCCATTCCTAGTTATTCACCAAAGAGAAATAAAAAACACTGTGTTCTAGAAAGGCCTGCACGGGGCCAATGAGATGGCTCAGTGGCGTAAGCACCTGCCTGGCAAGCGTGAGGGCCCGAGTTCGACTCCCAGAACCGACATACGAAAAAAGGGCCGGTGATATCGCTCAGCGGCATGGGTGCCTGCTGGTGTGCGAGGTCCTGAGGTCGACCCATGGTACCCACAAAAAAAAAAAAAAAAGGCCTGCATATATTTTTTTTATCAGCTTAATTCTAAACAGTCCCGAATGGAAACAAGCCAACTGTCCCTAAACCGGTTAATGAAGAAGAAAATTGTGGCACATCTGTAATACGGATGACTACTCAGCAATAGAAAGTGACAAACTATTCATACATGCAGCAATACAGAAGAATCCTAAAAATTTATACTGCTAAGTGAAAGAAGCCAAATACAAAAGGGCTACATACTGTATGATTCAGTTTATGTAACATTATGAAAGAGATAAAACTACAAGGGACACAAAACAGATCATTAGTAACCAAGGGTAGGGAATGAGAAGATTGCTTGCAAATGTGACAGAAGAAATAATTTGGGGAAATGCAAATATTTTATATCTTGATTGTGGTGGTATTTATATCATTGCATATGTATGTCAAAAGATAGTTAAGGGGCCGGTGAGATAGCTCAGCGGCATAAGCACCTGCCTGGCAAGTGCGAGGTCCTGAGGTCGACTCCCGGTACCCATAAAAAAAAAAAAAAAAAAAAAAAAAAGATAGTTATATAGCTAGTTTCTTTTAGCTCAAAAAGAAAAGGTTTGTGCTAATATTGTTTGGACAAGATATCATGCTTATATCTTGTACACTGAATAACTACTATGAAGAGAACAATACACAATGTATTAATTATTGTAACTCTCCTACTAACCTGTTTCAAAACTCGGTTTTATTGTAATTTTTACTTTTTTCTCTTAAAAAAATTCATCAACCTGCACACTTGAAGAGTGACTCTTATGGAATATAAATTGTATGTCAATAAAACTGACAAAACCAAAACTCAGAGATCCAAAAATAGGCTTTTTCTTTTGATGTCTTTTCATCGTAGATTTTGTAACATTTAGCAAAACAAATAATTATTCTGACTTCCTAGCTTAATATTTTTATTTTACTCAACATCCACATTCAAATGTGTTGGGAGGTACAGACTGTAGGATCAAAAGCAATGTTGATAGGTACACATCCAGGATGGGAAGCAAAATCATGGCTCTGAAACTGAGCATTGGCTGTACTGTGACTGATATTTCCTCATATATATTGATTTCATCATTTTGATTTAATACGTGCCCCCATCACCCAGCAGCAACTTGATACAAGTGAAGATTGCAAGGGCACGTTAGAAAGGGCACAGGAGCATAGATATATCAGTCCAGTCTGCTGGGGAGAGATAAGTTGAGCACAGGGGAAGTCAGAGCTTTGAAATAGTACATGTAGATGTAACTATATCGAAAGAGTCTTATCAAAGTATGAATGGGAAATATTACTTCTAAGCATATTTACTAAATGATCTGTACAATAGATACCACTAAACTTTACTTCATCCTAAAACCCTGGCAGCATTACAAAGTACTTATATTTCCTACTTTACCCATTTCTATATTGTTTGTGTTTTATAATGGTCTATTACTTTTACAATCAAGAAAAATAGTTTTACTTTTACATTCAGAATTACAGAATTGTCAAATGAATCATAGTATATCTGTACTATGAAATACTCTAGGATCGTTTTAAAAATGCAATACATTTGTTTATACTCACATAGAAAGACATCTATGATACACTGTCAAGTAAAAAAATAAAGTTGTAGTGTAATAGGCATAGTACCATTCAACTAAAAAATAAGACCATACAACTATACACATCTGTACTCATATGTTTGTATGTAAATGCAGGAAAATATATATAGAAAAATACAAATCGAACTAACAACAGTAGTATTTGTGAACAGGGATAAGAGAGGGAGTAATGCAAAGGAGAACTTAAATTTTTATCTTATATATTTCTGTATTGCTTAAATTTTGAGTAAATAATTATTTTTGTAATAAAATTAATATAAATATTACAAAATCTTTTAGATGTTAGCCTTTAAAAGAGTCACTTTTCCCCAAACTTTCATTATAAACTTACAATATAAAGTATAAAATAGTATATTATTATTTTTAAAAATTAAATTTATTTTAAGTGATGTATTAAAAACACAAATATCATACATACTACTGGGGCACTATGATGTTTCAATCCAAGTATATATTGTATAATCAGTTTAAACATATCTAACTTTTATCTCTTCACTATGAAAACTTAAAAATCATTTCTTCTACATTTTTAATATACAGTACATAATTACTATCTATAGTCACCCTATTTTACAATAGCAAACAAAAACTTACTCTTACCTAATTTCACTGTACTACCCATTCACCAACCTTTCTCTATCCCTTGCTTTCATCTACTGTCCCCAGCCCCTGCCAACCACTATTCTATTCTCAATTTCAACAAGATCAACTATTTTATATTCTACATATAAGTGAAAATTGGGGTATGTCTTTCCGTGCCTGGCTTATTTCGCTTAACATAATGACCTGCAGTTCCATCCATGTTGTCGCAATGACAGGATTTCATGTCTGAATAGTATTCTATTATGTATATGTACCACATTTTCTTTATTAGTTCATTAGTTGGAGGGAAGTTAGGAAGTTTCCATTTCTTCACTATTGTGAATAGTACTACAATGAACATGGGAGTGCTGATGTCTCTTCAACACACTGACTTCAATCCCTTTGGATGTTGATCCCAGAGTGGGATTGCTGGATCATATGTAAGGCCTAAGTTTTAATTTTTTGACAAACCTCCATACTGATTTTCATAATAGTTGTGCTAATTTACATTCCCACCAACAGTGTGTAAGGGTTCCCTTTTCTCCACATCCTTGCTAGCAATTATTTAGCTTTTGTCTTTTCAGTAATAGCTGTTACTGGAATGAGATAATATCTTGTTGCAGTTTTGATTTGCATTTCCCTGCAGATCAGTGATGTTGAGCATTTTTTCACATACATATTGGCTATTCGTGTGTCTTCTTCTGAAAAATGTCTATTGAGATCTATTGCCTATTTTTAATTGGTTTATTTGGTGTTTGTTTGTCTGTGTTTTGCTGTTAAGTTTTGAGTTCTTAACTTCTGGAGTCTAGATCAAAGTGTTGGCAGGGTTGTTTCCTTCTAAGGCCTCTCTCCTTCCACAGCTGGACATCTCCCTGTGTCTTCATGTGGTCTGTACCTATCTTGTTCAAATTTCCTTCTTTTATAAGAGCACCAGTCATATTGGATTAGGGCCCACCCTAATGACCCCAATTTAACTTAATTATCTCTTTAAAGGCCCTATCTCCAAATACAGTCACATTTTGAGGAAATGAGAGTTAGGACTTCATGTATGAATTTTGAGGGTTCTCAAGCTGGCCTACAATAATTTTATTATCCAGAAAGTACATCAATTTAAGAGAAGGTAAATAATTATAATCGTTTTAATTTTAAGAAAGAAACCAGACAGTTTAGTAAGCAATCCATTAAAAACACAAGTAGGGCCAGTGATATAGCTCAGCAGCATAAGTGCCTGCCTGGCAAGCATGAGGTCCTGAGTTCGACTCCCGGTACCCGCATTAAAAAAAATACACAAGTAAATTTGTGTTGAGAATGAGTTAATCTTCTGTTTAAAATGATTTTTAAAGATAAGCAACTGTGGACAATGCACTACTCTTAATTTATGTGGATTGTGTGGTGTTTTATGCCTAATGTCCATCATCTCATTGTGATGTTCATCTTTTAGTCTCATACATTGTTGGGCTCTACTAAATTCATAACCTCCAGCTCAACGCAGATCTTCATTTCAAGAGTAGAGATAGGAAGTTTTGCTGATGAAGATCTTCAAAGTATGGATAGTATTAGGCTGAGTGAAGTGAGATCATCTTTGCAACACACTTACAAAATCAAAAGAAATACGTAATTATTGTGTTTTTAGTAAGATCTATGGAAAAAGGTAAAAAAAAATCTTTTAAAAATTTCTGAGTCCAATATAACCAAGGTTGACATAAAATGTAATATGCTAAACTGTGGCTCAGATAACCTGGGCTTTAGTCCTTTCTGAAACTAGAATCAACATGACTAGGTCAACATATTTTACTTCTTTGAATCTCAATTGTTCTACCCATACAATATGAATGCATGAATTTTGACAATCTATCCATAAGAGGAGTTACAAGGAATTGTAGTCCTAAAGTATGTTATACATCTTAGAAGAAAGATCTTTCAGGTCATCTCCAATATTAACAATCATACATTTATAATATTTGCTACTATTTATCTTGTATTTATAATATGCCAGTCACTATGTTCAGATATTTACATATATCATCTCATTCATGCTCAAAATAACCATGAAAGGCAATTATCACCTATATTTCACAGAGGAAAAAGTGAGACTTAGGCCAAGTTGCCCAATATTATATATTTGGTATTTGGCAAAGTTGATTTGATTCCAGGTAGGTCTAACACCAAAGTCTTTCATTATTTGCTACTGTTACAGTTCTCTTAACAGTCTATTATAGATTGAAATTTATCAGGTAATATTTGTATTAGTTTATTCAACTGCATTAGTTTCCTAGAGCTGTGGTAACAAATCCTGATGCATAAAAAAGTAACAACTGACATTGTTAATACTTAACATTTACAAAGCATACTAGTGCTGTATACTTTCCCTAGCTTACAGTGAATCCATAAGATGTTATTAAACTAGCTTCATTTTATAAAAATGGATGTTCAGACAGCTGAGTTACTTTCCAAGATCACAGAGTTAGTAAATGAGTGTTAGAACTTCAGTTTAAATCTTCTGTCTCCTAAATCCTGCACTTTGTCCCATTATACTAATTTTATTCTTTATTGTGTTGATAAATTCAAGAATTATAAGGAGAAAGTGTTTTGGAATCACAGAATCCTAGAGACAGAAGAAACAATTAAAGTCATATGTTTTTGCAAGAATCTCTTAGAGAACTCAAACCTGACAATTGGATCCATACTACCAGTAAAGTGTCAAACTGAGGCAGGCTTACAAATGGCGCTTCGCACTGGTGTAAAGTTAAGTTCATTGATAACATGCAAAAATGAACACATGATATTTTAGACACTGGAAAAAAGCAATCGAGCTTCGAGGTTCTGAGTAAGAAACTAAGCTAAGTAAAACTAAATTGAAAAGTAAAATGCAAATGCAGGCTTGCTTAAAGGCATAGGCTTTGACGTCAGACATTTTGGATTTGAAGACTACCACTCACTGGTTAGATGACCTGGGATATATTACTTGACCTCTCTAAATTTCAGTTTCCTTCCACATAAAATGGACATAAGAATACATACATCATTCTGTTGGTATAAGTATTGAAGAACATAATGTATATACAATACTTAGTAGGGTAACTGGCATAGTAAATTGTAGTTTTCAATAATATGAATACTATTGTTGTTATTCTTCTTGTGGTAGAGCATCACCTAAGTCCCCAATCAACTTGTCTTGAAAGTTTGTTGTGAAAAATATTTATTTATTTATTATTTAATATTTGCATACAAAAGATGATTTTTGACCTTAAGAACCACACTTAAGAATAAAAGGCAGCACGCCATGGTAGTGTACACCTGTAATCCCAACTACTTGGGGCCAAGGCAAGAGGACTGAAAGATCAAGCCCAGCCTGGACAACTTAACAAGACCCTGTCTTAAAATAAAAGCTAAAAAATAGAAAGGGGCTTAGGATGTAGTTCAGTGCAAAGTCTCTGGGTTCAGTCTCCAGGACCACCCACACGCATGTGCGTGTGAGCACGTGCACACACAAAAGTAATAGGCAACTTAGGACTTACTCTAATGACAATAATACTAAACATTTATTGAGTCATGAGAATGTGCTTTGTTCACTTCTATTCTAAATACTTTATATGCATTAACTCACGTTTTTACAACAACTCTGTGAATTAGGTAGTATATTTCTTTTCTATATACAAGTGAAACAAGCACAAGGAGGTAAAATAATTTATTACAAAGTGGCAGCACCAGAATTTGAATCCACAATTCCAGCTCTAGAACTCACATTTTAGCTACTAGAACCCCCATTTTTAACTAGCTCTAGAACCCACAGTTTTAACTACTATAGTCTATTGTCTCCCAAGCACACTGTTCTGTTGTCTCTGCATCCAATGCTTCTGCTACATGACTAATAGCAAACTAGGGCTTTTAAAGTAGGTAAGTTAGTATGTTGTAACAATTAATTCCCACGAAGTGAGAATTAAAAGTGGCAATACAAAGTGGCTATAAAAATATTCTGGCTATTACTGATGAAATAATGTAAAGCTAAAGGTTTGTTGAGAATCTTAGTTTATACTTTAGAAAACTGGCATACATTGCAGGTGAAACTAAAATGGTGGTGATGAGTGAAGATAAGCACAGTAAATCTACTGGAACTCTTATGGGATGAAGAACATGGCCCTTGCAGCCCCCTCTAAGGCCTTTATCCCTTGAACAGTGATGGATTGGGAAGAAATGCCAGGTACTTAGGAAAATAGTGATGAGTCAAGATACAGGCAGTGGTGTTGAACCTATGGCTCCCATCCTGCAGCAGGCTGATTATATCATTGAAAGTTCAAAAAGGTTCACCATTACTGGAATAAGGTCACTGTGGCAGACAGATTGGTTACCTATGTCCTCTACCATATATCCTGGTAATTTCCAATTTCTTTCCTATAGCCAAAGGGACACTGAAATTATATTTTGCTGTATTTCTTGTTAAGCTTCCTTAACACCATCATCCTAAACTTTCCAATCACCTAAGTGTTTCTGGGAAAGTTGCTTAATTTATAAGCATTTATGTGATTTAGTTTTAGATAGAAGGAAACAGTCCTGACCAATATAATTTACAACATCTACTTACCTTTTTCTGCTGGGCTCAAAACAGTCACTGTGAAAAGAGTGAGGGAGAGAGCAAGAGAGATCAAAATTAGTGATATTTACGTTCTTCTAACTTATTTTCCACAACATCATTTTTGAGCAATTTGTACAATGATACCACTATCCTAAGAGAAAGAAAGACAAGGATGATTAGATTCCATTCTTGGCTAATTCCTTCATTTCAGACCTTCAGCAATTAAGAATTTCCATTCATTCAAAAAATATAGGTATAACCTTTTTAAAAAAAAAACAACGAACAGGCCGGTGAGACAGGTCAGAGGCATATGTGCCTGCCTGGCAAGCGCGAGGGCCCAAGTTCGACTCCCGGTACCCACATATGCAAAAAAGGGCCGGTGATATTGCTCAGCGGCACGGGCACCTGCTGGCGCGTGAGGTCCTGAGGTCAATCCCCGGTACCCACCAAAAAAAAAAAAAAAAAAAAAAAAAAAACAAAAAAAAACAGAAACACCTAAGCTGTATTACATAGCATTAAGAACTTCAAAGCTGATAAATCAGGAGGGGATTAAAGATGCATATTTATTATTATTATCTCTGAACTAAGATTTTACAGAATATCAGAAGTAGAATAAGATTTAATGATTATCAGGTTTATTTTACAAATGGGGGGGATAACTGGAGCAGTATCAAATGATTTGCTTAATATCATAGAGCAAGTTAGTGGTAGAGTTGGGACTAAAGTCTACCTTCCAGAACTTTTGCCACATAACGTTTTTACCTCTCTCAAACTTTCCTTGCCAGCTTAATGTGAGCTATTCATTACCTTTGTTCAGAATGCCATTTGTACATAATGATGCTTACCTGTTTTTATTCAGTACCACCATCTGTGTGCACTTATACTAGATGCTAAGTTAAACAGCAATTACAAGACATAGTTCTCAGTCCTGAGAAACTGTTAAAGTAAGATTGTTTTTGTACATAATAATGAACAGTAAAGGGTCAGAAAAATGTGGAAAAATCAAACAGTGAATGAAAACTATGTTCTAGGTGCTATTCTTTTAGGCCCTTCATCAGTCATACTTTCTTTTTATATGTAGGAATACTTCAGTGAGTTTTAAATAGTTCTTTTCTTAATGATCGTTTGAATGAACATTGTTAAAACTGTTATATTTTGTGCTAAAACTCTGACCACATAATGATTTTTCTATTTTCTAATACATTAGCCTAGAGACTGGTACCAAGTCCTTGTTTATTTTTCCAGTTAAAGAATCCTAGTTCTGGGGGCCGGTGAGATGGCTCAGTGGTGTAAGCGCCTGCCTGGCAAGCACGAGGTCCTGAGTTCAACTCCCGGAACCCACATATGAAAAAAGGGCCAGTGATATCACTCAGTGGCATGGGCACCTGCTGGTGCATGAGGTCCTCAGTTCAACCCCCGGTACTCAAAAAAAAAAAGAAAAAAAAAAAGAATCCTAGTTCTGAATGCACGCAAGAAGCACATATTCTGACAGTATAAATACAAGTGTGAATAAGAAGACTTGATGAGTCATCTTGGGATTTTATGATTTTGTACAAGCATGTTGCATGACTGAATCAGTTCCATGAGGTTTTGAATTGGGCTAATAATATCTCTTTAAAATGGACTGAAAGAGAACAGAGTGGTTTGGACAACAATCTTAATAAAACATAGCTGCTCTTTGGTGTACCTCCTTCTACCTCAGCCTGGACACTCGCTTTATTTATTATTTTTAGCTGATACATCAAAAAGGTGCACATATTATTGGAGTATAAAAAATGTTTGATACATGCATATACTGTTTATATCACTTTAAACATTTTTAAATAAGAAGGGGAGGTCCTAACTCCCACTTGCTTGGCTGTTTGCTACAGTGCTGTGGGTAAGAGAAGATCACCAATACTTGTAGATATTGGGATGAAATAATGTGTAAATAGAGAATGAATGAGAAGTGAATTTAAGAACTCTTACATGTAAGTGGGATTGATTTACATGATCTAAGAACAGAGATACAATCAATGGATAAGAGCTTCAAGTTATCAAATTTTAGCTCAATATAAGAAAAGGTAATGTTGAAGAAGAAGAGGAGGAAGATGGTGAAAATGATCACCAGCTTTGGGAAGGAGCAAGTATCCCATTACAAACACTTGAAAATGTTGTAGAGGACTTTCAGACACTAGTTTGGCAGTGGACTTGCTTTTTTTTTTTTTTTTTTTGTGGGTACTGGGGGTCAACCTCAGGACCTCGCGCGCCAGCAGGCGCCCGTGCCGCTGAGCGATATCACCGGCCCTTTTATTGTATGTGGGTTCTGGGAGTTGAACTCGGGCCCTCGTGCTTGCCAGGCAGGCGCATACGCCGCTGAGCCATCTCACCAGCCCTGGACTTGCTTTTTAAGTCTTTTCACCCCCTGAAATTCTGTAAGGATCCAATATGTCAAAGGGAAAAATATTTTCTTGCAAAATTCCTTGTTGGAAGAAAATTATGTACTGCTGAAAAAGAAAAATGCCTTATTCTAAAAGATTGTGGCACTTAGTCGTTTTTCCTTTTCTTTATTTTTCTAATACTGTACTACTTTTTACACTACTAAAGGAAGAGGCTGAAATACTTTAATCATATTTAAAATGAAAATGTAGGACTTTTTTAAACTTTTTAGAAAACTTTTAGAAAATGAATCCTTTATCATGAATCTCTTGGGTAAATATACATTTAACCAATTCTAGGGGTAACCTGCCATACATGATTATAAAGTAATGTGGTGATATATGTAATTACATCTATTCTGTTTCTTCAAATTTCAGTTCACTACTGGGGAGTTATTTGACTGAAGTTATCATCAAATAGTTTTTTGCATTGTCTCTCCTCTTTTCCTCTCATTTATTTACTTATTCTTTGCAATGAGGTGTGAAGAAAATTAAGAAAAGGTGGAGTACACAGAATAATATACAGACAACCGGGTTAAAACCAAAGCATATGTCACGACTTCTTTTAGGTAGATGTATATTGTATTTTCAGAGAAGGGTACAAGTAGAATAAACCTAATCTGTGCCATAATGATGATGAACAAATATACTAGAAAGGACATGAAAGAAACTCTACAGCAGTGCTTTGAAGTTGGAAACATAATGAGATCAGGTCATTTAAAATTTCTAGTAGAAACATTTTAAAAAGCTAAAAAAAATCAAATGAAATTAATTTTATCATATATTTTATTTAATCAAATATATAAAAATAACTTCAACATGTTATCCATATATAAATTATTGAGTCTTGTTTTTATTCTTTTTTGTACTAAGTTTTCAAATGGTGGTATTTTATGCTTCAAGAACATTTCAATTCAGATGCTACATATGTGGTACCTAATAGACATATAGGGCTAGTGGCTAATGAATTATTATATTACAAAAGGACTTGTGAAAGGACAGCAGGAAGTTCAAAAATGTAGGAATCCAGTGTGATGAGTGCTTCTGAACAACATGAAATTCTCTTTAAATTAATGACATAATTGGGAAGGAAGTTTATCATATTAATGTGTAGCACATATTTAGTATGTATTTACCTTCTTGGTCTGACACTTGTTCTTTGACCTTGGGCAAGTTAATCAGTCTGTACCTCAGTTTCCTCATGCATGAGGATAAAATTATTTATGTTATCAGGTTGTTTGCTTAAATGATAATAGAAGTGTTAAATACTTGGGTAATATAATTATCACTTTTCTGAGAAAGGTGATTTGTTCAGTAAGGTTAGGTTTTACAATAAATTTAGGATAAAATAAATGTGATTATAAAAAGTTGTAGATACCTGAAGTTACATATGATAGCTTTAATATAATTTATTCAATATCAAAATGAATGACTGATTTCCAGTTTTCCCCTTAGATATTTTTTATTTTTTATTTATTTTTTATTTTATTTTATTTTTTTTGTGGGTACCGGGGGGTCGACCTCAGGGCCTCGCGCGCCAGTAGGTGCCCATGCCGCTGAGTGATATCACCGGCCCCTTTTTCGTATGTGGGTTCTGGGAGTCGAACTCGGGCTCTCGCGCTTGCCGGGCAGGCGCTTAAGTCGCTGAGCCATCTCACCGGCCCAGATATTTTTTAGATAGTAGATTAAGAGAGGGAATAGAATTTCACTTAGGGAACTGAGATACACTTATGATTATACTTTGCTTGTTGGAAGCAAGCTAATCATGCCAGTCTGTATTTATCTCTCTGGAATATAGATACTAGTAATTAATTTATTTTTGATTCAGTTACTCTTAAACTTGGATGATCTTGATAATTACTTAGGGAACAGGATAACAATACAGATTCCAGGGCCTCTTTCACATAATTTCTGGATAGAGGCACAGGAATTTGTATTTTAAAAATTCAGCAAATGATTCTAATTTCATCCAGATTTAAGAACCAGTAGATTTATATAAGAAGTTTGGTATTATATCTTGCCAGTCATGTGTGATACAAATGGATGACTTATATAAAACTATTTTAGATGTGGTAATATGTAGTATAATTCATGTAGGCTTGAATGGATAGCTTTTATTTCTGTAGAAAGTTGGTTTCTAGAAAATGGTCCTTTTAGCTTTTTGCTTTTTTTTTTTTCAGTTTTCATTTCTTCTGATTCTCTTCGAAGAATTTCTGCCCTTTGAGCAGAATTAGTTCCCAGAATGTTTATTTTTAACCTCAAAATGCATACTATTGTCACCAAAAATGGCAAGGTAGGGAATTCTGGAGTTCCATCTCTACCTAAGAGCAGGGAAGGAGCTGGCAAAACTATCTGAATCAACTTTTGCTGAATTCTGGAATCTGGTAAAAACTTAAAACAGCCAGAGGAAATATTTGGTAAAAGTGCTATTGCTTTGTATTAAGTGAATGCTATGACATTTAAAATTGACAGCCTATTATCCTCCAAATCCCATAGCAGTAGGGGCTATGAGGATGGCACCCTTATAGGCCTGGTGCTGGTTTCTAATGCCAGAGGAAGCAATAAGGATCCTATTCTCAAGTAATTGTGGTTGTGAGCCTCAATCATCTGGTGACTTTCTCAAAGACCAATGCAAAGGCTTCCATGTGTTTTGTCTGATTGAGAATATTTCTAGGGCTGGGCCACATTCCTGGGTGGTTTTTCCAGAAGTATTGAGAGGCACAGCAACCTTGAGCAAAGATCATCATTTGACAATGGACAGAACAAAGAACTGGGTAAAGGAGGTTAACAAAGGAGATAGGTGAGGTAATCGGGTATTTAAGTGCTATCATGTGTATCACAGAAGTGAGAAGACATGCAGACACCCAGGATAGTATGCATGCTCAGAAAACCCTGAGAAGACACTAAGCTTTCACCTTTACCTGAACTTTAGGTCTTGTACAACAGGAAGTGAATGCTAAGGTACAATAGTAATCCACCTGGTTGAGAGTAGAAGGAATACTCTGACACAAAGCCAATCTACAAAAGTCTGGGAGATTATATTTTTCTTCTTTTTCATTATTTTTTAACCCAGGTATTCACAAAATCTCTGTGAAATCACTAGCTAACCTCATCTTTAAGGAACAGAGAATTCAGAGACCACATATGACAAAGAATATATTTTTAAAAAATATAGATAAGAGGGCCGGTGAGATGGCTCAGTGGCTTAAGCGCCTGCCTTGCAAGCGCGAAGGCCCGAGTTCGACTCCCGGAATCCACATACGAAAAAGGGGCCGGTGATATCGCTCAGTGGCACGGGTGCCTGTTGGCGCGTGAGGTCCTGAGGTCGTCCCCCCGGTACCCACAAAAAAAAAAATATATAGATAAGAAAAATTGCTATACATTCAAAGAACAATGCACAATAGGCAGCAACAACAACCACCAGAGGAGAATCTGATTTCTAGAGTTGCCACTTTATAACATTCAAAATGTCCAATTTTCAACAAAAAAAATTAGAAGGTGTGCAAAGAAACTGAACAGTGTGGCCCATTAACAGGAAAAAAAGAAATCACTAAAAACAGTCCATAAAGAAGCCCAGGCAATGGACTTAGACAAAGGCTTAAATCAACATTCTTAAATATTCTTGAAGAGCTAAAGAAAATCATGGAAAAAGAATTAAAGGAATCCAGGAGAATTATATCTCACTAAGCAGAGAATATAAATGAAGAGATAGAAATCAGAGAAAAAAATGAATAAAAATTTTAGATCTGAAAAAGACAATAAAAGGCTAAGGCAAGAGGACAGCAAGTTTGACCCCTGCCTGCACAACTTAGCAATTTAGTGCGTCCCTGTATAAAACCTAAAAATGCTGGGGATACAGGTCAGTGTGAAATCTTAGGTTCAATCCCCAGTACCAAAAAAAAAAAAAAAGGTAAAAAGAAAAATTCTCTAGAGAAGTACAATAGCAGCTTTAAGCAGACAGAAATAATCACTTATCGTGGAGATAGGTCAGTTGAAATTAATCTGAGGAGGAGAATGAGAAAATAATGAATAAAAATGAACAGAGACTATGAGACCTGTAGGACACCATTAAGTGTAGTAACATACATAGGAAAATGAAGATATATGTATATAGAGACATAAAATATATATAACGAATGTTTAATTTTTAAAAAAAAATTATTACGCTAAAAGACACACTTTTAAATCCTCCATTAATCCTCCTCAAAATACTCCCCAGTGCTTTGAACATGCTTATTCCATCATTCTTGCCATTTTCTGAAGCAGTTCTAGAAGTCCTCTTTCATAACTGTCTTTATGAGGTGTGATCAAACATACAGTAAAGTGCCATCCAACAGAAAGGCAGCCTCCTAAAAATATTACACTGTGTCCTCTTCCACATTATTCACTGTATCTAGCACCCTGTGGCTTCTGGCTCTTCCCTAAAGTCAAAATGACAATGAACGGTAAATGTTTTGCATTGATGCAGGGCACTGAGACAACCATGACAATACAACTAGAGTTGTTCATAGAAGAATTTTTTCAGAACTACTTCAAAAAGTGGCAAATGTGTGTTTGAAGTGAGGGAGAGCATATTGAGGGGAACTAATGGCAATGTGTCTTTTAGTGTAATAAATTAATAAATGTTGGTAGGGGTATGGACTCATAGGGAATAGAATAAACTCACAGAACTAGAGAAAACATTCCTAAAATTCACTTGGAACTATCTAGAATAGCAAAAGCAATTCTCAGGAACAAAGGCAAGGTAGGGGGCATTGCATTTCCTGACTTGAAGTTATACTACAAAGCTACTGTGACAAAAACAACATGGTACTGGCAATAAAACAGACTTGAGGATCAATGGAACAGATTAGAAGATGCAGACACAACTCCAAACACACTCAAACACCTTATCTTTGACAAAGGAGCCAATCGTGTTCACTAAAGAAAGATAGCTTCCTTAATAAATGGTGCTGGGAAAATTGGCTTTCCACATGCCGAAGACTAAAACTAGACCCATGTCTATCACCATGTACTAAACTAAAATTGAAATGGATCAAAGACCTAAATATTAAAGAAGAAACACTAAATCTGCTGGAAGACAGAATAGCCAGAACTCCCGAAGACATAGGTGTAGGCAAAGATTTTGTGGACGAAACCCTGACCACACAGGAAGTAATACAAAGAATCAATAACTGGGATCCCATCCTATTAAAAAGTTTTTGTACAACAAAAGAAATCACCAACAGAGTGAAAAGACAACCCACAGATTGTAAAAAATTTTAGCCAGTTTCTCCTCAAAGGACTAATATCTAGAACATATAAAAACCAAAAAATAAATAAATAAATAAATAAATAAATAAAGATCCCCTAAATTCAAAGATCCAATCCAGCAATGGGTATCTGGTAGGAATACACACCTCCCAGGTGAAGAAGTACAAATATCAAATAAATATATGAAAAAATGTTCAACATCACTAACCAGAGAGATGCAAATTAAAACAACACTGAGATTCCATCTCACCCCAGAAAGAATGGCTATCAACAAAAAACAATGGCTATCAACCAATAACAAACGCTGGAGGGGATGTGGGGAAAATGGAATTCTTCTCCCTTGTTGGTGAGAGTGTAGTTTGGTGCAGCCACTGTGGAAATCAGTGTGGAGATTCCTCAAAAAACTAGGACTAGAGGTCCCATTTGATCCAGCTATTCCCCTTCTTGGTATCATCCCAAAAGAATTAAAAGAATCATACCACAGTGATATATGTGCACCCATGTTTATAGCAGCTCAGTTTGCAGCAGCTAAATCTTGGAAACAACCCAAAAGCCCAAAACTAATAAATAGTTAAGAAAAGATGTAGTATTTTTTGTATAATGGAGTATTACTCTGCCATAAAGAAGGATAAACTTGAGACACTTATTGCTAAATGGATAGACCTGGAGGCCATACTCTTAAGTGAAATAAATCAGACATACATGTGTAAATATTGCATTATCTCACTGGTGCCAGAAACTGAAAGTGTAAATAACAACCAAATTGTACAAGAGATATGGTAAAATGAGAAGAAATTGTTCAAAAGGAAAGGGGAACAAGGGGGGTTGGGGGAAAGGAAGGAAGGGGAAAGAAAAAATGAGAAAAGAAGAATAAAATTGAAACAGAGCTTAGTGAATGAGGAGCGGAAGAGGGGTTTAAGGGAGGGCAGGGTTATTGGGAGGGGAAGAAAGACAAATCAAGGTATATCATGTACAAGTACAAATTCCCTATGATGAATGTGATTGTTGTATACACCTAAAATGTACCAATAAACATAATTAAATAACCCCCCCCAAAAAAAACACAAAAGATTTTTTTAAGATACAAAGGAATACTACTCAGCCATAAAGAAGGATAAGCTTGAGACACTTCTAGCTAAATGGATATACCTTGAGACCATACTCTTTTTTTTTTGTACTGAGAACTGAACTCAAGACCTTGAGCTTGACAGGCAGGCACTGTGACACTGAGCTATATCCCCAGCCCAGAGACCATACTCTTAAGTGAAATAAATCGGATACACATGTTCAAATATCACATGGTTTCTTTGGTGTGAGAGACAGTAAGTGTTAATAAGGAACAAAATGTATAATAGATATTGGGAAATGGGAAGAAAATGTTCAAATGAGAAGGGGAACAAAGGAGGGGGAGGGGAAAGGAAAAAATGGACAAGAATAACAGAATAGAAGGAAAAATGGAACGAAGTTTTTGTTAATAAGGAGGGAAAGAAGGGATTGAAGGGAGGGTAGGTGAATGGGAAAAAAAAGAATCAAGATATATCATGCACCAGATACAAATTCCCTATGATGAATGTTATCATTATGTATATCTAAAATGTAACAATAAAATAAAAATTAAAATAAAACAATACAAAAGAACTGAAATAATACCTTGCCTCCTGTCATCTTGCTACAGAATGAAACTAGAAATCAATTGCAAAAGATACCACAGAAACTATGCAAGCACATGAGATTAAATAATATATTTCTGAATAAAAAATGGTCCAAGGAAATCAGGGAAGATATGAAAATATTCCCAGAATCAAATGACAATGTCAGTACAATATACCAAAATTTGTGGAACACAATGAAAGCAGTTTTAAGTACATCTAAATCTCTGAGAACCTACTTTGGAAAAGTAGAATATTACCAAATAAATAACTTAATGATGCATTTCAAGTTCCTAGAAAAACAAAAGCAATTCAAATTCAACACTTGTAGAAAGAAAGCAAGTATAAAGATTAGAGTGAAAAACCAATGAAATTGAGACTTAAAAAGCAATACAGATGATCAATGAATCAAATGGTTCTTTGAAAGGAAAAAGATCAATAAACCGACAGTCAAACTTATCAAAAGAAGCAAAGACTCATGTCAATGTAATTAGAAATAAAAGAGGAAAAATCACAATGGATATCTGGAAAATATACAGGATTATAAGAAACTATTTTGAAAACTTATATTTCAACATATTGTAGAATCTAGAAGAAACAGATATTCCTAGATACATATAACTTACCAAAATTGAACCAAGAATACATAAAATACAATTAGACCAATAATAGGCAAGGAGACTGAGCCAATAATAAAAACTCTACCAACTACGAAAAGCCCCAGACCCAATGGATTTCGTGCTGAATTTTACCAGAACTGCAGAGAAGAACTAACACAAATACTTCTCAAACTCTTCAATTAGATTGAAAGGAAAGGAACACTGTCAAACTCATTTCTTGAAGCCAGCATTACCTTGATACCCAAACTGGACAATGACTCAACAAAAAAGGAAAACTACAGTCCGATCTCCTTAATGAACACAGATGCAAAAATCCTCAACAATATACTTGCAAACAGAATGCAACAAATCATTAAAAAGGTCATATATCATGATCTTTAGCTTCATCACAGGGATGCAAGGATGGTACAACATGCGGTAATCAATACATCTAATACACCATATAAATACAAATAAGCCTAAATATCACATGACTATCTCAATAGATGCAAAAAAGCCTTTGACAAAGTCCAAGATCCATTCATGATAAGAAACCCTGATGAAAACAGATGTAGAAAGATCTCATCTCAAAGTTATAAAAGCCACTCATGACCCACCCACAGCCAATATCATACTAAGTTGGGAGAGACTGCAAGCATTCCCCTTGAAATCAAGAAAAAATACAAGGGTGCCCAGTGTAACCATTCGATCTGGCAAGAGAAATAAATAAAATGGATACAAAAAGGAAAAGAAGGAGTTAAACTATCTTTATTTGCAGATGACATGCCTCCTTACTTAAAAGACCCCCCCAAAAAAAGTCCACCAGACTTATTAGACTCTTAGAGCTAATAAGAAAATTCAGCAAAGTGGCAGGATACAAAATGAACACAGAAATCATTAGCATTCCTGTAAACCACTAAGAAACCAACTGAGAAAGAAATCCGGAAACAGTTCCCTTCATGGTATATACAAAAAAAGTTAAATACTTAGGAATCAAACCAGCCAAGGAAGTAACAGACCTTCATAATGAAAACTATAATATTCTGGAGATATTGGAGAGGATATTAGAAAATGGAAAGACATCCCTGTTCTTGGATAGAAAGAATCAATACTATCAAAATGGTCACATTACCAAAAATAAGATATAGATTTAATACAATTTCAATCAAAATGCCACCACCATTCTTCACAGAACTAGAAAAAAAGAAAACATCCTAATTTATATGGAAGAAGAAGAGACCCAGAATAAACAAAGCAAATTTGATCCAAAAAAGCAAAATGAGAGACATAATGATACTGGATTTCAAGTTATATTACATATCTACAGTAATAAAAATGGCATGATACTGACACAAAATAGACATGTAGACCACTGGAATAGAATAGAAGACACAGAAGCCCACGCACACTTAGCTATCTGATCCTTGATAAAAGGGCTAAAAACAAATGGTAGAGAATAGATAGCTTCTTTAACAAATGTTCCTGGGAAAATTGATTTTACAGGTGCAGAAGAAAGAATCAAGACCTATATCTCTCAACATGCACTAAAATCAAATCAAAATGCATCAAAATCCTAGATATAAAAACAGAAGCACGAAATCTGCTGAAAGATAAAACAGGTAAAACACTTGAAGACATAAGTACAGGCAAGGACTTCCTGAAAACAACTGAAATTGCACAAGAAATAATTCTAAATATCAACACCTGGGATTATATCAAGTTGAAAACCTTCTGCACAGCAAAGGAAACAACCAAAAGAGTGAAAAATCAACCTAGAGAATAGGAGAAATATTTAGCTGGCTACTCATTGGATAGAGGACTAATACCTAGAATATCTATATAAAGGATTAAAAAAAAAAGACAACAAAAACAAAAGACCCTCTGAAAAAATAGGCAATCAGAATGAATAGACACTTTTCAAAAGAAGTACAAATGGCCAATAAACACATGAAGTAGAAGATGCTTAGCCTCTTTGGTCATTATGGAAATGCAAATCAAAATAAAACTTAGATTCCACCTCATTCCAGTAAGAATGGCTATGATCAAGGACTCAAAAAACAACAAATGCTGGTGAGGTTCTGGGTAAGGAAAGTTTCTATATTGTTGGTAAAATGTAAATTAGTACAACCACTGTGGAAATCAGTATGGAAAGATACTGAAAAACTAAAACTAGAAATTCCAATTGACCCAGCTATAACTCTCCTGGGTATATTCCCAAAAGAACTAAAGTCATCATATTACAATGATACATACGTACCCATGATTATAGCAGCACAATTTACAATAGCTGAATTGTGGAAACAGCCTACATGCCTATCAACAGATGAATGAAAATGTGGTGTATATATACACAATCGAGTACTACTCAGCCTTAAAGAATGATACATTTGAGATATCCGTAGGAAAATGGATGGATCTTGAGACTAAAATGTGAAGTGAAATAAATCAGACACAGAAAGCTAAATATCACATAGTTTCTCTTATATGAGAAACCAAAAATGTAAATAATTTAAAGCGCGAAATAAAGGAGAAATTACAGGAAACAACATTTCTGAGAATGCTTAAGCGACCTGAGAAAGAGAGAGAGGGTATGGTAAGGAGGGGAAGGGAATCCAAAAAGAACAACATATGACATATATATTCTAATTCCCCAAAGCAAATGTAATTATGATGTGTCACAAACATATTGCAACAAAATAAAAAAGAAACAATACATTTCAACAACAAAAAGACAACCTAGCTTAAAAATCCCAATTAAAAATGGGCAATAATTTGAAGAGATAATTTTTCAAAGATACACAAATGACCAATAAGTACATAAAAAGATGTTAAACCTCTTTACTCATTAGGTAAATGCAAATAAAACCACCAAGAGATATCATTTCACACGCATTAAGTAAATTATAATTTTCAAAAATGGAAAGCAGCAAGTATGGAAGTGGAAAAATTGGGACTTTCCTACATAGTTGGTGGAAATGTAAAATGTTGCAGCCACTGTGGAATATAGAAGTTCTTGAAAAAAATGAAACATAAAACCATGTAGCCCACTAATTCACACCCTTCTCCCTGGTATATACTCAAAAGAATTGAAGACAGATATTTAAATACTTGTGCACAAATATTCACAGCAGCACTATTCAGATTAGATAACAGGCAGAAATCATCCAAATGTCTTTTATAGATGAATGATAAATTGTGGCATACACGTAAAATAGAATATTATTCAGCCATAAAAAGAGTGAATTAGGAGTTTTGAAAAATGGCAGAGCAGTGACTTCCAGCAACTCACTTTTTCTCTAGGACAAAGTGCCTACAGTATGGAAAACTACAACTTAGGAACCAAAGCGAGTGGAGGGCACACGGAAACCATGAGGGAACTGACTGAAGAGAAGAAAATCAGAGTAAGTGATACAGAAGAAATAGCTCACTGCTGCAGATCAGAGACCAAGGCACCAAGGAGAGCAGTTGTGTAGCCACCAGCCAGGAGGCAGTGAAAACAAGTTTTCTGCTCATGGAGATCTGGACTGGGAAAGTCTTATGCAGTTGGAGGGAGCAGAGAAAATGCAAGCCACTCTTTCCAAAGTGATGCCCACCCCCCAGTCAATGGTAGATGAATGATGGTGGAGCGGCACCCCAGCACACAGTTACACAGAACAGAAGTGCGAGGGGTCGCCATTTTATTTAGGAAAGGACTCAGGGCTTAAACTTTGGTTGCAGAAGAGTTGCTTCACTGCCAGTTTCCCTGAGTGGAATGAAGGAAGGGCACTCTAGTCACAGTGGACTGGTGGCAGTTGGACAGCAGACTGGGGGATATTTTGCTGAAAGGTAGGGGCTGGGACCATCCAGACTGCTCTGACAACAGCCAAAAGTCAGCCTTAGTCCTAGGTAAAAGGGAATGGAAGCTCACAGTGGCAACTTGTTCCCATCATCAACAGACCTCTATACACAGCACTTTTCTGGGCACGGACTACCCTTGGTCTTCCAGTGTGAACAAAGACACGCTTTGCCTGGAGTTCTGTTCCTTAACAGGAACCTGAGGAAGGGAGCCAAAAATTCAAAACAATTGGATTTTTTTCTATTCTTTGACTGTATAATCTTCTTGTTTTTTATTCTCATTATACTTTTATTATTTTTATTTTTTTCTTTAGTTTTTACTCGTTGCTGTTCTCTTATTCATTACTCTCAACACTTTTATCCCATTATTTTACACTTTTCTCACTATTCTCTTTTATGAGCGTGTGTGTGTGTGTGTTTAGCTGTGCTTTGCCTATGCTTACTTATCTTTATTTTTTTCTCTTTTTCTTCTTTTTTTTCTCCTCCCAATATAGTTTTTAGAGAGTAAGGGAATTCTCCCCTGTTCATTTATACCTCCTCCTACTTTTACCTATAACTCCTTGCCTGACCTCTTTCCCTGTGCTTTTTTCATTTTCAATTTTAGTTTTCTCCATTCTCTACCTTTTCAATTGACTACCTTAAACTTTTTCTCTAATATTTACATGAAGCATAGAACCTTTCCCCATCCCTGTCTCTCACTACTAATTTTGTACATAGTCTTCTTTGTTATTCCTCTCTAAATACATAACAACATATCTTTAACATCAATAGGACTCTTTGCCCCTTTCCTAGTTCCTCTTCCCATACCACAGAGCAGAGGACTCAGAGAGAAAAACATTTTTTTTCTTTGTTTCTTCTTTTTAGTTCTGTTTCTCTTCTCTTCTCTTGGGCATTACACAAACCCTTATTTCCCTGGCCTTTGGATGGTTGATTCTATAAAACTACTGCTGAATGTTGTTTTTTACCAGTAGGGGAGACACCCATCTAATCCAAAAAGGTACCATAGACTTAAAATTAAAGGATGGAAAACAACATTTCATACACTAGGACCCTGAACACAACTAGGGGTAGCAATTCTAATATGAGACATGGTAAATTTCAAGTTAAAAAGGATTAGAAGAAACAAAGAAGGTCACTACATTCTAGTTAAAGGAACAATCCAACAAGAAGAGATAACATTGATAAACTTATATACACTGAATACTGGAACATCTATCTTCAAAAAACAAAAACTACTGAAATGAAAAGAACAAATAAACACTAACACAATCATAGTAAGGGATTTTAACATCCCACTTTCCCAAAGAGACAGATCAACTAAACAAAAAACTAATAAAGAAATTTCAGAGCAGAACCACACCCTTGATCATATGAACTTAATTGATATATACATAGCATTCCATCCCTCTACAACAGAGTACACATTCTTTTCAGCAGCATATGGCACTTTTTCCAAAAAAGATCACATACTAGTCCACAAAGCCTGCTTAAATAAATATAAAAGAACTAAAATCACCCCATGCATACTATCTGACCACAGTACAATGAAAATAGAAATCAATGACAGAAGAAAATTTGGAAAAGGCAAAAGCTCCTGGAAAATTAACAACATATTCTTAAACAATCAATGGGTCACAGAAGAAATCAAAGAAAAAAATTTAAAAATTTCTGGAAGTTAATGACAGTGACTGTACAACTCAAGGAAACCTTTGGGATACTTTGAAAGCAGTTCTAAGAGGAAAATTCATTGCAATCAATGGTTATATTAGGAAAACAGAGCAAGCCCAAATAAATAACATTATGAGAAATCTTAAGATACTTCAGAAACAACAACAAAGCAGCCTCAAATCAAAACTAAGGAGAGAATTTATAAAGACGAGGGTGGAAATTAATGAAAGAATGGACAGATTCCTAGACACATACAAACTACCAAAACTAACCCAAGAAGACACGAATATATTTAACAACCCAATCACAAGCAATGAAATGGAATTGGTAGTAAAGAATTGACCAATTTTAAAAAGCCCAGGACCTGATAGATTCATGGCTGAATTGTACAAAATCTTTAAGGATGTTATATCACCAATACTCCTCAAACTGTTCAAAGGCATTGAAAGGAATGGAGTACTCCAAAATTCATTTATGGAAGCCAGTATCACCCTGATCCCCAAACCAGATAAAGACTCAACTAAAAAAGAGAACTATAAGCCAGTCTCTTTAACAAACATAGATGGAAAACCCTCAACAAGATATTAACAAATAGAGTGCAGCATATTATCAAAAGCTGATACACCATGATCAAGTAGGTTTCATTCCAGAGATGCAAGGATGGTTCAACTAATGTAAGTCTATAATGTAATACATCACACAAATAGGAGCAAGGTAAAAAACCACATGATCATATCAATAGATGCAGATGCAGAAAAGGCTTTTGACAAAATCCAGAAGGAACATACTTGAATATGATAAAAATCTATCTCTGACAAACCAATAACCATCATCATACTAAATGGGGAAAAACTAAAAGCATTCCCCCTAAAATCAGGAATAAGACACAGATATCCACTATCACCTCTGCTATTTAACATAGTACTTGAAACATTAGCCAGAGCAATTAGGCAAGAGAAAGAAATAAAAGGGATATATATAGTAAAGGAAGAACTCAAATTATCACTATCTGCAGATGACATGATACTCTACATGGAGGACCCAAAGAACTCCACCAAGAAACTCTTAGAATTAATAACCAGTTTCAGCAAAGCATCAGGATACAAGGTCAACACACAAAAATCATTAGTATTTGTGTATACCAGCAATGAACAGGATGAGAAGGAAATTATAAAAACAATGCCATTCACAGTCTCCTCAAGAAAAATGAAATACTTAGTAATTAACCTAAACAAAGAAGTGAAAGATGTCTACAAAGGAAACTACAGTGGTCTGAAGAAGGAGATTTAAGAGGACATCAGAAAATGGAAACACATCCCTTGATCTTTGATAGGAAGAACTAACATTGTCAAAATGGGCATTCTTCCAAAACTTTGATACAGATTTAAAGCAGTCCCAATCAAAATACTAACACATATTTTACAGATCTAGAAGAAACAATCCTAAAATTCATATAGAACAAGAAGAGATCCAAAATAGCAAAGTAATTTTGGGCAATGAGAGCAAAGCATGTGGCGTAGCAATACCAGATTTCAAGCTATACTACAAAGCAATAGTGATAAAAACGGCATGGTACTGGAACAAAAACAGACAAAGGATCAGTGGAACAGTGGATCTTGTAACAGAATTGAGGACACTGAAACCTCTCCAGACACACTCAACTATTTAACTTTTGACAAAAGGGCCAAATGCATATGTTGGAGGAAAGATAGCCTAGTCAACAAGTGGTGCTGGGAAAAGTGGTTATCTCTTTGTAGAAGAATGAAACTGGACCTTTATCTCTCACCATATGCTAAATTAAAATCAAAATGGATCAAAGATCTAAACATTAAAACAGAAACATTAAACCTTCTGGAAGACAAGTAAAACACTTGACATAGGAGTAGGAAAGGATTTTCTAAACAGAACCTCTATTGCACAGGAAATAGCAGCAAGAATCAACAAATAGGAATATATCAGACTAAAAAGCTTCTGTACAGCAAAAGATTCAATCAGTAGAGTAAAGAGACAACCTTCAGAATGGGAAAAAAATTTTGGCAGCTATTCCTCAGACAGAGGACTAATATCTAGAATATACGAAGAACTCAAAAACATTAAACCATGTTTAGTTAAAGACCCAGTCAAGAAATGGTCTAGAAAAATGAACAGATACTTTGCAGAGGAAGAAATACAAATTGCCAACAAATATATGAAAAAATGTTCAACATTTCTGGCCTTAGAGAAATGCAAATTAAAACTATGCTAAGATTCCATCTTACTCCAGAAAGAATGGCAATTATTAGGATATCAAACAGTAACAAATGCTGGTGTGGCTTTGGGAAAAAAGGTACTCTTGTACATTGTTGGTGGGAATGCAAACTAGTACAACCATTATGGAAATCAGTATGGAGATTCCTCAAATAATTGAAATTAGAAATTCCATATGACCCAGCTATCCCCCTGCTAGATATCTTCCCCAAAGAGCCTAAGCCACAGTGATACTTGCATACCAATGTTTATAGCAACACAATTCACAATAGCTAAATACTGGAAGCAGTCTGTATACCCATCAACAGATGAATGGATAAACAAAATGTGGTACCTATGTATAATGGAATATTGGCTACAAAGGAACTTGACTACAAAGAATGACAAATTTGAGGCATTTGTAGAAAATGGATGCATCTGGAAAACATAATATTGAATGAAATAAATCAGACATACAAGCATGAATACCACATGGTATCCCTCATTTGAGTGAAGCAAAATATAAACAAAAAAAATGATAAAAGCGGGATAAAAAGGGGGACAGATATTGTCCAATAGGGAAATGGACCAAGGGAACAAGGAGAGGGAGAAGTGTGAGGGGAGAGGGAAGCAAGAGGAATAAAGATATGCCATGTACAGGAACCTAATAACCCTAATGGATGTAAGCATTACAAGCCATTAACATGTGCTAAGACAAATAGTATCAATATATACAAAAAGGTGATTGGGGAACCAGAGAAGGAGGGGGAGGAGATAAAAAAACAAGCTATAATATGTACACATAACCACTCCCCAAGATTATTGTAAACTACATGAATTACAAACATGTACCAAGAAAATGAAAAAGAAGAGAGAATAACCATTGCATACTACAGTGTGAATACATCTTGAAAACATGCTTACTGAAAGAAGCCAGTCACAAAGGGACAAATAGTATATGATGCTATTTACATGAAACATCAGAAATAGGTAAATACGTAGCGACAGAATGTAGCTTAATGGTTCACTGGGAGGGGAAAGGAGGGGAGAAGGGAATAGCAAGTGATTGCTTAATGCTTATGAGGTTTCCTTTTGGGGTGATGAGATTGTTTTGGAACTATATAGAAGTGATGGTTGCATAGCATTGTGAATGTACTAAATGACACCAAAGTGAATACATTAAAATGGTTAATTTTATATTATGCAAAATTTATCCAAATAAAATGGATACTGTTACTTTCCTCCTCTTAAAGTTTAAATCTCTTATTTTCCTATGTAAAGCAGAATCCCTTTTATTCTTATTAATAAATAAAGAATTTTTACCTAATGAGCTGTTGCAATATGCTATGAATTATGATTCGTGCTTTTAAGGTACCATATTACTTAAATCTCATAACAGCAATGCTTGTCATATAGTAGATACAGAGCAAATTATTTGTGGGATGAATAAACAATCATGTAAGCAAGGTACATGTGAGGCAACCAAAGTAGAGAGAGATTTCTTAAGTTGTCCCAGGTCTCCTAGCTAGTAACTGGAACAATTCAAACTGTATGAATTATCATAAAAAGCACTTTGGGTTTTAGCTGTAATCTTATACAATATTAGGGGAAATGTTATCAGGGTCTGTCCTTAGAAAGAAGCTAGTTCTTTTAATATTGCCTTTTGAATCATGTTTGAACCAAACATGATTACTTTGGTTGTGTTGGAAATTATATGGTCTTGGTATCAGACAGCCTTGCCTTCTAATTCTCTACTCTTCATTAAACTTGTGACTTTAGGAAAAATTGACTTGACTTTTCTGAAACCCAGGTTTCTCATTTTTGAAAAAAATTATAAAATGAAGATGGCAGGATGGAAATGTGGAGCCAGAACTGAAAATTAAGGCTGCCTTATTCTCTTGAATTTTTTTTTTTTTTTTTTTTTTTTTGGAAACAGGGTCTCACTATGTTGCATAGGCTGGTCTCCAATTCCTGGGTTCAAGTGATCCTCCTGCCTCACCCCCACCCCCTCAAGTGCTGGGACTACAGGTGTGGATGTCAGTCCCCAGCTTATCTTGATTTTGAAATAACGGTAACTGATGCAAAACATTAAGAAAACACTGTGCAGGCCAAATAAAATACTTCTGCAGGTTTTTCCTGGCCTGTGAGTCACAAGGTTTGACCTCTGCATTAGTTAAGAGGAGGCAGGATATTAAGGTAGTATGGTGCTTAAAATTATGGACTACAGAGCCATATTACTGTGTTGCCATCCAAGTTTGGCTACTTATTGGCTTTATGACCCTAGATAAATAACTTAATCTACCCATTCCTCAGTTTACTTTTTTGGAAGCTTGGCATAATGAGGCCATGTACCTCATAAGGTTTTTAAGAGGACTGAATTGTGTGTGTGTGTGTGTGTAGTCACTTAGAAACAGTAACTGGTATGCAGCAAGTACTGTGTAAGTATAGAAATAAAACAAAATAAGTCCTAAGTTTTCTTTCAGCTTTTAATATTATATGACCAAATAAGAACTTATAGGAATCTAATTATTTGCACTGATTCTAACTTGGTCTTTACCTTAATTTGCTCATCTGTGCCTCAGTTTACACATCTGCATTGAGGAACAATAATTTTTACCTGCCTCATATAGTTGTGAGAATTTAATGAGTTGATATTCAGTTACTATATTTATAGTACTTAGAATATTTTCTGTCACAAAGTAAGCACTATGTAAGAGTTAGGCACTATCATTACTGATTTTTTTTTTTTAATGTGGGTACCGGGAGTCGACCTCAGGACCTCATGCTTGCCGGGCAGGCGCTTGTGCCGCTGAGCCATCTCACCGGCCCATCATTACTGATTTTAAAAAACATTTATTGGAGAAACTGAAGTGAGTCAGTACTGAAGAACTTCAAAATGCTTGATAGTGCTTACAATATGGCACTATTGATCCTGGAAGAAATGTCCATACCATAATACTGGAGCTAAACTTTTGACCCTTTAATCAATCATTCAAAAATGCCAAGAGTCTGAGAATAGGGAAATCTCCCAGTCATTACATAGTCTGCTTAATTATCCTTAATACCAGATTAAGAAAAAAGGAAAAAAAAACCTTAAAACTGTATCTATGAAGGCAACTAATGAAATTTATTTTAGCAGGTCTTTCTACATCTTCTATAGTATTTCTAACAAGGTGAGAAAAATTAAAATCTGATTTGATGTATAGAGTTGATTAGAATAGCTTTCTTCAAGTTCTGTATTAGAAAAAAGGGTCATGTGCTTTCTCTCCCAGTTCATCCCAGTCTACCTAGGGTAGAATACTACTTTCTCAAATATGTAAGAGGAGGTGGTTGTAAGTAGAGTCAGGTCTTGGGGTTGAAAAAAAAAAAACAGCACCTTAACCATAACTTGTAAGATGAGAAGTTCTGATTTGAAGAAAAAAAGGAGTTTTAGAAATGCTTGAGTTTGAGAAGATGTCCCATGGGGCAAGTGGTAATTATAATATGATGGGAATAGGAACCCTACACTAAATGAACAGGGAACACTGTAGACACAAGTTTTAAAGTACTGCTAATGGGATTCTAGTGTTAAGGAGATTATAAATATTAGTGGAATCTCTTTTGAGAGGAGGTGGGTGTCCTCAATGTGAAAAGAAAGGGGCTAGGAGAAATTTCACTGTGAAAAAAGCAGGAGCTTTTTTGTAAGTTGACGGGATATAAAATGAAAACTACTGAAGGCCATTAGTAATAAGGGTAGAGGACTGGGGGGATGCAAGTGGGAAAATTCAAAGGAGGGACATGGGGGTTTGTGTTGGGAAATACTGTATAATTCTGAATTTGAAAGTACAAGGTATACTGTGGAAACCATGTTACAAATAAGAAGCGGATGGAGTGCATCCTAATGTGATAGGTGAGGGTACAAGAGTCATAAGAGGGGTGGTGTAATGAGAAGGAACAAGAAATTAAACTCCTACTGGTGGGGGTAGAAAATATTAGAAACTTCAATAAGAAAGGGAGAGGTTTCCTCACTTTGAGAAGATGGGGGCAAGTGCAGTCCTAGAGGAAATAAGAGGATGACAGAATGTGGTGTCAACAGTGGGAAAGGACTACAGGAAGTGGGGAATGGGTTTCTCAGAAAATATATCAAGGAGGAATCGTAATAAGACAAGTAGTAGCCTTTTGAAGGGTAGGATAGAAATTGTGGGAACACTTTCGGGAGGATAAAGAGAACACCCTAGTGTGAGAAGATGGGTGACAAGGCAGGATCATCATGTGAGAAAAGCAGGGTCCCTAATACGAGGAGTCAAAAAATAGTGTGGGGCCCCTAATGGGAAGGTGTTGACCACTCCTCCAAGCAAAAAGGCAGGAGGAAACTTAAAGGAATCCCGGTGTGATAAAATCAGGGGCTGTAGTGTGAGAGGAGAGAATTTTGTGTAGAAACCCCATCCTATCAGAGTGCTGAAGAAAGGGGGAGAGCCCACACAGAAAGAGAATGGGAGAGCTTATACTCATGTAAAAAAGAGAGACCTCAGTGGTTTAGAACAGAGTGTACCGTGAGGGGGTCACAAGTGGGTGAAGACACGAAGCACTTCAGCCAGGGTGACAGGAGTGCAGAAGAAGGACGGATCTGAATGGGGGAAAAAAGACAGCTAGTAAGGAAGTCAGGAAATATGTTTGGATTCTTAACAGGAAATCCCTAGTATGAAATCCTAGTAGGATTCTAGCAGGAGGAAAAATGGTGGGACTCCCAATTGATGCATTGGTGGGAATAATAGTGTGAGCAGCTTAAGGACACAGGGTATGTGGTTTCCTCAAATGGGTAAGGTGGGGATCCCCAAGAGAAGAGCATCAGGCGCAAGTGGTTGTCCTACACGAGAAAAGGGGGCCCTACGTAAGAACCTGGAAATTATTGTGGGTAGGGCAAAGAGATAAGAAATCCTAGGTGGGAGACGATGGCGACTTGGTGGGACTCTCATGGGAGGGCGTAGGAGATACTGTGGAAAGCCAGAGGTTGGGGAGAGGCAGCGAAAGAACAGCAGAGTGAGGGCTGAGAACACAGGGACACCAGTGTGAAGGGTAGGGCAGACGATTATGCTGGAGCATAATTTCCCCACCTTAGGTGCCCAGCCCCACTTACCCAGGCAGAGTTCAAAGACGTAGGCATAGTAGGACCAGAGCACGACGAGGACAATAACGAGCACTGGCACCCAGGACAGTACCCGGCGGCAGCACCGCAGCCTCGCAGACAGAGCCATCTTCCACCCCCGCCGCATCTTCCGCTCGAAGATCGACCGAGCAGGTCTGCTGGCGCTGGGTAGGAACTGCTTGGGTGGTGGCTTAGAGGTTGGAAGGCGCGCTGTGCGGCGCTCCACTGCATAGCCTGGCGGGAACCTTCTCACTTAGCTGTTGCCACCTGTGGGGCTGCTCTGTTGAATCCACCCTGCCTGACACAATAGGCGTGAGTCGCGGTGTGGAGAAACTGGCCCTGTTAGAACGGGAGGTGATCGGTCAGGCAGTCGAGGCTGGGTACACCCAGAGGAATTGCAGTCCCTCCCTTTTCCGCCCATTATCTTCCCCACCCCCCACCCTTTGCTTCAGCTCTAGATGTCGGGCTGGGTCTCTGCGAAATTCGAAAGCGGAAGAATTTTGGGTCTTCCCATCCTCTGTTACTGCACTGTATCCACCCTCCTCTCTCCAATTTTGTTTTCTCTGTCTCTGTCTTTCTGTGTCTCTCCATGTTTTCTCTCCCTCTCCCTACCCCCTCCCACGAGTACATGTACAGCATGAAAGATGCCTTACCGTAGCATCTTGTGACTTAAAGATCATCCAGCCCCATCCTCTCACTGCTGCTTGAACAACATGCTTAACACGTAGTGCTGCAGTCACTGCTGGGGTAAGTCCATTGACAGCAATCCCTCCCCTCTCCCGGCAGAATTAGCTAAGTATATTTTAAGAATAAACACGATGGTACAGAAAAATAAATGACGGAGATAGTGATTCTGGAAGGGGCCAGGGAAAGCCACAAAGGTAATGATATTTAAGCTGGGCTTTATTAATAAGAGTTTTCCAGGAAGAAGAGACCAGAAGGTCCTTTTGGATAGAGAAAACAGCATTTGCAAAGGCATGGAAAAATAAATGTCCAAAAGTGCTCCAGGAACAGCGAGTGCAACACGAACAGAGCCTGTGTAAAAAGGAAATGGTGGGGATGAGGCTGGGAATAAAACTGAGGAGAAGATGTGAAGCCTCTTCTATGTCTTGTCAGGGTGTAGGGACATAATTCTGTAAAGGAGATTATAAACCACCATCAAAGGTTTTGGGGGCAACTGAGTGACATCAGAGATGTGTTTTTGTAAAAAAAAACAAACTGTCAGAATTTTGGAGAGGAAGATGGCCTGGAAGCAGGGAGACCAATTAGGAGACAGTTTAATTAGACAAACATCTTTGGAATGGTTGCTTTCTGTTAGGTTAACTTTGGTATAAAAAAGAATGACTAAACAGTGGACTATGTCCAAGAAGCTCACATTCTCATCAAAACAGTATGTATTTTTGACACAACAGAGGAAATATGATACAATGTTGACATTTATGGACTTGACACTGCATTAATGATTTCCAAAGGTCATTTACAGGAAGAAATTGTAATTTTGCTGAGACCCATGTTTGACTCACATTGACTGCTATGCAGGAGCAAGGTTTTCTATAAGGTTGTTCTTGTTCTTCATTTATGGCTATATATGGAATAAATTTTTGAAGTGATAATAGGTTTTTCAGCTTAGATTAAAGATTGATGTTACTGAAGTGATGTTACTGAAGTGAAGAGTTTAAGTTATAGTATTTAACAAACCAATTATTAAAGCTCTAAAGTTCTGATATAGATACTTACATTTTCCAATTAGTTATGAATGTGGGGCTCTTAGAATGTGTATTTTGGGATTGTCAAAGCTATTCTGTTTAAACCAAGTAGTATTGAGGAGGCAATGGTTAAATGTGAAAGGGACTGTCTCAGCTGGGTTTTGAATAATAACTAGAGTAGGAGTTCACTAAGGAGATAAGAGGTAGGAATAGGAATGGTGGGGCAGGACACCAGGCAAAAGGAAATATGTAGTGGCAAAGATGGATAAAACATTACTGCATAATTGGGGGACTGCAAGTAATTTGGGTTGCTGGAAGACATTACAGTAGTCTAACCAAGAGATAGTAAGGGCCTGGGCCTAGACAGGTAATGAAGAGAGGGAGAAGAGGAGGCAGATGTAATACTGTTTGGGAAAGAGGACCAACAAAATCTGTTGACCAGTGGCAGGTAAGGAGGGAGAGAAGTCCAGACCAATGCCTAGATGTACAGTGTTGCCAATCACTACTATACAGGCTGTAGTGAGAAGAGCAGATTTGGTAGAAAGTGACAACTTTCATTTTTAGACATGTTCAAGTTTTGCTTAATTCTTCTAAGGTAGCTTGTGTACCAAAGGTGTAGGTGAGGGCTTATTATAGGGACAGCTCATACAAAGAATAGCACAGGGTGCCAAAAACTAGAGAGACAAACCAAGTTCAAGTATATACAACAAGATCTGGTAAACTATACTCATGGGCTGAATATGGCACACTGAATGTTTTTTATAAATGAAGCTATATAGGAACACATTAATGTTTATTTGCTTACCTATAATCTATGGTTGCTTTGCACTGTAATGGCACAGTTGAATATTTGTGACATATATCATATAATATGCAAATCCTAAATTTAAAAACATAATGTAAAGACTTTAATTTTTTACAGCAGTTTTAGATTAACAGCATAACTGCAAGGATGATCCAGAGATTCCCCAAATAACTCCTTTCCCAACACAAGCATAACCTCCTAGTGTATCAACATCTTCCACCAAAATGGTACATTTGTTGCAGTTAATGAGCCCAAATTGACACATCGTTGTTACCAAAAGCTCAGAGTTGTTATTAGTATTCACTCTTCCTGTTGTACAGTTTGTGGGTTTGGAAGAATATGTAATGACGTATAGAATATGTAATGACATATACTGCAGTCACCACTACAGTATTATATAGAACATTTTCACTGCTCTGTAAAATCCTCTGTGAGCTACCTGTTTATTTCTCTCTTCCTCCAACTCCTAGTAACTACTGTTCTTTTTTATCTCTGTAGTTTTACCTTTTCCAGAATGTTGTATAGTTGAAATCATGTAGTATGTAGCCTTTTCAGATTGGCTTCTTTCACTTACAGGTAGTAATATACATTTAAGATTCTATGTCTTTTCATGGTTTAATAGTTCCTTTTTGGTGTTGGATGATATTCCATTACCTGAATGTACTACAGTTTATTTATCCACTCACCTACAGCTTACTTTGGATATAATTTGCTTGACATTTTCTCGCTTTAAATGTGGAAGCTTAGCTGATTGGTTTAAAATCTTTTTCTTT